>OY756428.1:28168143-28768143 GCA_963576905.1 Mystacides longicornis
TGGATTGTTATAATATATAAAATTTGTTTATTAAAATTACTTCAATATATTGAAAAGTTGAGCTCACACACCACACCACTTTACACACAACACTCCAATCTGAATGCCAGAGGAATATTGCCAAATACAAAATATATCTTACTGAAATCCCCGATCGGGGTTTGTGGCATTCCAATTTGATAGCCGAACAACCCCAATCAAAGTTTTACGGCAGTCAAGGAGTTAAGAGAGGAATGTGAATTGAATGTCAGCATAGTGACTAGAATGAAAGTTAATGTATTGAGTTAGGGTGGAAACATGTAGAACGCCGATTCCAACCCGCGCCGACCGGCGCACAGTACGATATTATGATAATCTAGCGGGACAAAATTCAGTTTAGGAACATGTCTTGAAATACTCTTAATTGCAATAAATTCAAAGCTAACATATTATACTACAATCGAGGAAATTTTTAGGAATCTATTCGAAAGAATAACTGGAATAAACGGTTCGGGATGGCCGGCCGCTATAGCCATACCGCCCGCGCGTTTGTTGTTATGGATTCATACGTCCAAGTTTGCTCGATTAATACGCTGTGTTTCTGTGTGTTAGTCATAATTTTATGCTGCAATCGTTTTTGTGGAACCATTAAGGTAAATGTTCATGTATTATTGTCTTTGAATGTATGTTAGTTTAGTAATAAACATTAAATTACATAATAGAGAAAGGTTTATAGTGAATCATTAACTCTACTTCTTAAGTTTCATCTAGTCTTTTAGTTAGTTTCCCATCAATATCCTGTCAGTTAAGTTTATTCTTCTGAAAGGAACATTCATATACTTCAAGAGAGACGTTAAATTTTTTGCGCATATTTGCGGCACTCATACAACATTTTTATATTTTCAGAATGACTACACAAATTTTTCGTCGTTTATTTTTTGACTCTTGGGTAGTTAACGTTAAGAAATCGAGACACGATGCTTTGTTAGATTATATTTTCAATAACTTGGTGTCCAGTTCATAACGGACGATGTTTTTCGAAGAGTTTGAAAGCAAAATTTAGTACAGTTAGTAAAATATTTGGCGAAAAATGGTCGAAATCAGAAAGACATGGAGAACGCTTTCTATGAACGAATTCCTCGTGATTAGCAGGTAATATATCATTTACAGGTAATATATCTGAAACTGTCGTTAATGTTTCCCAACCTGAAGCAGGTAACCCTCCCGGAAGACCACAAAAAACATACAATTTTACAATGAAAGAACAAATATACGACGAGTTTGTCATCTTGAAACTACGCCAGCATAAGAGATATCGATGACAAATAAAATACAGATTCGCCAGTCAGGGAAAAAGTATTCTGCAGCTATTGTAAGGGAGATTTGCTTGAATTCACATAGAAGAGGTACATTAATAAAAAATCACGTTTGTGTTTAATGAACCCAAAGCAAGGTGGGCTAGGGATAAAATAATAATTCACATTCTAATGATAAAAGTTTGTTCAGCATTTATATGGTGCCAATAAAAATTTAAAGCCGAAGTAATAAGCAAATTGTTTGACAAGACGTCTTCAAATAAATATTTTCAATACTAATTTCCTTTGTATAAATAAATATGTTCTATTTTTAAATTATACCTCTGAAACTATAAAAAATATTTACTTATTTATTTTTAACCATCTTATAAAACATAAATGCATTCATTCACCCTTTGTATCCTACATAGGGGCATAGGGAAGCAACAAGAGCCCTCCACTGCGCTCAATCTTGTGCAATATTTCATTAGCTGCCTGAACCTCCCCCTACCCCCATCTGATGGGGGGGGCAGGCGGCCGAGGTTTATTTTTTTTATCCTTTTCTGACCTGTTGGAGTTCAAGGACGTGAGATGGTCAACGTAACGGTCCCAATCTGATATTTTGATTTCCTGTCTGTTACAGGATGCTCGAAAAACCAGCAAATAGGGCAGAGGTGCTATAAAACAAGAGTATATGGGCAGAGGAACATAAATATGGGAAAAAATAATTTTGTCCCGCTAGATTCTCAAAATATCGCACTGTGCGGCGCAAAGAATGTTTCTATGCATTTGAATGGGGATACGCATAGCAAAAGCAGGAACCTTCTTTCTGGCGTTCCCATTTAAATGCATTGAAATCATAGACAACATTCTTTGTGCCGATTGGTGCGGGTCGGAATCTGCGTTCTACGCGATTCCATCCTTAGTTTGGGCATGTAGAGAGAATGACAAAAAGGATCTTTAAATCTGAAAGAGTAGGTGCATATCTGTGTCGTATTAAAGGAGGGCCAAGTCAGGCGTGTAAGGAATAGGAGAAAATGTATGTGGAATATTCTGTTGTTGAATGAACGTAAGAGATTTGTCTAAATAGGAATAAATGGAAGTATAGCAAAAAAAAAATGTATACTAACCTAAAGTCAGAATCTGCAGACATGATTCTGTAATGGTCTGCAAAATCATTAATCCTAACAGGACGGGAGGTCTCTATGACGCTGTCTGGTAAGCTCATTGTGTCGTTTCCGTTTCTCGCTTCTTTGGTCTTCCGACCCACCACTCTCCTCCGCCTGAGTACGACTATGAGTATTATGAATAAACTTAACAAAACCAGAGACACCGTCACTCCAACAATCACTGGGGTGTTATCCGTATCTGAAATTAACATTAAAACACTGAAAAAATACTCATTCAAAGATTCAATACCTTTAACTTATAAATCTAAAGTGGCCGATTGGTTTATGAACAATTTGTATATAGAACACAATCGAAGATCTGGTAATTATTTACTTTATGGGCTTCATCGACTTTTCACGATTTTTTATACCAAACACATATCAAATGTATATGCAGATTGGTAAATAAGCATGTTATGGATTGATTTGATAACATTTGAAGTATTTTATCAACCAATTTTAAGTAAAAATCATTTTTAAAAGTTGCCTATTTTCTCATACAAACTTTCCTTTCGTGGAGTGACATTTTATTTTTTGATTCTTAAATTGGTGTTTTTGTTTGAAAAATGAAAATATTGTTGGTTATTGTCGTTTAGTTAGTCAATTTGGATAGATTAGGGGATTTGATAACATCCTCGAATGATAAGACTATGACTTGAATAGGTTAGGTTAAGGTTGGAACATAGTTTTTAAGGGGGGTTTGGGGGGTGGAACCGGAACTTGGACACCTCCCTGAATGATAACACTACACTCTGTTAGGTTAAAACATATTCATTTAGAAGGGTTTTGTCAAAAATCGAAGAAGCCCGTAAAGTAAATAATTACCGAAGATCTTCATGTTCCGATATAAACTAAAGAAAATTGGAGCCCTTCAATATTTAAAGTACACAAAACAGTCTCATACTGCACAGTTTGCATTGAGCCTGTGTTAATTTTTACACCTAATCTTGGTACACACTAATTAGTTTCTACATTTCCGATGAAAAGAACCAATTATGACATCCGCTGCATTTTTACTGGTGTTTTTGTTGTCCATACTATTTGTGTAATTGTTTGTAATAATATCACTGTTTGTATATTTGTTTAATAAAATAAAATATTAAGACATGGCCTGGGAGCATGTCAGATTAAACAGTTTAGAATGGCATCCACACCAAGTCGTTTTGCAATTTTTTTAGGAGAGAGCCAAGAGAGAGCTCTTGTTTCTATTTATACAGAAAAATGTGACATAGGTTTTGATTTATTTATTTTTTTTGAAAATTATCAAACCTTTTCCATATATATAAGAGTACAAAAGCAATGACACTGCAACCAACGACATTTACCACGAATTTGCATTGAGATCTTAAAATTACAAATAATATAAAAAACACAAGAAATTTATCAGCCACCAATACATGATTTTAAAACTCCAAAATTTTTCTAAATGTTTGACATTTTCATTTGTTTCCACTGCTGTTATTATATTTCAAATTTAAGCCACTTCTAACAGTTCTCTATTTATGTAACCATTAAAACTTATAAATAAGTAAGTACCTACCTACTTAATTAAAAAAATATAACAAACTGAAAATCATCCAAGTTTCTCTATATATAATATTACTGTTAATTGAATTTTAGTGAATGCTAAGCAGTTTTTAACAGCGAAATAAGCTGTTGAACAAAAACACGACATGCAAAAATACTTCACAGAAACTATAACAACGTAATTTAAGGACTTCTCAGATATGTGTAAAACTCACCTAAATATAGCGCTCCTTAAATGTTGAATGCAAACATAAGAGAAATTTTTGTTTGAATATTCTTAGACAAAGTTATAAACAGAATCATTTTAATAAATAAATAATGTAACTGAAAATATATTAATCAATTCATTACCAGTCTGTATTGGAAAACTGTAGGCAGTATCTGTAAATTTGTCCGGTGCCGTGAAAGCTCGAACTTTCACTCTGTAAACAGAACCTGATTTGAGAGCACCATTGCAATAACCAACATGACGCACGTCACACTCTTCAGAGCCTATTGTGAAGTCTTCCACGGAACTGTTGTTGAAGGGGTAGTAGGGCTCCATAACCTAAAATACATTTTTAATTAAAACAACATTGCCATTGCAAAAAAAATGTTAGAAAATATTCACATATTTTTTTGGGAAGGCATCACTGCAACGTAGTGTGTGTTAATTCATACCTGATATGGTGGCCAAACGCTGTAGGCCTGGACATCTCTCCACGAAGGCATTTCAAGACCCGAGGCATTCTTGGAATCATCTTCAGCCACAATGATTGTGAACATTGTTATATTTCCATTCTGTGATGAGAAATAATTCTTCCTGAATCTTATTTGAATGGTAGTTGGAGTTCTGCAAACTTCTGTGGGTACAACTTGAGGCCTGGGTTTGGGTGGAGCCAGAATAGGCATCTTTTGTTTCCACGTCACATCTTTTCCATATCCGACCACAGTTTCAGCTTGAATTCTGAATATATAAGTCTTTCCGGGGAATAGATTTCTGATGGTGCCTTGAGTTTCCCAAGGTTTGAAGTCTTTAGTTAAAGTGTAAGTTGATCCTTCTAAACCGTAGGTTATTAAAAATTTTCTTATTACTCCATTCTGTTCAGTTATGGGTAAGGCCCACGTGAATGTGATTTCGCTCGGTTGAATATCCATGGGTTGGAAACTAAAAATACGAAAAAAGCATTTATTAAAATTCAACTGTTTTTAGGTAGGTACATTTAAATAATAATGCTGTTTAACCATAATTCAGTGTTGTCAATTTGTCACATTTGTCTATAGTACTTACATATACATTTATCATATTCGTGAGTAATAAATTTAGAAATTTCGACATTTTCATTTTTTATAAGAATGTGTATAAGTGAGAATAAGTTGGAGAAATTTTCGGAAATTATTTCTCATTTCGTTACAGAAAGCCTTTCATTAGTTCAATGCCCTACTACAATTTTTTTCTATATAGGTACTATGAATCTTACCCCTCAGTACCGGTGTACTTGTGTTAAAATAAAAGGCATGAAATTTTACAAAAAACATATTTTTTAGAGATGAGAAAAAGTTTTATTGTTGTACCTGTCAACTGGTCCCGGAGCACTCTCTAACGTAGTGAACGAAGCTGACACAGGCAAGGAATTCCTCAAAATACTAGACTCTGTTCCAGATCTCACCACAACCGTGAATGTATAATTCCTGTATGGTTTTAGATTTGTGAGTGTTATATAATCGTTAGACGTGACATTTTGAAGAAGGTTTGATTCGGTGTTGAGATATTGGACTTCAAAAGCGTTCCACTCGCCACGCGGCGTATCCCAGTTTAATGTTATTTCTGTAGCTGTTATTTTTGTCGCATTTAATTCCGTAATTGGTTCAGGGTCTGAAACATTATTTTGAAATTAGATAAAAGTTGAATCAAATATTCTATGGAATCAATGGAGGAGAATTTTTCAAAAAACTTACAGAGTCTGTCTTGTCTTTGAATAGGCTGACTGGAAACGCCATCACTTACTGTCCAAACTGTAATATTGTACAATTTCCCCGGTTTCAATCCTTTAAACGTCACCTTTTTTTCGGAATCATTGGCCGCCTTTTCAATAATGGGGATTCCAGGTTCGCTCAATGAAAATCTGTAGAGGTCGAATTTGGAGGATGATGATGGAGTTGGTGTGTAACGGAGGGTAACAGAATCACGTTCCTGATGATTGTTAACAACAACAACTTCGGATTGTATTAGCGGCACTGAAATGTCAAGTTAGTAAGGACACACAAAACACAATGCAGTACAACAATTGAAAAAATGCACGACAAAAAATATTCAATCAAGGAGGCATCAGTTAAAATATAGTATCAACTTATATTGATTTTGTAGTTTATGGTGCCAAAATTCTCTATGAAAAAATTTTGTTGTATTTTTTTCTGTCATCTGTGCATTACTGACATGACTATTGTCAACAAAGTGAAGTGTCAGAAATTTTTAATGGATAAAATGAAATTTTGACCGAATATTTTAACTCTAAAAAACAAACTAATATGAAGTTTAAACAATAACAACATTAATGTGTCAAAATAACGAGACAAAACAAATCATGCTAAGCACAATAATTAAAATTTAAGCGGGATTAAACATGCCTGTCATTGAAATTGAGTCATTATTATATTTAAATAAATTTCTCTTACTTGTCCGTTTGGTCAACTTGGTTTTTTCACTTTCCAGATTATACGATATTGTGTAGATTTCAAAATCATACTGGACACCGGGAGTCAAATCTCCGATGAGTACTTTTACAGGTTTGATTTCATTTTCTGGAATGTTGGCCGTTGACGGTTGGGTGTTGGTGATGTTCTTTGATAGCTTGACGGTAGAATCGGCTGGATCTGTACTCCACCAACTGATGATATAAGTCTCAACTCTTCCTTCCTTCCTTGGCCATTCCAATGTAATGTTTGTTGAGTCCACGAAAAGGGCTATGTTTGAAACGGGATTGGGACCTAGAATAAGCAAATGTTATCCTTAAATTATTTTTATAACTGGTAACACTTAAGAAATATGATAAGAAATCACAAGATAATTGGTACTCATACTGTACTAATAAATTAATTATGTTGAATGAATTTCTCTACATGAAGGGGTAGCAAGGGGTTTCGCTTGTCTTCGTAAATAAGGCCAGCTTCGTAGCTTCAAGAAAGATTTTCGCAAGTTACGTTAACACAAAAAATTTTGATTCTGAGGCAGGACAAAGTTCAACAGACTAACTTAGTGATTAACATTTTTTTCAAGAGATGGCGGTGTAGTAGAAAATAAGGCACATATGAAGTATGTTAAGTTATTTTTGTATATTATTAAGAGTACGTTTGATTATTTCGCAATTATTATACGGATAAAGTGCAACTTACGAACTGTGTGGTTGACTTGCTGCGGTGATGCACTTTCAACTCCAGCACTCACGGTATTCACTTGAATTGTATACTTCTCTCCAGGAGTCATATCGGCTACTTCAGCTTCAGCAAACTGGTTTGCAGGAGTGGCCGGAACAGCTGGTAATTTCACCCACTGCATATCCGACTCCGTTCTGTATCGGATTGCATATTCACTTACAACAGATTTCAATAAATCAGGTCCTTTCCAGTGGATTAGAACAGAATTACTTGACACACGCTCAATAGTCATATTGCTAGGAGATAAGGGTAATACGGCTTGATAGTGTTCGTGAGGTTCGCTCTTTAAATCGTGACTCAACGCAAATACTTTGACCTCATAAACTCCACCAGGGAATAAATTGTGAATGACAAGACGACTGTCCATTGTGGATATCTGTAATAGATTGTACAAAAAATGATAGGTAACTATTAAAAGTAATGTATTTATTAATGTCTGCCTAGGGATATAGACTCTAAACTCTGACCAAGAAGTTCCAGGTTTAATTCCCGGTCAGGTCAGACATTATATAGAAAAGTGTTATTTATTAAAACGACACCAAGATTTACTACTTACAAAGTGGCTACCAAGTATTAGCAAATAATCGCACTTTACATGCAATATTTAAAAAATTAAAGAAGTTTTATTGTGATTCAATTTGTTAAATATGTTACAACAAAATCTAAAATGTGTCTTTAAAGAAATAAAAGAGATTTCCTCGATGAAGGTATGCAAATTGCTTGGGGGTTCTGCACATGGCACAGTGCTTTGAGAAGTGCCCATTCTTCAAAAATCACTTGAACATAAATAAAAAAGTTAATGTTTATGACATTAGTGAAAGTGATTCTCTAAAAAACGCATTATTAAAATTACATAGAGCTTTATGGACAAAAATATTCATTTTTACTAGTAGCGGAATGGGTTATTCTTCAACTCACCTTCTCAATATGCATTGAATCATCTTTCTTGTACCACACTTCGTATTTGTCCTGGCGTGAATTGACGTCACTTTTCCAACTAATGTTAAGGCCAGCGTGAATAGGTCGCAGATCTTCAATTATGGGAGCTGAAGGTCTTGTGGTAATGAACAGGACTGATTCATTTGATTCTACTTTATTAGACAAAGCTTGAACCTGTTAAAAGAATAAGAGATGAAACATTTCATGTGAATGTACTTTTGAGGTTATGTTACGTTTTGTGAAATAGATGACTTACAGTGATTGAATAGTTCCGGCCAGGTAATAAGTTCCGCAGCGTAATTGCTGTCCTGTCAGTGGTGATGGTATTGCTGTCTCCTGTGAATGTTTCTACTTCGTGATAATTTATCTAAAAAAAATCATACGAATATAATGTTACCTATAGACAACAAATTATGCTAGATTCTTAATGTTATTTTGTTGTGAGTAGGTATTTGCGCCCGAAAGATAGCATTAATTTTAATAGTTAAGTAGAAATTAAAAAAAAAACCCTACTACTGAGTATTGATATGGTCAGCGATTATTATTTGAAAGCTTTTTCGAAACGAAAGTCTTTCATTGTTATTCTGTAGAATTCAGACTTGAGATATGCGGGCAGGTACCTTTTGTTTTCAAGGATAACAGGTAGCAATAAATACTTTCGCTGATATGAAAAAAATAATATGCTTTTAACTTGTTCGGCTATTTGGAATGTATCTTATCCTATGATTTATGACTATGTACGTATGTCCTAAGGGATTTGCCAGAAGGACAATGAACCTGATGTTTTGAATAAAATTATTACCGTGAGACAGTATTGTTTTAATGACTCCTTTCTAGGTCCAACCATTTCTCGGAAGGCCAATGCACTGGTGTAATCAACAGGTACACCCCTAAGATGGAAGATTCTAGAAGTTTTTTTAATCAGCTGACAAGGATATTTAAGCACACGGTCAGTAGGTAATTTCTCTCATTCTTGTCACTCAGCTCGCGACGTATACTTGTTTTGCTATTTGCTGAGTGGTTTCGACTTGCATATTTTGGCGTAGCAGAATTAAACGTTGCTTTTCTGTGAGGTACCTAATTTATTTCGGGATCCGGTTTCTTATTTATTTAATTTTTTTTTTGTGTTTGTGCTTACTTCAAATTAGTAGCAGAGAAAACGTTGCTCTTTGCGAGGTGTTAATAATTTTGATTCGCGTGTATATCTTATTAATTTAGTCGCGTGTGGTAGCAGAATTACGTCGGGGTTCTGTGAGGTATTTACTCTCGGAAAGTGAAGTGTGAGGTAATACCTATTAGTGATAGTGTTTTAGTGTTCTGGTAAGGATTATTAACTACATACCTAGCTGCCGATTGGTAAGAGTATCATAATCATTCATTTTTCTTTCAGTGGTTTGTTGTGCTTATTATTTGTGACATTTTAGTTTAATTGTGAGGTAATAGATAATACTCTGTAAGTGGGTGGTTGGGTGGATACAAAGTCGCGTCGGGGAGGAGGGGTCAACAAAGTTCCGAAGCTCGGAAACCAGTTGTGAACCTCCAAGACTAGCATTGTGCAATTACAGCACGCTGGGTTTATCGTCACGCCGACGTGACGAGTTTTTACATATAATTGTCACTGCTGAAACTATAATAATTATTTCCATTTCTTTTTAGGACTGATTGGAGAAAAATTTTGATAGCGTACGACCTACGTCATATCAATTTGTCTACAGGCGCGTTTCCACCAAACGAAAATAGAGCCAGAGCTGGAAATAGAGTATATTTTCTCAATTGTTGACATGCTCACCAAGGAAACAACAATAAGAAAAAACCAGAAAATCGCCCATTAATTAGTTTTTGCTTGTTATTGTTTCCATGGTGTCACATTTTATCAACGATAAAAGAAAGTATGCTCTATTTCATAGCTCCGGCTCTATTATTATTATCATTCAGTAATGAAAATCAGCTGCAGTCAGCTATAGTAATAATATAATAATAAATTGAAAATAATTACCTTATAACTATCCTGAAAACTATTATTTGGAGATGTCCAAGAAATGCGAATGTATGTGTCGGAATCACCCAGCGATGTCAAGTCTTCAATAGCCAAAGGTTCTGTAAGTAAAAGCAAAATATTTTAATAATGAGACTTAGAACATGGACAATCAGAAAAGACAATGGCATAATACTCATGTAGGCATTCTGGGGATAGAAATAAGTGTGGTATGAATTACGGAAGTTAATAAATTCAGATAGTTCAAACATGTTGAAAGAATGTATGCTAATAGAATGAGGAAAATCACTGTGTAAGGGAAGGTGTGATAAATTTAAAATGCTGTGGATCGATACATTAACTTCCTCCATGAGAAAGACTAGGTTCGAATCAAAACTAGGAAAAGCTGCATTAGGAATGGTACATATAGAAAGAAAGCAATTCAAGTTCACTTACTATGCCTATCTTGTAAAGAAAAAATAATGTCTTAATACTTACTGAGAGTAACATCTGTATTGGTTGGCCAAGAAGACACTTTCTCCGAGACAGTTTTGACGCTCACTTGGTACGTCCGACCAGCTTCTAATTGCTCTTTAAATTCCCACCAAAGCGGTTCATCCCGATTCCTGATACCTTGCAGGCGACGCAAATTGCCTACCTGGATTTGAACCTGGTAACGATCAAATTCACTGCAAATGAAAATAAAATATGAATGGAGATTATTTTGAATAATGAAAAAAATTATAGAATTCTTTTAGTCACGGCGTAGCCGTGATAGATGGCTTGGTGTGAACCTTTAGCCAATTATACAATTCTTGTATTTAAGTGTCGCCACAGGCAAATAATTTTAAGAATTTAATAATTTGAAACATAACACTGTTTTACTCTAAGACTGCACCCAGCCAGCGACAATAAAGCAAAGTTTGTGTTGTGTCAGCACCGGGGATAGAGCCCACAACCTTCAGCAACTGCTAGGCTGCCAACACTTGACAATTATTTGTCATAAATTAATATTTTTATTCCCACGTAAATCGAAACATAACTGTATTCAAAGTTTATAAGTAGGTAATTTTATTTTAATAAATGTTACGAAAAAATACCTATTGAAAAAATTGCATTTTTTCCGCATCAAATGCATTATCGTATTTTAGGTACATTGAATTTATTGAAAAATTTGTTTAGTAAAATTATTTTTTTTTTTTAAATTTTGCCATAATGAGAGTTTCACTCAACGAGTAAGATTCAAAGTCACTCTATACGTCCAAATGGAGCGATGTCACTCCAAAATATTACGGTGAATGGGGAAAAACAAATGGATCACGTGGAGTGATAGGGTGGGTCTCATATCTGTCAGTGAAAAATTCAATTGCATCAAACATCACTCCAAACGGCTCGTCAATGGGGAAACTTGAGTGGACGTGGTCCAACTTTTCACTTCACTTAATCATCAGTTGCTGTTTTAAATTTAATCATAACAAAATGCGTGTATTAACGTGGTGAAATTTCCTTATAATGATTGAAAAAAACTCAAGTTTTACATCTGTCACAATAGATGACATCCAACAATTAGACGAAATCCATTGGGAATAATGAGAATGGGGGGGCTTGAGACTCCGGAATGAATTATGCTCATTATGGGAGGTTCCAAAAGACATATCCAAGAATCCTAGTAGTGAGAGAAATAAATTCCTCATGAAATACCTTTCTCCTTTTGGTGGTTCCCAGGTGACCTTAAACGAGCTGGAAGTAACCGAAGACTTGTCCACAGTGATGTTAAGAGGTTTGAGGGGTATGGTCCTGTATTGTGACGTCGTGGGGGCAGATATTTCTTCTTCCGACATTGTCTGCACGGAAATATTGTACGGGCGACCTAAAACATAGTTATTATGTAAATAAGAAGAATGAATATCTAGCACAGCATTGCTTAATAAAGCTATATTAACTACGGTTATGATCTTATTTCTTCTCCCTACTCAACAAATCGAATATAAAAATGAGAAGTATTGACTCTCAGCTATTGACCAGTTACACTTTTACGTACACAGATGTCGGTGGTACGCAGTAAAATGAAAAAAAAACAACAGGTACATTTTTGACAGTCGGTATGTTTTACTGATTCTGATTCCAATGGGTTAAACACAAAATTAGAAATATTTAGAAAATTGTATAAAAGCTTTTAGATGAGATGGAAATCATTTGAACAAACCTGGAACCAGTCCCTTGAAGGCCGCCTGCGCAGGTCCAGGTGGTTCACCTTCCTTCTCCACAAAAAGAACGCTCTCCAGGGCATCGGGAGGTTCTATGGACACCTTATAGTGGGAGTATATTCCTGCAGGATAAGGAGGCTGCCAAAGCACCAGCAGTGTCGTCTCATTACGGAACCACACTATGAACTTTCCGGGAGCATTTGGTTCTGGAAAATGCAATGGTTATTAGATTGAAATTCGTTGTATTTGAGTCGCTTGGTAATACTAGACAGTAAGAAAATTAACCCATTGATTTCCAGGGTAGTTTAGTTATGTATACCAAAGCGCGTGGCTACCGTACAAAGGTACAACTACGGAATACTATGGGACATAATATACAAAGTTTTCCATAAGCACGACAACTTATGTATGGGTGAGTCTCGTATTGTTTTTGATTTGATTGAGTGTGTTTTTTTTTTAAATTTAATAATAGATACAGTGTTGAGTGTCCTAGAAGTTTTTTATCTAGTAAAGTTACTATATTTTTAATGTGTGTTTCATCTAGGATGCTGAACTATCTTAAAAGGCAATTTCTAGGTGGCTTACACTCTTTACTATGTGTTGGTGATATATGAAAATACTATATAGAATTCTGTGGTTGACATTTATTTATTTATTTTACAAAATTACAATATAACACCATCAGCATGACAGCTTTCGCCTTTGCGCTGATGGTGTTCAAATATTATTACAAATCCAACAAATTAATTTACCATTAAGAAGACAAACACATAACTGAAACATTACAAAACAGAATAGGTTCAACAGAAAATAACACAAACGATGCATACATGACAAGTACGAAGTGTTGACATTACACTGAGTCATAGACAAAAATTATTGTCGGCTATCATGATACCCATACCAGTCATTCGCCGATAGTGATGGGCAGTGCGATAATCAATACCACAAACAAATATTTACGAGACATTATATTTTCAATAGAAATCAGTACCAAAAACACAAATATGGCACAAACAAGATACAATAAGATCAATATATCAAAGGTTGTCATCAAGAAACTTAACAAATTCCTCATATGTGGCATTGAACATGTCAATATTAGGCGCCATTTCGTTAAAACAGCGGACCACCCTACTGGTCGGGGAATATCGAATAATAATCGTTCTTCCGCTTGGAGTATGAAACAGCAGATGTGAACGCGTTCGGCCGTAGGAGTCGGGGACGTACAGTTTTATTTCCGAAAGCATTGTTGGGTTATTGATAATTCCATGCAATAATTTGAAAAAATGACGACACAGATAATTTTTTCTTCTTTCTTCAAGCGTTTTATAGCCCAGGCAACCCATCACAAACAATGAAGGGTAAAGATATGGATATGTGCCATATTCTATTCGGTATAAATGTCTAAGAAATCGCTTTTGGATTTTTTCCAAAGCTTTTATGTGAGTGATCTCATACGGCCCCCATATGACTGACCCCGATTCCAGAACTGACCGTACTAAGGTATCAAAGAGAGTGCGTAGTGTGCTACTGTTCCTGAAATATATAGAATTTCTAAGGACAAACCCAAGCACTCTGAATGCCTTCCCCTCTGTTTCTCCGATATGTTTTTTAAATAACAAATTTGCCTCGAAATGAATACCCAGGTCTTTTATTTCGCTAATTCGACTTAGGTCTTTGCCACCCATTGTGTAAGGATGGAGTATAGGATCACGAGATCTCGTGTATGTCATAATGTGACATTTTGGAATACTAAAGTCCAACTTATTTTCAATGGACCAAGCGATTGAGATCTCGCTGAAGGAGCGCAGCGTCATGAGGATTCTCTATCTTACGAAATATTTTGAGATCATCCGCGTACAGAAGAAATTCAGAATGAACTATGGAGTGCCCAATGTCATTTACAAATATTGAGAAGAGTAATGGTCCCAGGTTGGAACCCTGTGGTACACCGGATGGTGTTAAATACCGAGATGACATAACACCCCTATAGGAAACATATTGATGACGGTCCTGCAAGTAATTTGTTAGGTAAGCTGTTAATTTGTCAGGTATGCCTATGTTGTCAAGTTTTTCAACAAGAATACCATGATCAACCCTGTCAAATGCTTTGGCAAAATCGTTATAATTGACATCCACTTGTATTCTATTATCAAGATTTTTTGCTGCATAGCTTTGAAAATTTAGTAAGTTCGTAACTATGGATCTAGATGGCCGAAATCCGTGTTGTTGGTCTACTAATTGGTATTTAAAAATGTTCCAGATAAATCTGTGCAGTATAATTTCTAGTAATTTTGCAGGTGCCGATATATACATCCAACATAAAAGTTACGAAATATTTGATAGTTGGTATACAATGGGTTAAGAGTTAAGATAAGTGGTAACAAATGATCATATTTGTATTAAGGTCTAAATAACCCGCAGCTGCCAGGATATAATGATGTTTTCTCACCACCTCCACTCAGACCACCATCAAGAAACATGATGTGGAGAGAGTTGACATCATCTCCGCAGCATTTAACGCTCTATGAGGAGTGGAGCTCCCTCTGGAGAGAAGCAAGTGTGACAAATGGCCACTTGATAGAAAACCCTGAAGAGTGAGTACCTGGATTTGACCTGCCCCGAAAACAGTGGACCACGCTTAATAGAATCAGAACTGGCCACGGAAGATGCGCAGATTTAATGCATCAATGGGGTTTTTCTCCGAGTCCCGAATGTGAGTGTGGTCACCGCCAAACTATGGGCCACATAGTTAAGTGTGCAATTTTCGGTTTCCAGCGCGGTCTAACTGAAATCCACGGGGTCACTTCTGACGCAGCCAATTGGCTAAGAGATCTTCCATTAAATTTGTAATAGCCAGGTCTTTAACATATGCATTAAAAAGGTCTAAGTTCAACTCCTGGCAGGCTGATAAATTTCAAACAGCATTAAAAGTATTGAAAGTGTGAATTCCAGTACCTTTCTATGCTAGTCCATCAAGTTTCGTAACACTGGGGTGTCATGTATTTGTCTTAAATATTTTGACTAGAAAATCCATTGCAAGCAATAATGCCATTGCCATAAAATTTAAAACCAAGATATTTGATTTCATATGGATGAGATAAGACACCAGTCATATTTGGTACATTAATTAATTGTTATTGTTAATTAAAACAAAGGTAAAACGTAAAAGGAAACATAATTATTATTGTTGCATTGTTAAATTATGGCAAGGATATTCCAAAGAGGATTCTTCTTTTTTATATATGGCAACTGTTATTGTAGATTATAGATAATTTGTTTATGGAACTATTTTTAAATGTTATGGCGTAGCTATGATGTTCCGATGGGCGAACACCTTTAGCAAAATAATATACTAAAAATAATTGAAGTATTTTTAGTTGGCGACATTATTACATGCACTCTCTATTAGGAATTGCATTCTGCAAAAGCTTTTATCAATTGATCAGGATAGGCCTTTTATTAAATAGTAATAACAGTTCATTCTCAAAATAAAGACTTATTTTTTTATTTTATTTTAACATTAATATACAGACAGTGAAATTGATACAAAAATAAGACAGTACATAAACAATTACGAAACACACACCAGTTAAGTATATACATTTAAACTTATACACCAATGAAGTATACACATTAAATGTAAAAATACAAAGTACCTAAATTTTAAGTACTCGGCTCAGATACTGGGAAAGGGAAAAGGGGAAAAGAGGACAGGGTAAAGGTAATGTATTGTTTCTGCTTGTTTTGAGAAAGAGTAGGAGCAATTTCAAATAAGTTTGCCCGCACTGGTCGGACTCTTAATGCGATAGCAAATGTTCAATCACAGACCTCTTAAAAACCTGCTGGGAAGAATTATTATACAGGTTGACGTCCTTGACTTAGGAACAAGGATCTTTGTAGGTAGGTTCTTGTTGAGCAGAATGCTTATCAAATTCTTGAGTTGGGACTCTATCAAAAGCTTTAGTTAGATCGATAAAGGCAAGGTAGGCAGTAGTGTTGTATTCCATACAATAACACCATAGATACAACAAACAAAATAATGTATGCATGGATGCTAAATATTAAAACAGGCCGCATTCAGATTTAATTAAATCATATCATTCAACAACAATGTAGTTAAGTATAGGCATAAACAAAATTAATAATTAAAATCTAATCTTTAATTAGGTAAATACATGAATGATTCAACAAATCACAACAACAATGAATAAAACATGGATTCCAAAAGAAACAAAACCATGACAAGGATCAACTTTTCATATTCAGTCTTCTTACCATTCAAGGCCATCCTCTTTTGTCTTGCTATGAATAATAAAAAAATACAACCATTGTGTTAATAAAAATATTGATATCATTTTATCATATTTTATTGAAATGCATAACTCCTATGAATCATGTTCCATTATTGCTTATGATAAATTATTATTATCTATGTAATTTCGATTCATTTGATTGGTTGTCTGTTTGCCGACAGTTTTCCTTCCTTTTTTTAAATTTAAAAATAATCCTATTGAAATGTCAGTGTTTATTAGGTTTGCCAACATTACCAGATTAATCAGGGTTGTTTCAATCGCTGATATTTAGAGAAAACTATTCGAATCTTTTTTTATTGAAATTGATTTCAAACAATTACCTACAAAGAATTTCATAAATACAGAATATGTCGTACTGGAAATACTGCAAAATGCAATGGAGGGGCTGATGTATAACCAGACTACTTTAAAGCCATTCACATAGAATTTGCTCATGTAGAAGACTTCATTAACACAGAGATCAAAAAATAATTTAAAAAGAGGGAAGAAATAATTTACAAACTTGCTAAAGGATGATTGGTCACCTTATTACAAAGACAGTTTTTCATAGTACCTAGTAGACATTATTTCTAATTTATTTTGTAGTTAATTGTCTCGTAATCATCACAGAAAGACTTGGCAACTCTATTTTGTGTTAAATAATATTTTTATCTATGATTTCATAGACAAAAATTACATAATTCTGTACAAAATCTGGAATCCCGACTCACATTCAAAAGGCCAAATATTACCACATTTGACAGTTTATTTGGCAAAAAGGGTTGTGTTTCTTAGTGGAATATACTCTAAATATGTTCTTTATTGCTTTTGAACATTATGAAATGTATGTATCCCCTTTATATTTATGCTTAAAAATATCTAAATTTAGTTACTAACAAATGTCTATATTCTATATAACAACATTATATTTTGCCAAGCAATCTGTCAAAAGTGTCGGTCCCTTTTTTGGGACAACCTAGATTTCACAACATTATTGGCCATGCAACATGGCGGATACCATATTTGCACCAAGGAACATGGTCGCCGGAAACTGCCGAACCATCCCGAAGTGTTACGAGACGACTGTATGGATGTATTAGTGACAATGATAATTTGATGGTATTTCTATTACTTTAAATAAATTCGGGGGCAAACGTGATGAGGTATGGGGGGCTCCGCCCCCCATACCCCCCTTATAATTATATCCTAACCTAACCTAACCTAACTCAATCATATAAAGAGTAGAAAGCTTGCTAAACGCTAACGTAAAATAAAATTGAACACTAATACAATCATAGTCGTTCTTCGTTACACTTCGGGACCATGTTCCTTGGTGAAAATAGGAGCTCGTCGTATCCGCCATGTTGGATGGCCAGTAATGTTGTGAAATCTAGGATGTTCCCTTTTTTGTCATGAAAAGATAATATAGAAGTAGTCCATCATATAAAAATCTATGACTAAAACAAATAATAATGATTGTTTATGAACTTACTGGTTGTAAAGTTTGTGCTGGTGTACGCTACACTCTCTTTGCCTTCAAAGACAGTGTAAGCCTGAAGTTGGTAGGTAGCACCTGGATGCAGCTCTTTGAGGATATACTGCAGAGCACCATCTTCAACAGGGACCACTCTTGCTGGATGCTGGGGTTCACTCAACAGCGATACTTTTAGTTTGTATCCGGAATGTCTGCCTTGTAGCGGCGGAGACCAAGTCACCAACGCTTGCTTTCCACTCTTGGTCGATATGGACAAGTTAGATGGTGGATCCGGTGCTAGAAAAAAGATGAAAAATATTTTTAATGTCATGTAAGAAAATGTTTTAATACTTTTAGTTGTGAGGGCAGAAGAATCTGTAAACATTCAGTGTCGGTAGAATCCATCCTTTGTCCATTCTTTTAAGTACATAAAATTTGTCTATGATCGTGTTTTATCAATCTCCATAACGTGTTAATGTTTATTGTATAAAAAATGAAAACACAATAAATCATAGGAATGAAGACAAAAGTGAAAGTTTAATAATAAATTATTGACAGATATAAAATAAACGAGAATTATTATTATCATTATTTGTATGTAATATCATCTCACTGTGACCATTATGATACAGTGTTACCATTCAAATGAAATTCATGTTACAGTGCACCTCAGTGAATTTATTGTTATGGCAACATACATGCATGCTGCATCAATTAGTAGCAGGCACTATGTTCAATTGGTCAAATCTGTAAATATCTAACTACATTAAGGTCATATTATTTCTATTTCAGTGTGACATTAAATAATGATCTGCGAATATGCTAAGCTATTAGAAGTGCATTTTCATTAAGACTTTTCGAACTTTTGAGGGTAAATGTTAGGTATATAGGTATATATTCGATTCCCGGTCGGGTCAGTTTTTCTAAGTGTTTTTTCACTTGAAATTTCTACCCGGGGTTGGCCTGTCTCAGATTGGGCGGGACCGGTTGACTGGAAAAAATTGCCTCAGGCAATAAGTTCCGCCGGCTATACTGACACCTTTGTATAGAAAAGTGTTATATTATTATTATTATATAGCATTGAACCTTACAAATCACTGATTACCTCTAAATACAGGAGATACAATTATTTATGTATTAAAAATATTAATATCATTTTATCATATATATTTTATTCAAATGCATAGCTCCAATGAATCATGTGCCATTATTTCTTATGAAAAATTATTATCTATGGAAGTTCGATTGATTTGATTGTTTGTTCGTATAGACAGTTTTCACTCCATTTTTTTTATTTAAAATAGTTCTACTGAAATGTCAGTGTTTATTAGGTTTGCCAACATTACCAGATCAACCAGGGTTGATCCAATCGTTGATATTTATAAAAAACTGTTCGAATTTTTTTTATTGAAATTGACATCAAACAATTGTAATTTATTTTAATAATCACGCCGTGTCCCTTAGGGGGTAGGCGGGAGAACGAACCTGCACTCTTTTTTTATTCAGACTTACTTCTTTACCATCTTCTACCGATTTTAAGTTTATTTACGTACAATGTACTTTACTGTACATTGACTATAAACAGTACCTATGAACAACAAATTTTCATAAGAGCATGAATAAACAATTTTAAAGGAGCCTACATTGTGATAGAAGTGTGTTATTTCATTAAGAAACAAGTCATCTTGCTGCATTTGACATTCAGACTTTTGGAATTATAACGGATTGATGTACAAATCAGGTACTTTTATGAATAAAATTTAAATTAATACACAGATTAAAATAATATTATTAGAAATAGTTCCAAATTTGAAATTTTGATTTATATTAGTTTTTATTGAAGTTGCCGAGCAAGTTCTGATGGGGCGGAAACCTCACTCACTTTCAAACCCAAGGGAATATTTATAGCTACAGCAATATCCGGTATTACCAGCTGCTTTGACATTTAAAAATTGCGAGAATGGGTGTTCTGTTGTTTGTCTATGGCCGTCAGCCTCAATTTTAAGGTAGATCTTACTGAATAACAATGTATTTTGCCAATAGAGGCTTGAAATTTCAACCCCAAAAATGACGTCTTTTCCTAGACTGTATGAACCCGATGAATTGGGAGAATTTGATTTTCAAGAACTAAGCACCAAACATCTTTGCAGAGGGTTTGGTGATGATGAGGTAAGAATGTGGTTATCAATTTTTGCCGCGTTGAAGATAGCTGGGACAGTTTCAACACGTATCGGCATTCACTTGCGACATGCACGCTCTAATAACAAAATATAATAATTGAAAAATAGATTAAATGAAAACTGGAGAACTATTTTTTTTATTAGAATCTCTCACATTGAAACATCGATGCTTCTAACTGCCTGCTGACATATTTTTGGATCCACAGTATTATTATATGTAAGTAGGTACCTATTAATGTTTCAACAAAATGATATATTATGTAGCAGATAAATAGCGAACATTTCCCAGGAATACAAAATTCATCATTCATCAGTCCTGATCTAAGTTGTTCCAAATCTGATACATCCCTTGAGGTATGTTGAAATAGTTTAGTTAGGTAATACAATATGATTTGCTACTATAGTTAGGTGGACCTTTGAAAAAAAAAACAACATAGAAATGAATTTGAAACTCACATGATAAGATATGAGAAAATAAGGAAATAATGTGGAATAGAACCGTGGAAATGAAGATGAAATCTGATAAGTAAAAACGTAACAAATTGAAGACTTTCCTTTCCATCCTATTGCAGATACGATAATCCGAAAAAGCGCTGTAAATTCAAAAACCAAGAATAACCTGCTCTGTTGCATGACAAAGTAAAAATAGCGTTTGGAGAAACAGCTTGGCGAGATTCTGAAAAAGATAACATAAGTAGAAGCAGATTCGAAGGCAACAGGCAAACCACATAAGATATAGATGGATGGCTCAACATCCAAGTAGCAAAAGCAAGAAGATACAGTTCAGAAGAAAGGGAAAGTAACGATTAAGTAGATGAATCGGAAAGAAAATATCCGAGAAGACGGAGACGTTAAAACATGACGCAGATCAAACAAATAGAATTCGTCCTCAGACTGACCCAGGTCAAAAAATAAAATTAATAGAAGATAATTGGTAAAATGGAGGTAAATTTTCTCTAACTACTCCTTATGGGATACGGTACAGTTGGTAACTAAGCCAGCCTTCGAAACTACAGAAGTAGACTGTTTAAGCACGTAAGAGTTCAAAATTGAGTTTATGCCAGGAATAGTCACAATTTGTAATGCTACTTACCACTGCACCGTTTCGCCGAGTGGGTACATTTTTCTACCATTCCTTTCTTAGCCTTCCGTCTTAAAGGAGGGTCAAGTCAGCATTTTATAATTAATTATAATATTAACAAAATGATTACTTTCTTTAAGAAATGCCCAATAATAAAAGAGTTCATAAAATCTTTGTCAACCTCTTTGTCTTTAAATAAGATGGAGTATTGTGCGGCTCGGCTCACCACAAACTAAGAACTAAAAACTAGTAAGAAAATACGATAAAAAATGTTTGATTTCAGATGTAAATTATCCGCATTCTGCGAGAGAAATGGCAGCGCTGTCATGGCAATTAGGTATTGCACGGATTGTAAATTCTACTACCAGCTGAACAAAAACTAGAACAATCTGCTTAATGATCTCTGACAGACATTTTATACATGGTGATTTTTTAAAATACTGTAACATTTATGTCACCAAGATAATGAGATCGTTGGTAGCTCAGCGGTGGACGGCTTTCGTACGTAGAGCGTACTAGGTCATGGGTTCGGGTCCCGGTGCCACCCATTTCCACTCTCATGACACAACCCAATGGTTAGTGTGGAACAGTGTTGCCACCTTTGTAAAAAATTTAACCCGAACACAAACTTAAAAAATCGTCATTCTGAAAATTTGGTATCCGGTAAGGTGAAAGTTCACCTTTCGTTGTCGTTCCAAAAAATTGGTATCCGGAGAAAAGTATTCTCTAAAAAAAAAGATCATTGAGTAAAGTTACGACCTGGACATTTTAGGTTTCGCCCGGACAACTGTCAGGTGAGGAAGATATCAAGGTGTATTTGTGTTCACTTTGAGAAAGCCTGATTCTTTGAAAAAAAAATAATTGCTTTTACCCTTTGATTTGTAAGTACTGGATGCGGCATTCGGAACAAAAATTAAAAATTTTATGTGACATTTTTATTTGTGATGTAAAAAGGTTACGTAAGGGAAGCCGAGGACAGATAGTCTTTCCAACATAGTAATTATTATTAGTTTAAACAAATAAGACTTTACTAAGGCGGAGCCAAATTTATTCGAACAATTTCCTGTATCTTTCCATATTGACAGTTTTCATGGTCGTTATAAGCGAGGTAGAAAATTCAAAGTGTTTATTTAGGTAGAAAGATTTTTGGAAGAGATGGACATAGGTGAAAAGGTGCAAGAAGGTATAGAACAGGACGCAGAAGCGTGGGTAGGCCTCAGACAAGATGATCGGATGATACCTATTATATGATATACCTATATACGATTTTGGTTTTAATTACGTAATTTTGTAACTGATATTGTCTTGGCCTACGTTTAATTGGATAATTATAATTTCCTTTTTGATTTTCTCTTTTTTGTGTTGGTTTTCTGTTCTGATCGGATTGGCTTTGATTAATGTCGGCTCAATTAGTGTAAATTTAAATTTGTCTATTTTCTCTATGGTCTTTTATTCTTTTATAATCATTATCAATGTTATTATTAAGGTTTTATCCGTGTTTTTTTTATCACGATCGCCATACTGATTGTTGAAATTTTGTGTGCTGTTATTTTTTCAATTGTGATACATCTACTGCCCTTCATCTTATATATAAAAATGGAGAGCTATTTCCCGATGTCATCGCATCACGCCTAAAGGGCTGGACCTATTTCGCAATTTTTTTTTTCGTGTAGGTTTTTATCAGGAGAATGTCCTTTTAGAAGAAAAAAATAATAATAAAATGCATGGAAAATTAGAAAATTAAAGAAAACTCTACGTAGACTTAGTGTATTAGTACTTTTTACCTTATAATTTTTATTCCAATTTTGAAATTTTGACAGAAATCGTCAGTTGGTGCGATTGACAGAATGCGGATGGAATATACATGGTTTAAAACAGACGTATCGTTCGGAATCACACTGGTCAAATGATAATTAATTCATCACCATACAAATTCGAATTCAATATTTATATTTAGGAACACAGGACAACGTCTGTCGGGAAAGCTAGTTTCTAATAAATTTTTCATCAGCATTTTCTTACTTATATATTGCCACGCTATGTATTGATTCAGAATTATTAATTTTCTATGTCAATTATTATAAACTTTATCGTTATTATTTAAATTGTTTTTATTGATAGTTTTATAACCTGTTAAAGGCGCAGTGGTGCCGTATACATATGAATAAATAAATAAATAAATATTAAGAAAGTAGCGGGCATGCACCTGAAGACAGTCGCATCCATCTGAGAAAGTCGAAAAGGGAGATCTTTGTTCAAATACTGGATACAAGAAGAAGGCTTAAGTAAGTAAGATTTGTGTATCATTTCTTCCCAGACATAAGATCAAGATTGAGCCGTAAATTTATTGTCTTTGATTTTTTGACCTCACAGTTGATAACGGGTCATGGAAATCTGAAAGCAAAGCTCTATGATCTTGGTCTGGCTTCTGATCCATGGTGTCCGTGTGGGGGAGGACGGCAATATTCGGACCATATTCTTTGGGAATGCCCTATGATGAACATCGCGAGAGACGAGCTGATGGCTGGATTCACCCATGACACGCCCAGACCTATTTGGTTTGGGGAGATTTTCCTAAATCCCACGAACTTTAGGTGTTTTTGCGCCTTCGCGGAGGACTGGAGAGAGCAATGGGATAACCTGATGCAGCCCGTCAGCGAGGCACCACTCACGTAGTCTCGTTGAGTTGCGTGTTTCAAAATTCATTACCTCTGTAACTTTAATTGTGGGTGCATTTTTTTTGCGGTATGGGCTTAATCTAGTAAAAAACGGTGATGGGTTTATTTTTGGTTTGAGTATGTGTTGTAGCTTGTTTCTTTTTATTATTTGGTGGGATTTGGTTATGGTGTCGTTGTTGGGAGGAATCATTAACGGTTGTTAAAATTCAAATTAAACTAAAAATTTCCGCAATTTAATTTAATTATAATTGTCAACTCAATCTGAAGTTTTTTTTTAATTTACACTTAAATGAATTATTTGTTGCAAGGATCTTTTTCTTTGTTTTCTTCTTTGCGCGTCAGATGAAGCCCTTCCGACTTTATTCTGAAACCTTGCACTTGTTGTCTACTTTTTTTTTTTTGGCTTATAAAGTCTGGATGAAATGAGAACTTAGGTTCCTGAAACATCCAGGGGTATGGGAGGGCGCAACCCTTAATGATGATTAAGTAAGTAAGATTACAATTGATAGACGCAGTAAACTACGAAGCGAACCCTATCAAAAATTCTCCCTAAATATTTAAACACACATAGTAATATACAAACGATTTTTAAAATGGATGGAAGATTAATATTCTTACCTACATACACCTGTGTAGAATTATTATTGTGAGCCCCACCTGTACTTACAATGCTTGTTCAGTGAGGCGTAAAAATGAACCTAACAATGTAAACATGTAGTACGAACTACAAGACCAGCATGAAATTTAATTTAAGAAAAAAAGTTATTTTTTTTTTAATTTATTGACGAAAGTAAATATTGTTTTTATTCCGATAAAATATCACTTTCATGTTTTTTTTTATCTAGGTATAAAAATGCATAAGGCAGCAGTTCGATTCTCGATCAGGTCAAAAAAATTCAAGTGTTTTCGACTAAATCTAATCAGGTTTGAAATTCTGTCTTTGATTGGACGTGACCGAATGATTGGTAGAAATTGAACATAATATTTAGTTATTTATGTAAAAATAGATTTTTGGAAAGACGTTGTCCTGTTTTATCTATGACTTTAGAATTCGATTTTTACCAATTTGACCAACATAATAATTCCGTTTTAACCAATTGCAAGGCACATTCTGAATCAGAATTTCTGATATCAATCGCACCAACTATAAAACAACTGTCAATAAATGGGTATGTCAAACGACAATTTGTATTAAAACAATTGAAAAGTACCTATTAAACTGTAAAAATCACTAACAAGATAACACACAACATATTATTTACGTAACTAGGTACATTCTTAAATTATCAAATGTTCCGCGTACTTGTAACTTATTCTTTCATAAGAAACAATGACAATAGCAAACACAACAAAAAAAAAGAATTAGAAAAAATGGTCCACACGCCAGACACCGTGACCAAGGAAAATAGAGAATTGTATGCTTTACCTGTGGTGATGCTGGCTGACCAGGTCGGCAGTTCGCTGATAGTGGCGTTGGAGTAGTAGAGCCAAAACTCATACTTGGTCCCTGGCAGCCCTTGTGAGAACTGGATAACATCCCCTATGTCCTTGGAGGCTATGGTAGTGTTAGGGGGAGGCTGTCCCGATGGGGGGAAGTAGTCCAGCCGGTAATAGGACCCTTCCTGCCCGAGGTTGCCGGGTATTTCTATGACTAGATCGGCACTGTTGCATATCTGGAACAATAACACAAAACAATCAATTATGTAATTACTTGATGTTGAGGAAATACGTGATTTTGTTCGATTTTTGTGTACCAATCAAGCCAATAGGCAATAAAGATGAGACATCAACAAAAATGGATATAGTCATATCCTAGCGCCAACTAAATGACAGCAGTAGTAGCTATCTAGTTTTTCTCAAAAAATTCCAAAAGATGCCTCTATATCTCATTTACATCAGCTACTTGTTATAATATACACGTTGTATTATGAAGGAGTTAGCGTCGGGGCAGTTGGTCCACTGATGGTTACTGTCTCTGCACCAGTGCAGGTTCGAATCCTAATCGGAATTTTTTCCACATGTTGAATTTTCTCATAATATTCGGGGATTTGAACATACTACCATTACTACCTAATGGCGAACGTTCTTAACATAAAATGATCACACTAATGCACTGGGTTCCTAGGGTCTTTCAAAATAATATGACAATGTTTTTTGTTACTACGGAAACACAATTGACAATGTTCTCAACTGACATATTCAACGCTGTTTATAGTAGCGGCATATCCGTAGGAAAACAGACCATAAGCCAGCCTTCGTAATAACAGTAGAAGACGATCGTAAGCCCGTAGTGGTTTGTTCATACCATTTAAAAATCGGACAGTATTAGTTGTCATCATTAGTTGATATATTCGTACTTTTATGATGAACCAGATAAAGAGCCAAGAGCCGGCTTGAAGGAACAGTCGAATATGGGGTCGATTATGAATGAATACAGTTTGCTTCTTTCTTAAAGGAAGGCCAACAACGGTGTGCAACAAGTAGATATTTAATAATTAATGAAATATAGAGATAATAGTTGGAAATTATTGAGAACAAGAGAGCAACCAAATTTAAAGACTGCGACTGCTGTCATGTATTTGGCGACAGGATATGACAATATCCATTTTTGTAAATAATGTCACATCTTTATTGCCTACTAGCTGACCCGTCGAACTTCGTATCGAAATAAATAATATGGGTACTCTAGGTTTTATGCAACAGAGCTCAAATTCGTTTTTTAGTTATTTAACACGAATGACTGTTTAGTGGCATACTGGCATTAGCAAAACCTGCATACCACGCTGCATTCATTGGGTCTGAGTTTATTTTTACATCAAAAACTTATAACCTATGTTACTATGATATGGGAAGAGAAGATCATTGCGCAAGATCGAGTGCAATGGAGAGCTCTTAAGCTTCACTTTGCTCCTAAGTGGAGTTCAAAGGGAGTTTTAATTTTGATTGATTTGATGTTAATATGTAAAAAAAGAATTTAGGTATGTCATTATATTCGATATTTTAATAGTTATTTTGCTCAGTTAAAATAATATTGATTGATTAATCAAAGTACGATAAGGAACATCTCCGTACCGATTCAAAATACGCATTGAGGTGTCAATACTTTTTTTGCCCATCACGCTGATTCCCGAAGGGGTAGGCAGAGAGTATGAGTATGGACTTCCATTCTTTCCAATACAAACTCATTCGCTTCCTCCAAACGCATAACATTCCGCATACATGCTCTTAATTCCTTTTGCTCCTGACTTGGCCCTCCCGTAAGACGGCACCGATATGGTCGGTCTATGTCATTCCAGGTCGGCCTCGTCTGCGTGCACCTATCCTTTCAGATTTATATATCCTTTTAGTCATTCTCTCTTCGTTCATTTTCTTTACATGCCCAAACCTTATTTCTTTATTCACTTTCATTCTAGTCACTACACTAACATCCACTCCACATTCCTTTCTAATATTATCATTCCTCACCTTATCAATAAGTCTCTTTCCGCATATCCTACGCAGTGATCTCATTTCCACAGAATTTATTCCAACTTCCAAATTTATCTTCCATGTCCAAGTTTCACTCCCATAAATCATGGATAGTATCAGGATCGCATTGTGCATCAACTGTCGATTTCAGAGATATCTTCTTAGAGGTCTTAATGCACCGCCAACCCTTCTCCCAGCCAATTTTCTTCTTTCAATCTCTTTTTCACACCTTGCATCTCTTCTAAATAAATTACCTAAATAGACATACGTCCAAGTTCTCGACATTCACTTTCACACGAAATTGCGTTCTTAAATCTTCTCTTTCAAAACAGTGGAAATAAATAAAAAGCACATTTAATGCAGTATCTGTGATTTTTGTTCTATCTTCTATTACAACATGGTGGAAGTTGGAAGTGTAACAATTTTTATTTTCAATAAAGAAACAAATGCTAGGTCATTAGCAAATAATATCCAGCTTGTTTTTTTTACATATAAACGATGCAGATTATATTTACGTTATATGTATTTGGGTTGGCTGGAAGAGATCCTTCGGGATAAGTCCCCCCTTTGAATCTTTAAATGTTTTTATAAAAATTGTTTTTTATTACACAATAAAGCTTTATTTATTATTTATTATTATGTAGGTATGTACTCATCCTCTGTAAAAATCAGCCCATAAACGAAGAATTGATTTTCAAACAAACAAAAAAAATATTCTACTTGTTCTTCAATATAATCATGTATTCCTTGTGTTAAAACTTATCAAAACTCCTTATAAAATGAACTTCGATTAAGTATAACTCCTTAATAGCAATGTTATATTATACGATTCTGTTTGCTGGCGGTTTTAAAATGTCTGTAAATAAATAAAGTTTTCAAAACTCCTTACACTTCAATACAGTAATGTATTCCTTGTATTAAAACTTACCAAAGCTCCTTATAAAAATTAACTGCAATGAATATTATATGACTTATCCAATCAATCTATTTCATACGATATATTTTACATTCGCATTCTATCAATTGCAACCAATGAGATATTATACTGGAGATGCAATTCCATACAATTTTTAGTTTGAAAGTAGCATCATGAGTAAATTTGAAGTTGAACTTAAATAAAAATATGCAATCAAGCATTACTGACGAATATTTTTGTCTTTGTCACACATAATGCGCCAAACGGCTAAGTGCTGTCACCTTCTACCGGTACACATTAATAGAAATTTCTTTTTGTGCGTGAGATTTGAATGTATTTGTCAGAATTGTCTAAGAACCTTTTGAAAAAGATCTCTCGTCTTTATTAACGCGAGGCAGACAACGAACAGTTTAAAAGCACATTCATAAAAATATTTTCCAAAATGGAAAAAATGATTTATTTATTCGAATCAAAAATGACTCTTTTTATAAAAACACTAGTTATAGTGTACTTGCTTCTAAATTTCGTCCGGCTAGGTAAGGGCTCATACACACAGCTTAAACGAGAACCGTCAGAAATACGGCACTGTGGGAAAAACCGCTGGCGATTTCTCAGTTGTATGATGGATTTCGTAAAAAATTTCATTGAAAGTGGAAAACATCTGTTTGCAGAACATCCTTAAATTCCATTTAATTAGGGAGCACTCTGTTTAAATATAAGTTGTATTCTTTTTCCTAAATAAATTGATAAAAAAAAACCTTGATAGAATAAAAAAAAAATCTAGAAATATATACCTATGCACTGTTGCATACGCCGCGTACGGGTGTATCTTTTTAAATGAATTTAGGCTAATTAAAAGTGAACACAAATACATTTGGAAACTTGCACACACTATGGAAGAGTTGTGTTGTGAAAGTGGAAATAGTCGGCACAGGGATTCGAGCCCATGACGTATGCTGTAGTAAGAAAGCCGTCGACTGAACCGCTGGGTTATAAATTCAAATAAAAATGTATCTACGGGTTTCATACAGACGCGGTTTTTTTTAACCCCGCTCGGTATGCACCCGTAGTGTGATGTGGGCCTAACTAATAAAACAAAAATAATTGTCAAATATATTTTTATATTTTAAACATTTTATCACAATAATATGCACAAAACATATATAAAATACGTCCTTTTTGATGAAAGGATTTTCCTATATTGATTTCTGTTGAGGAACGACTTTTTTTCACCACAAAATCCACCATTTTCAAAAACACCGTATTACCGCGGACACAACTGTCAAGCTCGAGCTGTTGTCAACGACTAAAACACGAGCGTGGCACATTTTCGGTGGTGGCACATTTTTTTACATGCCATTTTTTAGACTCGATTGCATCTCTAGTATAAATCTCATTGATTGCAACAACAATCAAACCACTGACAGTTCTTTCAAATGTCAATTAATTAAAATTCAAAAGTAGAACAAAATCATATTGTAAATAGTACTATAAAGATTGCCTACTTAGAGTTTTCTTTAATTTTCTAATTATCCACGCAATTTTCATATTTTTTTGTTCCCATACAACCTTCTCCTGATAAAAGCCTACATGACCATCAAATAATTAGCGAAATCGGTCCAGCCATTTAAGTGCGATGCGATGACATTGGGAAATAGCTCTCAATTTTTATAGTGTTCTTAAATTTTCTAATTTTCCATGCATTTTTATTAATTTTTTTCTTCTAAATCAACCTTCTCCCGATAAAAGCCTACACGACAAAGAAAGAATTAGCGAAATCGGTCCAGCCGTTTAGGCGTGATGCCATGATATCGGGAAATAAATCTCCATTTTTATAGTTTTCTTAAATTTTCTAATTTTCTTATGCATTTTTCTTAATTTTTTTGTTCTAAAAGGACACTCTCCTGATAAAAGCCTACACGACAAAAAAAGAATTAGCGAAATCGGTCCAGCCGTTTAGGCGCCATCCGATGACAACGCGAAATAGCTCTCCATTTTTATATATAAGATAAAGAAACACATGCTAGGTCATTAGCAAATAATATCCAGCTTTTTTACATATTAACGATGCAGATTATATTTACGTTATATGTATGTACTCATCCTCTGTAAAAATCAGCCCATAAACGAAGAATTGATTTTCAAACAAACAAAAAAAATATTCTACTTGTTCTTCAGTATAATCATGTATTCCTTGTATTAAAACATACCAAAACTCCTTATAAAATGAACTTCAATTAAGTATAACTCCTTAATAGCAATGTTATGTATACGATTCTGTTTGCTGGCGGTTTTAAAAATCTCTGTAAATAATGAAAGTTTCAAAACTCCTTACGCTTCATTACAAATTACAACAATGTATTCCTTGTATTAAAACTTACCAAAACTCAATCTATTTCATCATACGATATATTTTATATTCGCATTCTATCAATTGCAACAACAATCAATCCACTGACAGTTCTTTCAAATGTCAATTAATAAAAATTCAAAAGTAGAACAAAATTATATTGTAAAAAGTACTAAAAAGATTACCTACTTTCTGTGTTTTCTTAAATTTCCTAATTTTCCATGAATTTTTCTTAATTTTTTCTTCTAATACAACCTTTTCTTAATTTTTTCTTCTAATACAACCTTCTTATGATAAGAGCCTACACGCCAAAAAAAGAATTAGCGAAATCGGTCCAGCCGTTTAGGCGCGATGAGATGACATCTGGAAATAGCTCTCCATTTTTATAGTGTTCTTAAATTTTCTAATTATCCATGGATTTTTCTTAATTTTTTTCATCTAAATCAACCTTCTCCCGACAATAGCCTACACGACAAAAAAAGAATTAGCGAAATCGGTCCAGCCGTTTAGGCGTGATGCGATGATATCGGGAAATAAATCTCCATTTTTATAGTTTTCTTAAATTTTCTAATTTCCCATGCATTTTTCCTAATTTTTTTGTTCTAAAAGGACACTCTCCTGATAAAAGCCTACACGACAAAAAAAGAATTAGTGAAATCGGTCCAGCCGTTTAGGCACCATCAGATGACAACGCGAAATAGCTCTCCATTTTTATATATAAGAAGATTGGCTTTGTTGGTGCACTAATTTTCCACGCAAATGGTTCGTAGAGATGACGCCCTATATATTTTCCTAGAAATGCAACCTTACTGCTGCGAGGTACAACCTCATATTATTACGAATAATATAACAGATTCTGCACACAATCATCACAGCATTTAATGACAACTAAATAATATGTAGGTACTCTGGTAATGAGATTATCGCAGACAAAGGTTTCACCTTACGTTTGTCAATAACGTAGGTAAATACTCGTTGCATTATTATACTTTCCACTTCAAATGCTAGCAGAAATCACAATCACATACAAAAATAATATATGCGTCTGCGTCAATGTGAAATACTGTCTGTGTCAATTATGTTAAAAAGAAATTAATGGTTTTACACACGGATAATCATTTTTATATATAAGATGTACCTACCTTGACTATTATATGGGGAAATATTATACCAAATATATATATGATACTCAATCAGAGGTTCCTACATACACATGTTGCTATGAAAAAATGTCATATTGTCCGCAGACCCCAACGAAATAAAGTAAAATTGGGCCCCTTTAAGGCACGACATAATTGATTTATAGGACAATCAATCAATAATTAATAAACTTTTTCTATGCTTGTCGTCCGAAGTAGAAAAATGGTGCTTATCTTTGAGAAGAAATAAGACTAGAGAAATAATGTGCAACTGCGCATGGTCCCAACATGTACCACGTGACTGCTGTTAAACTCATACTTAAATTGTGACGTTTGTTGGTAGGGGTGTGTGACATTCGATTTTTAATTTTTAGCGTTAACAAAGAGACATTTTATGTTTTACTCATATAATTGGTTAAAGGAAGTACCTAATATGGGTTTTGATGTGTTGTCTTGTGCTTGTGGATGAAATTAAAATGAATTATTATTGATAATTAATCTTCAGTCACGTGACTGTTGAATAAAGGAACCAATATTCGGTTCTGCGCATCCTAAAAGGTTCTCTAATAATGTTTGTATTCAGTGGTGTCTATGGCGAAAAAAATGGTGCGTAAGTGTGTGAAGTTCCGTTCTCTTGACCTACCCCTTTAACGAACCGACGCCGTGGGTAGGAAAGATTTGAAAAAGTTTGCTTTGGTTTTTATAAACACAGATTTCTGAAAAAGAAATGATTGTAAGTTGATTTACATAGTATGACCTAATGCTGACAAACCGCTTATCGAAGTTTTCTGTCAAACATATCGATGATGACCGCATTACTAGAAAAAACTTTGCGTCACATTATTATAGGTCAGCTGTCATTTTCAAGTGACACGGTTAATCTACATTGTAACCTGTTTCTGTCACATTTTATCTTAAATCAAAATACCATTTTTCTCTTATAGAAAAAAACTGACGGTTAATATCTTTATAAACACATCTAAACAAAGGCATTTAAAACGAATAGGAGTATTATAGAGAGAGAACTACCTAGTTATTACAAGTTAAAAAAAAAACAGTGCACAACACAATTCTTTTACCATCAATGATGAATGGATGTGAAATTTGGACACGGACGAAAAAAGAAGAATCTTGTATAAATGCAATACGAAGCTCTACGAAGAATATGTGGAAAGACTCTGTGGGATATATGGAAAGGTATGAGAGTTTTAGGAAGGAATGTGGTACGGAAGTTAAGTGTTGTGACAAAGATGAAAATCACCAAAGTGACAAAGATTGGACAAATAGGGTTATGTGAAATAATTTTTATTCCTGTACTACAATGCAATTTAAAAATATAGGTAGGTATAAACAAATGTGCATACCTACTTTTAAATTCAGCTTTTAAGTAGCTATGTTAAGTGCCTTAGCCCTTATAAGATGTACGTTAGGCCGGGTCGATTTGCGTTTCTTCCACTATTGCTAACGTAATAGTTATACTTTAGTGCTAAATGCTGTTCATAATAGGTATGCAAAATATTTTTCAATTTGAAAGATATCTTCTGTCTCCGAATTGAGCTCAAAATTTCAAAAAATTTTAAAATTTATCGTATTTTGAAGCAGGTATAAATAAATTAAAAATATCTATAACTTAATATTTTTTAAGATTGTATCTCATAAAAATGACGGAATAATCAGTCCTGTATGATATAAAGCATAAAAATGCAATTTTAGAAAGAAACAAAGTATATAGAGCGCCGCGAAAAACGAGAGAAAATCTCATGAAATGAGAAAAGGGTTAAAAATACCAGTATTGTATTTTGATGGCCCTATATCAAAAGTTATAGGCAAGTGATTAGAAAAAGTAGTCAAAAAATACAGATGAACAATAAATAAGAGAGTGTTAAAGGAAACTGATTCTAAATTGATGGAAAATTTGGAAAACCGAAACCGATAGAGAGATCGATTACAGATTTCTTTCCAAAAAGCAATATTTCTTTTGATCTTTTACTTGTCGTCTGATGTGATGAAAAAAAGTGTAGGTAAATATCGGAAAACATCATTGAATAATTAGTTTGCAGGAGAAAAGACTAATAACACCATTAGAATGAATTGTTTGCTTATTGCAATCCACAAGTAATCCTAATTGAATGAGTCGCCGGTAACCTAGAATAAAAACGACTAGTAACAATAATTATTAAAGTTTTTGTATAATAATATTATATAATATTATAAAAGCATTATCAACATATTATGTTGATAATGCTTTCTCAAATCATCATACGCATTCTGACCAAATTGGAAAAACAACTGGAAAAAAATAATTGATATTGTGTTCCAGGTGATTACAACAAAAACTACTATTTTATCATTTCAAAATCTACGAAAAGATCAATTATATTTATTACAAATTGGCACAGTCATACCAACAGGAACATTTTTTAATGATTTAGGCAACTGAGCTCCAGGAAAAATGTTCCATGTTAGATCGCTAAACTAAGCTAATAGGATTCTGCGACTGCGTTTCTTTCAGAAATTTTGATGACCTTAACTTATCTTTATTTTTAATGTTTGTGCACCAACTTACCTTGTAACTGATCCCGTTACCTATGGAAGTTTAATTTCTTATCCATATATTTATCAGATGATCAAAACTGTTATATAAACTGTAATTACTAAAATAAAAAACTATTTCGCTCAAAATACAGTATGCAGTAAGAGAATGAACCGCTCGCCGGATAGTGAAAGCTCGAATTACCCGAAAACACGCACCTTTGATCCTTGGAGTACCGAAAGTAAATTTTGAAGCATCTTTTACAAGAACTACGTAATAGACAGACAGCAAAATGTAACAGAAACACCAATCGACAAGTATCCAACGAAGATCTTACGGCATTCATTACATACAATGGCGAAGATGAATAAATACAGTTTCTTGAATTTTTCTTGACATATCCAAGGAGTTTGACAATCTGTGAAATTGTCAAAGAAGCCTCACCAACTATTCGAAGAAATTCTTCAAGAGAAGATTATATAAAAGCTTAGAAAGCAACGAGTCAAAAATATATCAAAGCCAATTTATCAAAAACAATCACTGCAAAATAACATAATTTCATATACTTACATTACATAAAAAATTTAAAAGTTCTATTTATTATTTTTGTGTAATTAAATACATAGAAGTATGTACTTAAATTATCTGTGGTATAATAAAAAAAAATGAATAAAAAAACAAGGCCGTAATCATTTTACATGATTATTATAAAAATGTCAGTTAGTATGGGATATTTTCGCCCCATACAAAACTTCAAAGTCGATTCGGAGACAGAAGATCTTATTTTTTTGTCCTGAAATTTTGTAGATAGTTATAATACATCATAAGGCAACAAATTATCACTATTACATTAAGATTAGAAGCACTTTTTAACTTCCATACTAGAACGGCCCAGCCTAATGTACGTGCTAAGTTATAATGAAGGTTGTTAAAAGAGTCAAGAGACTTCATGCGGTAAACCATGTATGCAAGGGTTAATTATGTGAAAAGAAGGGTGCACCCTGAATAGGTACCCTTGAAAACTACCAACATGACGGCGAAACTAATTATTATAAAAATAAAGGCAAAAAATTGAAATGAAAATATTAAAACAACTGAATTTTTTAGTTTTCAAAAGTCCTGATGGTTTTTAGAGCATTGACAAAAAAATTATGAAAAGATTTTTTTCCAAACAAAAGCTATCGAGTGCTGAGTTACAAAGATATTACGCAACATCAGGACTAGAGATGGGCATTATAACGATAGCTGATAAAATTATTAGACAAATAAAAATAACACCTCTAACGTTATTTATATTTAACGATATTTGTAAATATTAATCGAACAATAATAATAATAGCCTACCCCTATTTATATGACAGTTAATATTAGTTGACTGAAAATATTAGGCTGGCGCTCATTATACTGAATGAAATTGTGGAAACCCTTAAAAAAATAAAAAAGCTTTAAGCTTTTAATATTAACGTTATTTACAATTAACGAAACTGCTATAACGTTTTTGAATCTAAGCCGTTAATCCCACCTCTAATTAGGACCACCATTGTACTATTCTCAGAAACAAATCGTGGTCGAAAATTCAGTAGTTTGGTTTCAGTCTTAAATCCGGATTTCATTCAAAATTTACAAAAACGTAAATAACTTTTGAACCACCTAATATCGTTGAACATGTGTGCTAAATCGATAGGTATTGAGGTCCTCTATCTCCCTGTTTCGGGTTATCCACTACTAAAACTAAACCGTGTATTAATATGTTGTTGTTAAAAAGTTGTGCTATACAAATGAAAAATAAAGGTAAAAGGTCATAGAACTTAAACTAAAAATTGTATTTTCAGAACGTATTTATGCGTGAAAGTAGGGAACGCATCAAGGCGCAATAGACACTTCATTGTTGCCAGTGTGAAAAAAGATGGGGAAAACACAAAACTGGCATAAACAATAAGTCTGGCTGGTCTGGTACTTGCTTCAGCTCGTCTGCGAAGTTCCTTCAGAGCTGGATGCATCTCGAAACTAAAGCCTCTATACTTCGCCATGAACCTACCAGGCTTCGAAATATTGTCAAGTGACATTTGTCGACAACATTTTTTTTCAATGTTTATTCATAAAGAATTTGTAGGTCACTATAGAGGTCCTGTAACAGTCCTGCTAAACTTACACTGAGAGAAATTTCGTCATGGTGAAGGCACGTACAGTAAATGGTTTTATAAAAACCGCAGAATACAAGAAAAAATCATAAACTTTTATGAAAAAAACCATTATCATTGAAATAATCAATTCACCTTATCTGCTTATTTCCATTCCCAAGAATGGAATTTCCGAAATTCTCGGATCAGGGAATTATTCAAGTAATTCATAGATAGAAACAAGTTTACTTGTTTTACGTTTCTTCCAGTAAGAATAGAAATAATGCCAATGCTGTATGTCATTAATTAAACCAATGCAACTGGAATAAAACAATGATTCAATTTATAATAATATAAAATATCCGGTACGGGAATTGTTTTTTTCCATTACGGAGATGGTTTATATGAAAACGCAACATCACTGATATTTTCAATGACGGAGCATGGAGTTTTTCCTGAACATCCGTACAATTTCAAAAACCTATGCAAGTCAAATGTTGTAAAATTCATTATTTCTTTGGTTTTGAGTAAAGCCAGTACAAATAATAGGATAATAGTTAAGAACTGGTAGGTAATGGAAAATAGCTAGTAAACTTGAAAAATCCAATGACAATAATTAATTTCAACAGAAACAAGTAAATACGAGAATTTCGCAAGGACAACGTGAAAAAATCCAGGCCCTTGACTTTCTCCCGTACGGCACCTGTTACAACCAAGTTCGTACGGGGTTTTCGCAAGTACGTACGTAATTTCCAGATGGAGTAGGGATATTTTTTTACCAGACGCAATCGACCTACCTCTTAGATCTACCATTAGTTTGCTTGAGCTCGTAGATGAAAGACTTGTTTACTCATTACTTTATAAAAGTTAAAGTTTATACTAAAATCATTTTACAAATTATCTACCTAGTTACATATATTTCTCTATACAATGTGTTATCTGGATAATTATTGATCAAACGAATTGTACGAATAAAAGACAAACATTTTACGTTGAAATTGCAATTGGCACTTTAAATTGAAATAGATATATACCTTAATAAAAACTCCGTGTTCTTATTTATTTTCTCTTAAGGTTAACAACCTTTTTTCTTATAAATAAGTAGGAATACTGAACAGAATTTTTTTTTCATTGAATTTGGTAATTATATATATTATTGCTATATTTTTTTGTTCATAAAACTCGTTTGATCAAGTGTGGACATAAAAAAATTAAGTGCCGTATAAGGATAAAAAATAAATATAAAAGACAAAATAAAATATCTATGAAATAGCGATTTTTTTTGGAAAATTTTTCATCCTTTTCTTTTATAAGTGAAGTCTTAATAAAGAAGAATGTTACAAAAAACTTCCGGAATTTCATCGATAATTTTTTATTCGTACAATTTGTTTGATCAAGTTTCGAAATAACACATTGATCCATACGGGAGACAACTGAGGGATAGCCTGAGAAGACGGTGTATTCTAGCTGTTTGGCGAGTTTCCTCAGGGAGACTATGCGTCACTAACTCATCCGTTTATAATTTAGATGAAAGTCCACAATACGAGCCGAATGTAATCTAGGGAGACGCAAAAATTTCATCAAGTCATCATTACCTCCATAGTGTCTTGTTTTGGTCAACTGATGGGAGAAAACGTATCAAGTACGAAGAAGACAAACTAAATCACCTGGATGTGTGGAACATTTTAGATATAGGTAGGTATTTAGAGCTTTAGATAGCAATGAAGTAATAGGTAAGAAAGGGGCTGCTACCTGGTTGAATCAATTACAGCATTGGTTTTTCCTCGTAATGTACTAGAAAATAAAAAGGCTGTTCCTTAGGTATATCAATGAAGTAATGGATTGTACCAAGCACGGCATTGATATTGTCTCGTAAGATACTAGAAAATATAAAGGACTTTACTTAGATATAGCAATGAAGTAACGGGTTGTACCAAGTACGTCATTGGTTTTTCCTCGTACGTTACTAGAAAATATACAGGCCCTTACTGAGATATATCGATGATGTAACGGTTTATACCACGTACGGCATTGATTTTTTCTCGTACGTTAATAGAAAATATAAAGACTCTTACTTAGATATATCAATGAAGTAATGGGTTATACAAAGTACGCCATTGCTTTTTCCAATGAACTATCATTTAATAATTCAATGACATTGCATAGATCAATTCCTCTCCAATACCTGCTAATTTCCAGTAAACCGTACGGGAAAATACATCGTATGAAAATTCAATGACGGAGCATTGAAAAAACCAATGCTTCACTCTGAGTCAAAAAAAACAGTTCTTACGAGAAAAAACTCAAGAAATACGAGCTTTTCCCCCTTACTTTTCTCTCAGTGTAGCATCAACTAAAGTTTTAAAATTTACGGGTGTTTTAAGTGATGAATTACAGACAAAATATTAACAGAGAGCTTTTGTAGATGCGCAGAACTGAAAATTGGTTCCTTTATCTAGAAGTCACGTGAGTGAGGATAAACTTTTCATTACATCCAAAAGTACGAAAACAAAAACCCATAAATTCGTTAAAATAATTATATGATTAAAATATAAAATATCTCTGTGTTATGTAACGCTAAAATATAAAAAATAAAACCGAATTTCACAAACCGCTACCGATAAATGTCACAGTTTGTATGAGTTCAATAACAACAGTCAAGTGGTACATATTGGGACTATGTGAAGTAGCATATTATTTCTCTAGTATTCATTATTCTTCTCAAAACAGAGCGATATTCTATAAGAAATTGATTGATGTGATAATACCTTCAAATTATTTTAACCAAAATGTTGTCCGAACGTAAAAATTCGCACATTGGCCGCCATGTTCCGCAAATAAACCTTATTAAGTTAAGTTCCGCAAATAAACCTTATTAAGTTAAGTTTACAATAATATTGACGCCCTTATAGTTTATGAAATTCGCATTTTCAATGATTTATCTTAAGTAATGTGTCATTCTGGTGGTTTAAAGAAGACAAATTTCTTTAGCAGATTGTCAAATCAACAAACTGTATCCTACAAGATTCCAATGAAACGCTTACATAAAGTTATGAATGTTAGAGAAAACATAGGACTTACGATTGCGGATGAAAACAATATAAAAAAAAATTAAAAATATGTGGAGTTTTAGTGGCAAATCTTAATCATATATTTTTGAATGCCATTTATTAAACGATAGGGATAGTTGCCTTATAATTTGGCCTTCGGTGGAATGTTTTTTCCAATTCCTTTTGAGTTCTTCTTCCTATGGTCGCTCACAATCTGACCTCCAGAGACCGAAGCCATTGGATCGCGTCATCCGTCAGTGCGTGCAAGTCCTGTAGTCCTTCTTCAAATGCGTATATGGGGCACTCGTTGATCAGATGCTCGATTGTTTGTGTAATCCCACATGCACATGCTGGTGAGTCCATCCATCCCCATTTATGTAAGTTGGAAGCGGTGCAGCCTACATCACATCTTATTCGGTTAACTGTACACCATATATTTCTGGGTTGCGTTGAGCCAGGCAGTTCTTTTGTCGGGTCGGCTACGAGGTTCTTGTTCTTTATTGCGGTCCATACTTGTCTCCATTTGTCTTCGATCGAGTAATCCGTAGTTGTAGCGGCAGCTAGCCAGTAGGGTTTCGGGATTTCAGACGGCATGGAGGCGGATTATCTACATCAAGATGGATTGGTAGATTATGGTTGGACTGCACTTTTCTTACTTCTTGAAGAAAAGCTTCCTCTCGTCTAAGGTGTGGAGGTGCTATATTAGAAAGCACACATAGCCACGGCACAGGAGTTGGTTTTAGTGTGCCGCTAATGAGTTATGAGACACAACTAATGCTAGGTATTATTATTAAAAGTATATTATATTCGTTTGTCAATTCTAATACAATTCTCTTATAAACATTTCTTTTAAATTGGTTTGCTTTATTATAAGGTTTCTGATCAGTGAAGGTCGTTAATTAAAATAATAATAAAGAAAGGACGAAACCAAAGGTTTTAGACCTCTGCAAAATACACAGGGAAGAACTGTCTGAAGTTTCCCAGAATGACTCCTTCTCAAATACTGATGAGCGAATGTTGATATGTGGCGGGAATATGTATGCACATACACGCATACCTACTTATGCACATGTAGAAGGGCGGGTTGCACCAAGAGAAATTCAAATATGAATTGTTTCATATACTTAAGTTGTAAGTATACGACAGTTGATCTGGAGGCTATTGTCAAAGCATGACATTGGTAGAGGTGCAAGTTCGAATCTAGCAAGGTGCAGTTTTTCAACACGTAAATACACAAAACGATAGTATTCGTAGGTTATTATTTTTAGTACGCCGCCGCACCCAGCGGGAGCCTATCACTTCTATCATTATGGGGAGGAGATGGACTTGGCTGGGACATGTGTTAAGAATGCCGAATGACAGTTGGCCGAGGAGAGCGCTGTTCTTCCTCCCACCAGGGTCTCGAAGACGAGGAAGACCCTTTCACACTGTGTTCGCTTCTTCGAAGCAGAGCAGAAGGATTTGGACATGGTGTGGGAGGAGGTCATAAACTTTGCGCAAGATCGAGCGCAATGGAGAGCTCTTGTTGCCTCCCTGTGCTCCTGTATGGCGTGTAAAAGGGAGAATTGATTGATTGATTATTTTTAGTAAATTGCTGAGAAATCTGTTGTAAATTGTCTAAACCTGTTGGGTATGGAAAGGAATGAGAATATTAGGAAGATGGTGTTGTTACAGAGAGGAATGTTTATAAGCTGAGATGGTTTGGAGGGGTTGAAGGAATGGCTGCAAATGGAATAACATAGGTTGACAGAGAATGAAAGAAAACCGAGAATGACGCGGTTTGAGTACACCGATTCCGTCTTTGCGTTCTCTCTGCATACCCTACTCTTTAAGCAGTGGCGGATTTGCCCTAAGGCCCAGTAGGCCTGGGCCTAGGGCGGCCAGATTTCAGGGGCAGCCAATCGTAATCAAAAACTCTTACTTGCATACTTTATGTGCAATTAGCCCTGAAACCGCTTTTATAGTTTACTTAACTAAATTTATGAATTGATTTCGATAACGGTTGGCAGTAAAGTGTAATTTCATGATGTGGTCAAATAAAGAGTGCTGAAAAATTGGCGACTACGTATGGCCTGGGGCCTAGGGCGGCCGAGACTGCAAATCCCCCACTGTCTTTAAGGGACATGCCATGATGGGTAAAAAATGTATTTATAATAAACTAGCTTATATCCGTCTTACTTTACGTTTTTGATTCAGATTGTCAGGCTTGATCGGTAGGTAATTAAACAGGTTCTAGTCTAGCTTCCCATTGCTTAACAGACCTCTATAACTGACATAAGCACAGGAAAAGAAGAATGACACTTTTAAAATTTTTGTTTCACCGACCTCATAATATTATACGAACCTACCGACATAATTTGCAAGTTTTCATAAAGAGAGAGAGGGAGCTCTGTGGTTTGAATCTTAGCTACATTCCCTAATGTGTGATAATTAATTAGGCTCTCCCCCATAGAGGGTGATTTGAGCTATCTGTCAAACTTCAAAATGGAGGAATCATTTTGAAATTTTTTTCATTAAATCTTTATTTATTGAGAATAATAAGATTTGAATAACATTTATATGTATAACAAATCAATCGACAATTATTTTATTACATTTTCATACCGTAATACCAAGATTCCATTCAACGTTTACATGAGTAATTTTGTTTCCAAAAGATGGCTTACTGTCTTTTTGAGAAATTTGTATGAAGATCCTAAAAAAATAGAGTTTTTTAAATAGCTCTAAATATATTAAAGTTAATGCAGCAAATAACCTTCTCAAGCAAATTGCACCGCTCTGCGCAAATTCATATCTGACGTAGCATTTGTATTTTGAGCGTGATGTTCACATATACGATAGAAAGCACACAAACATTTCTGAATTATTATGTAGATAGATAGAGATGGGCATTATAAGTTATATTGTATAGTGCACACGCGGCATCGGCACTTCATAAGCGAGGTATGTTCCCACCTGAGCTTTGACTACGAATGAAATATGGATGTTTTGGAAATATTTAAATGTTATTATTTTATTAGTTTAACTCAATCGAATTAATTATGCATATTTTTCTCCGGGGGCGTAGTGGACACTATGCACATAATACGAACGGGCCGCCTTGGATTAGAACCACAGGAAAAAGTCTGTCGGGAAAGCTAGTATTAGATAAATAAAAATAGCGCCTCTAACGTTATTCATATATAACGATATTTATGTAAATATTAGTTTAACAAAAATAATAGTTACGCTAATATTAAACAATGATAATAGCCTACACTTATTAACACGACAGTTAATATTAGTTGAAAATAACGACCTTTTCTTCTTTTTAGAAATCTTACCTTTCCGGAATACCAAATATCGGAAACGATCTTTTTTTTAGCCAAATAGTCATTTAGGTTTGTAAAGTAAAAAAAGCTTTAAGCTTTTAAAATAACGTTATTTACAATTAATGAAACTGCTATAACGTTTTTGAATTTATGCCGTAATTCCCATCTCTACAAATATACCTAGGTATTTTTGACGCAACTCGCTTCACAAGCTACGTACGTACGTAGATACATTATTCATCCCTCATATCCGGGGAAAACAGACATGGTAATTACAACCCATTTACACAGCCGCTTCATTTCAACCCCCTGAGTTTGAAAAAAGTGAAGCAGCTCACATAAAAAACCCCGCATGTCATTGAGCTAGAACCCATTGAACTCGCTGCCAAAGTATTTCAGTTGCACAAGCAATGTACCGACATACATTCTAAATGCAGAATTTGTTAAGTGAAAGAAAACTACCTACAGATACCTATTTCAAATTCAAATACGGAATATTTGAACACAAATGTTGGTTGAAAACAGAGCTGGGCGGTACTCGAGTACAAGTACTCGTAGATTGTACTCTGAGTACTTTTGGTGTACTCAGTACTCAGTCCATGAGTACATTTCTAAAACCTGTACTTGTACTTGTATTCGGTACGTTTTTGAGCCTAAAAAGTACTCGAGTACTTCGAATGTACTCGAGTACTTTAGAATGTACTCGAGTACATCAAAGGTACTCGAGTACATTAAAGGTACTCGAGTACATTTCAAGTTCTCGAGTACATCTTTGGATTTATTGGAATACGTTAAACCTACTATGATACGTAATTTGAATTTATATTGCAAGTAGAGACTTGTTAGGTGTCGTGGTTATTAGTAGTGGTAAAGTGTGAATGTATGGTTCTCGTTTTTAATTCGAGAGTGTTGGTGACGAAATTGTTGTTTTTAAAACCCGTGTATTATGATTGAATTGGTTATTTCATAAACTAAATAAGTCTTTGAAAAAAAAGACGGAATCGTCATTTTATCGAGTATAGTCTGAAATCCTGCTCTGCTATTGCTCCTTTACGTAAAAACTGAAGTAAGTGTATTATTTATATTAAAAAATTGTGATTTATGATGGGCTCTAATCTGTTGAATAGAATAGAATAGTAAAAATATATATATAAAAAAAATAAAACAAAAAATTCAGAACTTCGATACTGCTAAATCCCATAATTTGTAGTATTTAGACACAACAAAAAGAAGACTTTGAGAATGAGATGTTCAAGCAACTTGTAGCAGACGGTCTTGCGGAAATTTTTCAGGCTTTTACTAGATTTACTTTATGTTTTAAATTCTTTCGGCAGGTGGTCCGCGGCAAGGATATTCGCAGTGTGTTCTTATTAGTCATTATAATGTTAATAATTGTCCTCGATAGCCTAGTTGTAATAGCGTGGACTTCAGATCCGAAGTCATCCGGGTCAGAGTTTTCGTTTTCACTTGAAAATTCTACCTGGGGTTGGCCTGTCTCAAATTGGATGGTACCGGTTGACTGCAAAAATTACCTCAAGTAATAATTTCCGCCGTCAATACTGACACCTTTGCATAGAAAAGTGTTATATTATTATAATGTTAATTGTGAGTTTTTTTTATCCTTGTACTAATGCGCACTACAACTCTATATTAAAATATAAATTGTAAAAGGCCGGGTGGCCGTTGAACCAAATAAAAAATAATAATAATAAATAAGGCCCGTAATGCGGTGATCAGACGAGGCGAATATCGCCAGGACACTAAAATATCGCCAGCCAATTGAACCGTGCGAACAGATTGTCGATAAATCTGAAGCGATAAAAATGGTTGAAAGCGATATCGCCTCAAGTTGAACGCCCTTCAACTTTTGTATCTGGTGGAACGATGCACGCATGCGCAGATATGCGCGGCGTCCGTATGTTCTGTTTCTTGACAGTTGACAGCACTGCTCTAAATTTATTTCTCCTTAGAATCCAATTCCGCACGTAATATCTGCGTTGTTTTTATTTTTCCTCAATTAGGAGTCTCCTTATATCGTCTAAAACAATATTATCAACTAACCCCAATTACTGCGTGACTTCTACCTCGACGTCCGCTATTTTTAAAACTATCAGCGCACCTGACAGATTGAATGTATGCCGGTGGACTCGTGTGAACACATCAGACGATCAATGGGCGACCGAGCGATATTTTTTTTATGCAAGCGAAATCGTCTGGCCTTAAATCGCCTCGTGTGAACACAGCATAATCCAGGCAACATGCCATCAGACCCAGCAGCCTTTCCGGCTGTTTTAACGTTTAAACGGCTGAAGTCACCTCTGTTTCAGTGAACGGAGCAACCAGGGTAGATCGGTTTGGACAGTCATTTTTGCTGTGTGGAGCTGTTCCTTAACCTTAGGTTGGAATGTTTTGTCTCCGGGCGCTCTGCCGTTGTCTACTATTTTGTTTGCAACAAGGTTCGCTGAAATCTTTGCTGTGCGGTCCGGTGGTTTAATTTGCCACATTTTACGGAGTAGGAATCATGCCTTACGGATTAACTGTTGTAGAGATTCTTCTCCTCCTGGTATAGACTCTTTGGCGGCCTCTGAAACTGATGTTATAAATTTATGGTAGTTAGTAGGCAGTGGTAGGTACGAGAGACATCAATGTCTCATCGAAATGGGCGGCGAAGATGTCCCATTTGTCATTTTGGAAGTTCCATCGAGAGACCTTCGAGGACAAGCACAAGTCCTGGGTGAAGCCGTTCCATCTAGCTGATAAAAGGTGCCTCTGTCTTTGACATCATAAACGAGGTGAAGATTCTCAGTCTCCATATATTCCGTGAGGTCCTCACCATTATTGTCTGTGGTTCTAAATCCCCAGTTGGTGTGATTGCTCCCATTATTAAAGTCTCGCATTATGACAGATGGGTGTGGGAGGGGTGAAGGAATGACTGTGGGTGGCCACTGGAGTCTATCAGGTTTGTAAACGTTGACGACTTTTATGTCCTATTTTGATGGTGACTGGTGACCAAGGACACATTACCTGATTTAAAACAATGTTTTCCAAATCCAAATCAGGCAGTCGCGTACGTTGGTGGCCACACCGTGGACAGCGCCAGCTAGGTTGAAACAGGGAACCGTAGGTACCTCTGGTGGTGAGTTGGTTTAAGTTTGCTGTGTGGGTTTCCTGTAGCAGTATAACATCAATACATAGCTCTTTTGTCAGTTTTGTCAGATATTCGGTCTTAGAACTACATACTTATTTCTTCTATCTTCTATTTTTTCCAAGGTCTCTTGTCTTATTGCCCAGAGGAGATCTGTTTTTGCGATTTGTGTCATTTGCCATACCATGTTCTATTTTCTTGTTTTTAATTCAATCCTCTTTGGCTTATCTGCTTTCTCTCTTCCTTATTGATAGAATTTTGCCGTTATAACGTTGCCCGAGGGTGCACCACGTGGAGGCGTTATTTTACCCATTTTTTTAATGTAATAATATTATAGTTATACACTTTTTTGTAAAAAATTTATTTCATGCAGTTTGTTGTAATGATCGATTCAATTGCTCGCGATTACATTATGTTTTGAAACATGCGCAAAGTTGTTAGAGGTTTATAAAAGATTTGCGTTTAATTTATCACTCATGTACTCGGTACTTGTACTCAGTATTTTGTACTCGAGTACTTCGATCTGAGTACTTGTACTTGTACTCCGAGTATATTTGTGTGCAGTACTTGTACTCAGTACTCGAGTATTTTTTTCCTGTACTCGGAACAGCTCTGGTTGAAAATACATAACTTCTTGAAGAGTTTTCATTAATGAAATTGAAATATTTAAGTAAGTTCGTTAGTATAAATTTTTTGCAGTGCTAATACCATATGTATGGAGTATCTTGATGTACGGCTGCGAGACATGGTGCCTATCTGAAAGAGACTTTTGACATGTGGTCCCACATAAGACTATTGGGAATTTCCTGGAGAGACCACATTACAAACGAGGAGGTTCTCCAAAGAATCGAAGGAGGAAGGCACCTGCTCCATGTCCGAAAGGCGGCCAAGATGGATCGGCCATATTATTATACAAGAAGGCCTCTTGCATGCCATAATGGAGGGTATGACCGAGGGGACAAACTCAGTGGCGTAACTAAGGGGGGGCGGGGGGGGCGGTCCGCCCCGGGCGGCACTTTTCAGGGGGCGGCAAAATGAGCCGACAAATAAAAAAAAACTTGGTAAAAAACACAAAACTTAAATAGGTACGAGAATTTGTGAAGGGAAAGTAAATGAGAAAAAAAATCGGGTCCCCGAGTTTGTGAAGGGAAAATAACTGAGAAAAAAATCGGGGCCCCGAGTTTGTGAAGGGAAAATAAATGAGAAAAAAAATCACTAAAATTCTTAAAATTGATAAATTAAAGGTTTTTTTCCTTTTAACCTGTCTCAGCGTAAGCTAGCTAGTAGTTTTTTCCATTTATATACGGGGGTGGGGCGCCAAATTTTATTAGATTAGGGGGGGGGGGGCGCCAAACTTTATTAGATAGGGGGGGGGGCGCTAAATGTTAATCCCGCCCCGGGCGGCGAAAACCCACGTTACGCCACTGGACAAACTCCAGGGGATGCCACGCCGAGAGTACCTGGAGGACCTGTTGGTGGACGTACGATGCCAGTCATATGTGGATCTTAAAAGAGCCGCACAAGACAGGGAAGAATGGAGGAGAAGAATTGAGGGAATTGCTGGAAACCAATGTTAGGATTGAAACCAGAGAAGAGAAGAAGAATACCATTACCAAATCCCTCAGTTCTGCTTTGAAATGACGTGAAACATGCGAGTCTTCAAAAAAATCTACCTATCAACAATCTATATAGGTATCATAATGAATCCCTAGGTACTTCCCTTGGTCACGACATTACGCGTGCACTGCTCGACCAATTGTTCTTGTTACTTTTTTGTTGTATTTGCAGTTGTCAGAAGAAGATTTTGATGATAATAAAAAAATATGAAAATTGCTCGGAACTTCAGAAAAGTTTACTTAATGAAGGTATACCTTAATGAAGGTATACCTTCTTAGCAATTTTGACTATATAATCTATATTTTTGAATTTCAATTAGAGTTTGATATAACCGTAATTTGTTTGCCATTTATTTGAAGGTTCTCTTACTTAATTTTTTATGTAAGTAAACTATGTCAGTAGTTTGTTAAAAGGGCAAATAACAAACACGTCATTCACAGAAATTTAGCAATTCAATCATTTTTTATGTTCCAAGAAGCTGATTCTGTTAAATTTGCTGATTTGTAAATATTTATACGATCTTATCCAATTATTTTATAGATTTTATATCGTAAAAAAAATGAAGGCAATCGAAAACGGTAATGTAACAAGTATATTATTATTTATACAGTCATCAACCAGCTGTTGGTTATAATGAGTTAATTCTGATAGTTAAATAAATAAACAGAAACCAATTTAGAAAATCATCTAGTGAATTAACAATAATTAAGATGTTAGAAAAGTGGATTAGAAAAAAAACAAATGGTTGTAAGTCTAAATGTGGGACTAATGAGATTACCAAGAAATATAATATGATGTACATAATATTTTTATTGTATATTCAAGGCATTATCATTTCTTTAACTGGATTTACTTCGCAGTATAGAGGCCTTAGTTTAATATCATTATGTTTGTAATAAATATGACTTATATGAATATGTCTATAAGCAGACGGTGTCAAAAGTCACGAACTTATTCAAAATAAATTTTTTTTTTTAATTATATGGCGACCAAGTAGTAAGTGGTACCTTATGTTATAAAAAAGTGAAAACATAATAAGCTATTGATAGTGTAATAAAGATATTCATATATAATGTGACAGCAATGAACAAAAATGAAATAAATACACACATAACATAAAGAATTTAATTGAAATGAACTCAGCTTACACACTAAAAATAAATATTTAGAAAGATTCATGTTTCAGAAATCCCGAGTTAACCAATAAGAAGAAAACAATAGGGTAAATTTTACTCATAGTATATGGAATATACATGAGTCTGGTCGGATCGACTGTTCGGATTTCAAAAAAAAAAAATACATTTCGCTGAAATAAATTTTCTCGACGTTTTCGAGGGTGTAGATTCCAAAAATGCAAGAAAGTTTTTTTTTTAAATTTCCGCCAATAAAATGTACGCCAAAAATGTGTGTGCACCCATAACTCATAGTAATTATTATCCGATTTGATTGAAATTTGGTAGAACGGTTAGCCCCTCGATGTAGATGAGTCAGTAAAATGTTGAGATCTGTACCTTTAGGGTAACTCTCTTAAAGTATCCAAAGAAAATTTCAATTGTTCTAGAAAAAGAGCTATAAAAGAAAAAGAAAATTCTTCGATTTTCATAAAATTTGGTATACGGGGTGGTCTTATGCTCCTACACAAGCACGTGAGGTCCGTAACTGCAGTGGGTCCCCCTTAAAGTACCGATTAATATTGAATATGTAGTACTAATGCAGATAATAAAAAGCAATAGTCGATATCATTTTAAAGTTTCTATAATAATTCCAAGGATAAATTAATTTTAATCGTAAAATTATGAATATTTATGCAAAGATATGTTTTACACGAAAAGGCTGTTATAATATACTATGAGTTCTGGGCTACCCTAGGTTAGCAGCTTTTTTAAACTATTGTGAGATTAAATAAGGGTAAAACAATACAATCAATAAAATTAGGCAATAGGACAAAAGCAGATAAAGAACAGAATCAGTAAGAGGAGGAAGTAGAAGAAGAACAAATTGTTATAAGACGAAGACCAACTGCAATGTCTTAACGACATCGTCCTTTAGCTGAGAATCCGAAATATCTTATAAGAGCAAAATTATGAAGACAACTTGAAATATAAGTAAGACCACTGGCCTGCTCCCATATGCTTTCGTACTTTGGATATCTATCACACTGTTTCCCTAAAGAGTTATGCAAGGAACATGGAGTTCTTTTCCAGTCGATTTCTCATATTTTATTTTTTTATTAACAACTTAAAAAAAAAAGTCATAATTCAGCATAACAGGTTTGCACCCTTTTCGCTGAATAATGAGAAACAATACAAAATATATAGGTATATAGGTATTAAAAAAAAATACAGGCAATGAAACATTGGTAAAAATAATATGAAAAAAAAAAACAATATTTATTAACAAACGACATTATAAAAAGTTACTAAGTATGTATTTAAAAGTAGATACCTATATTATTATTTCTATGATACAAACAATAATTTTATTGTTATTATTGGTGCGCGATAGATGCACCGGCACAGGTACATAATTATCGACACAGTGCGCAGTGACACTTAATAATAATACTGTTTATTAAACTAGTAATGTGAGCGCGCACATCGATGAAATCCAATCATCGATATTTCGATTTATGGAAGATGCTTGGACAGAAATTTTTCGTGTTACTCTTTACTCGCACGGATAACTCGACAACATATACAAAATAAAATTACATTAGAACATACCTAATGGTTTAGATTTTTAAGCTAAAAAAATACATAAATAATAATATATACATACACACCAATAACCAAGTGGCACAGATGAAACCTCATGATACCAATAAATATAAAGCTTGTACGCAAAAAAAAAAATAATAATAAAATAAAAAAAAAAATAAAAAAATAAACAAAACAAACAAAAAAAAAACAAAAAAATATTCACTTAATTATAAAATATACGGCCTCTTTAAACTTGTTATATACTACATTGAATATGTCAATTTGTTCGGATATATAATTAAAAAGTCGAACTGCTTTATTTATCGGAGAATAAGTAATCAGATTAGTTCTTCCAGTTGAACAGTAAAACAAATTGTGATGACGAGATCTCCCGTAGCAGTCAGGGACATACAGTTGTATCTGTTCTAAAATTTCTGGGTTACTTATGGAACCGTGTAATAGTTTGAAGAAATGTCGAATTAAATATTCGTCTCTACGTTTCTGGAGAGTAGACAGACCCAGACACCCGTTAATAAACAGAGATGGAAACATGTAAGGGTAATACCCATACGTCAGTTTGTAGTAATACCTAGCAAATTTTTTTTGGACTTTCTCTAACTTTAGAATGAGTGTGGTTTCATATGGAGACCATATTATAGATCCAGATTCCAAGACAGAGCGCACTAAGGACTCGAAAAGTAATTTTAAAGTATTGGGATTTTGAAAATGACTTGTACTTCTGATAATGAACCCGAGCATTTTAAAAGCCTTATCCACAACATTTTCGACGTGCTTTCGAAATGATAAGATACTGGTAAATGTAATCCCTAGATCCTTCACTTCAGATATTCTATCCAGTTTTGAGTTTTCCATGACATAGTCATATACAATGGGATTTTTTATTTTGGTGTATGACATTACATGACATTTGGGGGCACTAAACTTCAATTTATTAAGGTTAGACCATTCTACGATCGAGTCAATGTCACCCTGAAGTAACCTTGCATCATTTAAACAAGTAATCTCCTTAAACACTTTCAGATCATCAGCGTAGAGAAGAAACTTGCAGTTATTTATATTTTTGTATATGTCATTTATAAATATTGCAAACAGTAGTGGGCCCAAGTTTGAGCCCTGGGGTACGCCTGAATAAGCAAAATATTTCTGAGAGTCGTAACCACAGTATCTTACATATTGCCGTCTATTATGAAGATAGCTTGCCACATATACTATCATTTTGTTACATAAACCTACGTCATTTAGCTTCTGAATAAGTATGTCGTGATCTACTTTATCGAACGCTTTTTGGAAGTCCGTATATACTACATCTACCTGTGACCGCTCATCCAAATATTTTCCTACGTAAGTATTGAAGCACAATAAATTTGTGACAACAGATCTGGTTGGTCTGAAGCCGTGCTGCTCATTTATGAGAAGATGTTTCACAGAGTCCCATATTCTTTTATGAAGTATAATTTCCAGTAGTTTAGCTGGTGTAGATATGATAGCAATAGGCCGATAGTTCTGTATATTCGATTTGTCGCCCCCCTTATGTATTGGGTTCACTTTTGTGGTTTTCCATAATGTTGGAAATATTCCCGACTTAAAAGACAAATTAAACAAGAAATGGAATATACCCCGGAACTCCATTGAGGAATTTTTAAGTAAATACGCCGGAATTTGGTCAGGTCCAGACGAACGAGTCGATTTAAGTTTTCTAAAACTATAGTCCAGTTCACTGAGAGAAACATTGAAATCACCACAAAAATCACCCTCTGCAGATACATTGCAATAGTTATCAATATCTAACAAAGGTGGAACATGATTATAAACCGAGGAAAAATAATATGAGAACGCATTTGATACATCCTGTGGGTCCGAGTACGTTTTATCGTTCAAGGACATTTGTTCCGGATATTCCGAAGATACTTTTCTACTGGCAATATAATTCCAAAATTGAGATGGATCTCTACAAATATTGGTTTCTGTTCGATCTAAATATTGCTTATAGCACCTCTGCAACTCAGTCTTCACTAATTTTCGAAGTTCACTAAATTTACCATATGCAAAATCGGACTTATTACGCTTCCAAAGCTTGTGCACAAAATGTTTTTTTTTGATATTACGTATCAAACTCTCAGAAAACCAGATTGGGAACTCAGAAAATTCATTAGTGCCAGTATCCGGTGTAGGGAAACATGAGTCAAATATATTATACAATATATTATAAAAGCAATTGATAGCATCATTTACGCAACTATGGCTGTATAATGTGGACCAATCAGTATCCCTTACAACATTCCTAAATGTGTCCAGTTTTGCATAGCTAAATTTCCACTTGGAGTCACTAGATTTAACGTCCTTATCCAAGTTATTGTAAAATCTACGTTTACCTGAACATAGAGACATATTTAAATCCAATGCTGGGTGATGATTATCCTCAGCAACTAATGGATATTCATGTCTCATTAATCTCAATAAACTGGCGTCTATATTAGTATATATCTGGTCCAAGCATCTTCCATTAACATTTACAACGTCATTAATTTGCCTGAGTTCAAATAAGTTTAAAAAATAAGAATGTTCTTCTTCTTCTTCTTTTCTTTATTTAGACGGCAAAGCACCCGGTATCGAGTGAATCATGCCCATATTTATACATGTGTCTGTTAAGCCGCGTACAAGTACAACTCAACAAAAAAGGGAAAGCAAACCAAAAGAACACAAACAAAAAATCAACCGAAAACAGGCGGGAGACAGAGAAAAAATACCTAGCCCAAAAATGCCATTCAAGCTACCCACCTACAAACATAATTATTATAATATTGAAATCACAAAATAATATTGTAGTCACCACTAAGTACATTCCATCACCATCATTATAGTTGCAAGTATAAACAAATTACTAATACAGTTACACGGGAAAGGAGCAGGGCCGCAATTTATCTACTATAAAATACTTCGACCTTTATATAAATATATTTTTTTTATTTTTTTATTAAGTTTTTGTGCTTTTTTTTCCTTTTTAATTATTTTATTGTTTTTTTTTTTTTTTTTAATTTTATTATTTTTTTATTTAACGTATATATCTATATATATACATACTCCCACTCGCATCATAGTTTTTTATCATACTTTTTAAGATGGTTAACTAAAATCACATTAATTTTTAAATCGTTTAGGGCTAAAAGGGATATTATTTTAATGGGGAAAGTGAAACAGAACTTTGAGATGTCCCTTATAAAATCCTGGTTAGGTAAAAGCGGACAGTTAAAGAATACATGGTCGATAGTTTCTTCCTCCTTCCCACATTCACAAATAGCATCGTTCACTATGCCAATTCTGGCCAAATGAGAAGCTAAAACGACATGTCCTAATCGGAGACGGCATATAAGAGAAACGTTAAGCTTAGGCATTTTACAATTTTGAAACCATGGACTATGCGGAATATCACCCTGCACTGTCCTGTAATGGCCACCAGCCGAGGCATTCCTATAAACTTCATTCCATTCCTTCCTAATAAAACGATCCACAGCGCTCATGCAATCCGTAATAGGCAAAACGAAGGAGTGGGGCAACACTCCGCAAGTGCAAGCTTCTTTGGCAAGCGAGTCCACTCTTTCATTGCCACTTATTCCGATGTGGGAGGGAATCCAAACGATTGTTACGATAAGACCTCTCACGGACGCCAAGTACAAAGAATTTTTTATGTCACCCAGAACATGGCAACTCAAAGCAGACCTTGAATTGGAGTTCAAACACTTTACAAGACTCAGAGAGTCAGTGAATATTACAGTACGAGGCAAAGCAAGCTGCAAAATATTTAACAGGGCCTCTCTCAAAGCCACACATTCAGCTGTGAAGACGGACGCAATTCGAGGGAGTTGAAACATACAGTTTATGTCAAGAGAAGGAATGCAGAAGGCTGCACCACACTCTCCATCAGAAGCCTTCGATCCATCAGTGAATATTCTGACAAAGGAGCTCCATTTCTCCTCTACCTTTTGGCTGAATAAAGAGTTGACTACGTGAGGAGGCAAAGATGAAAATGACTTATTTATATCAATAGATTCAACAATGTCAGGATGGTATACGGTTGCTTCAAATGGAATGCAGAATATAGGAAGTGAGGGAGCCAACAAGTCTGGGAATTCTTTTGAGATTTCTTCAAAAATTGAACAAAGCAAAGGTGGAACTCTTGAGTGCCAGAAGGAATCATTCTGACAACTATCTAAGAGGCCACTTAATTTTGGTATGATAGGATGATCAGATAGAACTCTCTTGAGAAGGAACCCAAAACCAAGGAATTTTCTGCGTAGGTAAAGAGGTCTTACTATGAGTTCTGGGCTACCCTAGGTTAGCAGCTTTTTTAAACTATTGTGAGATTAAATAAGGGTAAAACAATACAATCAATAAAATTAGGCAATAGGACAAAAGCAGATAAAGAACAGAATCAGTAAGAGGAGGAAGTAGAAGAAGAACAAATTGTTATAAGACGAAGACCAACTGCAATGTCTTAACGACATCGTCCTTTAGCTGAGAATCCGAAATATCTTATAAGAGCAAAATTATGAAGACAACTTGAAATATAAGTAAGACCACTGGCCTGCTCCCATATGCTTTCGTACTTTGGATATCTATCACACTGTTTCCCTAAAGAGTTATGCAAGGAACATGGAGTTCTTTTCCAGTCGATTTCTCATATTTTATTTTTTTATTAACAACTTAAAAAAAAAAGTCATAATTCAGCATAACAGGTTTGCACCCTTTTCGCTGAATAATGAGAAACAATACAAAATATATAGGTATATAGGTATTAAAAAAAAATACAGGCAATGAAACATTGGTAAAAATAATATGAAAAAAAAAAACAATATTTATTAACAAACGACATTATAAAAAGTTACTAAGTATGTATTTAAAAGTAGATACCTATATTATTATTTCTATGATACAAACAATAATTTTACTGTTATTATTGGTGCGCGATAGATGCACCGGCACAGGTACATAATTATCGACACAGTGCGCAGTGACACTTAATAATAATACTGTTTATTAAACTAGTAATGTGAGCGCGCACATCGATGAAATCCAATCATCGATATTTCGATTTATGGAAGATGCTTGGACAGAAATTTTTCGTGTTACTCTTTACTCGCACGGATAACTCGACAACATATACAAAATAAAATTACATTAGAACATACCTAATGGTTTAGATTTTTAAGCTAAAAAAATACATAAATAATAATATATACATACACACCAATAACCAAGTGGCACAGATGAAACCTCATGATACCAATAAATATAAAGCTTGTACGCAAAAAAAATAATAATAATAAAATAAAAAAAAAAATAAAAAAAAAAACAAAACAAACAAAAAAAAAACAAAAAAATATTCACTTAATTATAAAATATACGGCCTCTTTAAACTTGTTATATACTACATTGAATATGTCAATTTGTTCGGATATATAATTAAAAAGTCGAACTGCTTTATTTATCGGAGAATAAGTAATCAGATTAGTTCTTCCAGTTGAACAGTAAAACAAATTGTGATGACGAGATCTCCCGTAGCAGTCAGGGACATACAGTTGTATCTGTTCTAAAATTTCTGGGTTACTTATGGAACCGTGTAATAGTTTGAAGAAATGTCGAATTAAATATTCGTCTCTACGTTTCTGGAGAGTAGACAGACCCAGACACCCGTTAATAAACAGAGATGGAAACATGTAAGGGTAATACCCATACGTCAGTTTGTAGTAATACCTAGCAAATTTTTTTTGGACTTTCTCTAACTTTAGAATGAGTGTGGTTTCATATGGAGACCATATTATAGATCCAGATTCCAAGACAGAGCGCACTAAGGACTCGAAAAGTAATTTTAAAGTATTGGGATTTTGAAAATGACTTGTACTTCTGATAATGAACCCGAGCATTTTAAAAGCCTTATCCACAACATTTTCGACGTGCTTTCGAAATGATAAGATACTGGTAAATGTAATCCCTAGATCCTTCACTTCAGATATTCTATCCAGTTTTGAGTTTTCCATGACATAGTCATATACAATGGGATTTTTTATTTTGGTGTATGACATTACATGACATTTGGGGGCACTAAACTTCAATTTATTAAGGTTAGACCATTCTACGATCGAGTCAATGTCACCCTGAAGTAACCTTGCATCATTTAAACAAGTAATCTCCTTAAACACTTTCAGATCATCAGCGTAGAGAAGAAACTTGCAGTTATTTATATTTTTGTATATGTCATTTATAAATATTGCAAACAGTAGTGGGCCCAAGTTTGAGCCCTGGGGTACGCCTGAATAAGCAAAATATTTCTGAGAGTCGTAACCACAGTATCTTACATATTGCCGTCTATTATGAAGATAGCTTGCCACATATACTATCATTTTGTTACATAAACCTACGTCATTTAGCTTCTGAATAAGTATGTCGTGATCTACTTTATCGAACGCTTTTTGGAAGTCCGTATATACTACATCTACCTGTGACCGCTCATCCAAATATTTTCCTACGTAAGTATTGAAGCACAATAAATTTGTGACAACAGATCTGGTTGGTCTGAAGCCGTGCTGCTCATTTATGAGAAGATGTTTCACAGAGTCCCATATTCTTTTATGAAGTATAATTTCCAGTAGTTTAGCTGGTGTAGATATGATAGCAATAGGCCGATAGTTCTGTATATTCGATTTGTCGCCCCCCTTATGTATTGGGTTCACTTTTGTGGTTTTCCATAATGTTGGAAATATTCCCGACTTAAAAGACAAATTAAACAAGAAATGGAATATACCCCGGAACTCCATTGAGGAATTTTTAAGTAAATACGCCGGAATTTGGTCAGGTCCAGACGAACGAGTCGATTTAAGTTTTCTAAAACTATAGTCCAGTTCACTGAGAGAAACATTGAAATCACCACAAAAATCACCCTCTGCAGATACATTGCAATAGTTATCAATATCTAACAAAGGTGGAACATGATTATAAACCGAGGAAAAATAATATGAGAACGCATTTGATACATCCTGTGGGTCCGAGTACGTTTTATCGTTCAAGGACATTTGTTCCGGATATTCCGAAGATACTTTTCTACTGGCAATATAATTCCAAAATTGAGATGGATCTCTACAAATATTGGTTTCTGTTCGATCTAAATATTGCTTATAGCACCTCTGCAACTCAGTCTTCACTAATTTTCGAAGTTCACTAAATTTACCATATGCAAAATCGGACTTATTACGCTTCCAAAGCTTGTGCACAAAATGTTTTTTTTTGATATTACGTATCAAACTCTCAGAAAACCAGATTGGGAACTCAGAAAATTCATTAGTGCCAGTATCCGGTGTAGGGAAACATGAGTCAAATATATTATACAATATATTATAAAAGCAATTGATAGCATCATTTACGCAACTATGGCTGTATAATGTGGACCAATCAGTATCCCTTACAACATTCCTAAATGTGTCCAGTTTTGCATAGCTAAATTTCCACTTGGAGTCACTAGATTTAACGTCCTTATCCAAGTTATTGTAAAATCTACGTTTACCTGAACATAGAGACATATTTAAATCCAATGCTGGGTGATGATTATCCTCAGCAACTAATGGATATTCATGTCTCATTAATCTCAATAAACTGGCGTCTATATTAGTATATATCTGGTCCAAGCATCTTCCATTAACATTTACAACGTCATTAATTTGCCTGAGTTCAAATAAGTTTAAAAAATAAGAATGTTCTTCTTCTTCTTCTTTTCTTTATTTAGACGGCAAAGCACCCGGTATCGAGTGAATCATGCCCATATTTATACATGTGTCTGTTAAGCCGCGTACAAGTACAACTCAACAAAAAAGGGAAAGCAAACCAAAAGAACACAAACAAAAAATCAACCGAAAACAGGCGGGAGACAGAGAAAAAATACCTAGCCCAAAAATGCCATTCAAGCTACCCACCTACAAACATAATTATTATAATATTGAAATCACAAAATAATATTGTAGTCACCACTAAGTACATTCCATCACCATCATTATAGTTGCAAGTATAAACAAATTACTAATACAGTTACACGGGAAAGGAGCAGGGCCGCAATTTATCTACTATAAAATACTTCGACCTTTATATAAATATATTTTTTTTATTTTTTTATTAAGTTTTTGTGCTTTTTTTTCCTTTTTAATTATTTTATTGTTTTTTTTTTTTTTTTTAATTTTATTATTTTTTTATTTAACGTATATATCTATATATATACATACTCCCACTCGCATCATAGTTTTTTATCATACTTTTTAAGATGGTTAACTAAAATCACATTAATTTTTAAATCGTTTAGGGCTAAAAGGGATATTATTTTAATGGGGAAAGTGAAACAGAACTTTGAGATGTCCCTTATAAAATCCTGGTTAGGTAAAAGCGGACAGTTAAAGAATACATGGTCGATAGTTTCTTCCTCCTTCCCACATTCACAAATAGCATCGTTCACTATGCCAATTCTGGCCAAATGAGAAGCTAAAACGACATGTCCTAATCGGAGACGGCATATAAGAGAAACGTTAAGCTTAGGCATTTTACAATTTTGAAACCATGGACTATGCGGAATATCACCCTGCACTGTCCTGTAATGGCCACCAGCCGAGGCATTCCTATAAACTTCATTCCATTCCTTCCTAATAAAACGATCCACAGCGCTCATGCAATCCGTAATAGGCAAAACGAAGGAGTGGGGCAACACTCCGCAAGTGCAAGCTTCTTTGGCAAGCGAGTCCACTCTTTCATTGCCACTTATTCCGATGTGGGAGGGAATCCAAACGATTGTTACGATAAGACCTCTCACGGACGCCAAGTACAAAGAATTTTTTATGTCACCCAGAACATGGCAACTCAAAGCAGACCTTGAATTGGAGTTCAAACACTTTACAAGACTCAGAGAGTCAGTGAATATTACAGTACGAGGCAAAGCAAGCTGCAAAATATTTAACAGGGCCTCTCTCAAAGCCACACATTCAGCTGTGAAGACGGACGCAATTCGAGGGAGTTGAAACATACAGTTTATGTCAAGAGAAGGAATGCAGAAGGCTGCACCACACTCTCCATCAGAAGCCTTCGATCCATCAGTGAATATTCTGACAAAGGAGCTCCATTTCTCCTCTACCTTTTGGCTGAATAAAGAGTTGACTACGTGAGGAGGCAAAGATGAAAATGACTTATTTATATCAATAGATTCAACAATGTCAGGATGGTATACGGTTGCTTCAAATGGAATGCAGAATATAGGAAGTGAGGGAGCCAACAAGTCTGGGAATTCTTTTGAGATTTCTTCAAAAATTGAACAAAGCAAAGGTGGAACTCTTGAGTGCCAGAAGGAATCATTCTGACAACTATCTAAGAGGCCACTTAATTTTGGTATGATAGGATGATCAGATAGAACTCTCTTGAGAAGGAACCCAAAACCAAGGAATTTTCTGCGTAGGTAAAGAGGTCTTACTATGAGTTCTGGGCTACCCTAGGTTAGCAGCTTTTTTAAACTATTGTGAGATTAAATAAGGGTAAAACAATACAATCAATAAAATTAGGCAATAGGACAAAAGCAGATAAAGAACAGAATCAGTAAGAGGAGGAAGTAGAAGAAGAACAAATTGTTATAAGACGAAGACCAACTGCAATGTCTTAACGACATCGTCCTTTAGCTGAGAATCCGAAATATCTTATAAGAGCAAAATTATGAAGACAACTTGAAATATAAGTAAGACCACTGGCCTGCTCCCATATGCTTTCGTACTTTGGATATCTATCACACTGTTTCCCTAAAGAGTTATGCAAGGAACATGGAGTTCTTTTCCAGTCGATTTCTCATATTTTATTTTTTTATTAACAACTTAAAAAAAAAAGTCATAATTCAGCATAACAGGTTTGCACCCTTTTCGCTGAATAATGAGAAACAATACAAAATATATAGGTATATAGGTATTAAAAAAAAATACAGGCAATGAAACATTGGTAAAAATAATATGAAAAAAAAAAACAATATTTATTAACAAACGACATTATAAAAAGTTACTAAGTATGTATTTAAAAGTAGATACCTATATTATTATTTCTATGATACAAACAATAATTTTACTGTTATTATTGGTGCGCGATAGATGCACCGGCACAGGTACATAATTATCGACACAGTGCGCAGTGACACTTAATAATAATACTGTTTATTAAACTAGTAATGTGAGCGCGCACATCGATGAAATCCAATCATCGATATTTCGATTTATGGAAGATGCTTGGACAGAAATTTTTCGTGTTACTCTTTACTCGCACGGATAACTCGACAACATATACAAAATAAAATTACATTAGAACATACCTAATGGTTTAGATTTTTAAGCTAAAAAAATACATAAATAATAATATATACATACACACCAATAACCAAGTGGCACAGATGAAACCTCATGATACCAATAAATATAAAGCTTGTACGCAAAAAAAAAATAATAATAAAATAAAAAAAAAAATAAAAAAAAAAACAAAACAAACAAAAAAAAAACAAAAAAATATTCACTTAATTATAAAATATACGGCCTCTTTAAACTTGTTATATACTACATTGAATATGTCAATTTGTTCGGATATATAATTAAAAAGTCGAACTGCTTTATTTATCGGAGAATAAGTAATCAGATTAGTTCTTCCAGTTGAACAGTAAAACAAATTGTGATGACGAGATCTCCCGTAGCAGTCAGGGACATACAGTTGTATCTGTTCTAAAATTTCTGGGTTACTTATGGAACCGTGTAATAGTTTGAAGAAATGTTGAATTAAATATTCGTCTCTACGTTTCTGGAGAGTAGACAGACCCAGACACCCGTTAATAAACAGAGATGGAAACATGTAAGGGTAATACCCATACGTCAGTTTGTAGTAATACCTAGCAAATTTTTTTTGGACTTTCTCTAACTTTAGAATGAGTGTGGTTTCATATGGAGACCATATTATAGATCCAGATTCCAAGACAGAGCGCACTAAGGACTCGAAAAGTAATTTTAAAGTATTGGGATTTTGAAAATGACTTGTACTTCTGATAATGAACCCGAGCATTTTAAAAGCCTTATCCACAACATTTTCGACGTGCTTTCGAAATGATAAGATACTGGTAAATGTAATCCCTAGATCCTTCACTTCAGATATTCTATCCAGTTTTGAGTTTTCCATGACATAGTCATATACAATGGGATTTTTTATTTTGGTGTATGACATTACATGACATTTGGGGGCACTAAACTTCAATTTATTAAGGTTAGACCATTCTACGATCGAGTCAATGTCACCCTGAAGTAACCTTGCATCATTTAAACAAGTAATCTCCTTAAACACTTTCAGATCATCAGCGTAGAGAAGAAACTTGCAGTTATTTATATTTTTGTATATGTCATTTATAAATATTGCAAACAGTAGTGGGCCCAAGTTTGAGCCCTGGGGTACGCCTGAATAAGCAAAATATTTCTGAGAGTCGTAACCACAGTATCTTACATATTGCCGTCTATTATGAAGATAGCTTGCCACATATACTATCATTTTGTTACATAAACCTACGTCATTTAGCTTCTGAATAAGTATGTCGTGATCTACTTTATCGAACGCTTTTTGGAAGTCCGTATATACTACATCTACCTGTGACCGCTCATCCAAATATTTTCCTACGTAAGTATTGAAGCACAATAAATTTGTGACAACAGATCTGGTTGGTCTGAAGCCGTGCTGCTCATTTATGAGAAGATGTTTCACAGAGTCCCATATTCTTTTATGAAGTATAATTTCCAGTAGTTTAGCTGGTGTAGATATGATAGCAATAGGCCGATAGTTCTGTATATTCGATTTGTCGCCCCCCTTATGTATTGGGTTCACTTTTGTGGTTTTCCATAATGTTGGAAATATTCCCGACTTAAAAGACAAATTAAACAAGAAATGGAATATACCCCGGAACTCCATTGAGGAATTTTTAAGTAAATACGCCGGAATTTGGTCAGGTCCAGACGAACGAGTCGATTTAAGTTTTCTAAAACTATAGTCCAGTTCACTGAGAGAAACATTGAAATCACCACAAAAATCACCCTCTGCAGATACATTGCAATAGTTATCAATATCTAACAAAGGTGGAACATGATTATAAACCGAGGAAAAATAATATGAGAACGCATTTGATACATCCTGTGGGTCCGAGTACGTTTTATCGTTCAAGGACATTTGTTCCGGATATTCCGAAGATACTTTTCTACTGGCAATATAATTCCAAAATTGAGATGGATCTCTACAAATATTGGTTTCTGTTCGATCTAAATATTGCTTATAGCACCTCTGCAACTCAGTCTTCACTAATTTTCGAAGTTCACTAAATTTACCATATGCAAAATCGGACTTATTACGCTTCCAAAGCTTGTGCACAAAATGTTTTTTTTTGATATTACGTATCAAACTCTCAGAAAACCAGATTGGGAACTCAGAAAATTCATTAGTGCCAGTATCCGGTGTAGGGAAACATGAGTCAAATATATTATACAATATATTATAAAAGCAATTGATAGCATCATTTACGCAACTATGGCTGTATAATGTGGACCAATCAGTATCCCTTACAACATTCCTAAATGTGTCCAGTTTTGCATAGCTAAATTTCCACTTGGAGTCACTAGATTTAACGTCCTTATCCAAGTTATTGTAAAATCTACGTTTACCTGAACATAGAGACATATTTAAATCCAATGCTGGGTGATGATTATCCTCAGCAACTAATGGATATTCATGTCTCATTAATCTCAATAAACTGGCGTCTATATTAGTATATATCTGGTCCAAGCATCTTCCATTAACATTTACAACGTCATTAATTTGCCTGAGTTCAAATAAGTTTAAAAAATAAGAATGTTCTTCTTCTTCTTCTTTTCTTTATTTAGACGGCAAAGCACCCGGTATCGAGTGAATCATGCCCATATTTATACATGTGTCTGTTAAGCCGCGTACAAGTACAACTCAACAAAAAAGGGAAAGCAAACCAAAAGAACACAAACAAAAAATCAACCGAAAACAGGCGGGAGACAGAGAAAAAATACCTAGCCCAAAAATGCCATTCAAGCTACCCACCTACAAACATAATTATTATAATATTGAAATCACAAAATAATATTGTAGTCACCACTAAGTACATTCCATCACCATCATTATAGTTGCAAGTATAAACAAATTACTAATACAGTTACACGGGAAAGGAGCAGGGCCGCAATTTATCTACTATAAAATACTTCGACCTTTATATAAATATATTTTTTTTATTTTTTTATTAAGTTTTTGTGCTTTTTTTTCCTTTTTAATTATTTTATTGTTTTTTTTTTTTTTTTTAATTTTATTATTTTTTTATTTAACGTATATATCTATATATATACATACTCCCACTCGCATCATAGTTTTTTATCATACTTTTTAAGATGGTTAACTAAAATCACATTAATTTTTAAATCGTTTAGGGCTAAAAGGGATATTATTTTAATGGGGAAAGTGAAACAGAACTTTGAGATGTCCCTTATAAAATCCTGGTTAGGTAAAAGCGGACAGTTAAAGAATACATGGTCGATAGTTTCTTCCTCCTTCCCACATTCACAAATAGCATCGTTCACTATGCCAATTCTGGCCAAATGAGAAGCTAAAACGACATGTCCTAATCGGAGACGGCATATAAGAGAAACGTTAAGCTTAGGCATTTTACAATTTTGAAACCATGGACTATGCGGAATATCACCCTGCACTGTCCTGTAATGGCCACCAGCCGAGGCATTCCTATAAACTTCATTCCATTCCTTCCTAATAAAACGATCCACAGCGCTCATGCAATCCGTAATAGGCAAAACGAAGGAGTGGGGCAACACTCCGCAAGTGCAAGCTTCTTTGGCAAGCGAGTCCACTCTTTCATTGCCACTTATTCCGATGTGGGAGGGAATCCAAACGATTGTTACGATAAGACCTCTCACGGACGCCAAGTACAAAGAATTTTTTATGTCACCCAGAACATGGCAACTCAAAGCAGACCTTGAATTGGAGTTCAAACACTTTACAAGACTCAGAGAGTCAGTGAATATTACAGTACGAGGCAAAGCAAGCTGCAAAATATTTAACAGGGCCTCTCTCAAAGCCACACATTCAGCTGTGAAGACGGACGCAATTCGAGGGAGTTGAAACATACAGTTTATGTCAAGAGAAGGAATGCAGAAGGCTGCACCACACTCTCCATCAGAAGCCTTCGATCCATCAGTGAATATTCTGACAAAGGAGCTCCATTTCTCCTCTACCTTTTGGCTGAATAAAGAGTTGACTACGTGAGGAGGCAAAGATGAAAATGACTTATTTATATCAATAGATTCAACAATGTCAGGATGGTATACGGTTGCTTCAAATGGAATGCAGAATATAGGAAGTGAGGGAGCCAACAAGTCTGGGAATTCTTTTGAGATTTCTTCAAAAATTGAACAAAGCAAAGGTGGAACTCTTGAGTGCCAGAAGGAATCATTCTGACAACTATCTAAGAGGCCACTTAATTTTGGTATGATAGGATGATCAGATAGAACTCTCTTGAGAAGGAACCCAAAACCAAGGAATTTTCTGCGTAGGTAAAGAGGTCTTACTATGAGTTCTGGGCTACCCTAGGTTAGCAGCTTTTTTAAACTATTGTGAGATTAAATAAGGGTAAAACAATACAATCAATAAAATTAGGCAATAGGACAAAAGCAGATAAAGAACAGAATCAGTAAGAGGAGGAAGTAGAAGAAGAACAAATTGTTATAAGACGAAGACCAACTGCAATGTCTTAACGACATCGTCCTTTAGCTGAGAATCCGAAATATCTTATAAGAGCAAAATTATGAAGACAACTTGAAATATAAGTAAGACCACTGGCCTGCTCCCATATGCTTTCGTACTTTGGATATCTATCACACTGTTTCCCTAAAGAGTTATGCAAGGAACATGGAGTTCTTTTCCAGTCGATTTCTCATATTTTATTTTTTTATTAACAACTTAAAAAAAAAAGTCATAATTCAGCATAACAGGTTTGCACCCTTTTCGCTGAATAATGAGAAACAATACAAAATATATAGGTATATAGGTATTAAAAAAAAATACAGGCAATGAAACATTGGTAAAAATAATATGAAAAAAAAAAACAATATTTATTAACAAACGACATTATAAAAAGTTACTAAGTATGTATTTAAAAGTAGATACCTATATTATTATTTCTATGATACAAACAATAATTTTACTGTTATTATTGGTGCGCGATAGATGCACCGGCACAGGTACATAATTATCGACACAGTGCGCAGTGACACTTAATAATAATACTGTTTATTAAACTAGTAATGTGAGCGCGCACATCGATGAAATCCAATCATCGATATTTCGATTTATGGAAGATGCTTGGACAGAAATTTTTCGTGTTACTCTTTACTCGCACGGATAACTCGACAACATATACAAAATAAAATTACATTAGAACATACCTAATGGTTTAGATTTTTAAGCTAAAAAAATACATAAATAATAATATATACATACACACCAATAACCAAGTGGCACAGATGAAACCTCATGATACCAATAAATATAAAGCTTGTACGCAAAAAAAAAAATAATAATAAAATAAAAAAAAAAATAAAAAAAAAAACAAAACAAACAAAAAAAAAACAAAAAAATATTCACTTAATTATAAAATATACGGCCTCTTTAAACTTGTTATATACTACATTGAATATGTCAATTTGTTCGGATATATAATTAAAAAGTCGAACTGCTTTATTTATCGGAGAATAAGTAATCAGATTAGTTCTTCCAGTTGAACAGTAAAACAAATTGTGATGACGAGATCTCCCGTAGCAGTCAGGGACATACAGTTGTATCTGTTCTAAAATTTCTGGGTTACTTATGGAACCGTGTAATAGTTTGAAGAAATGTTGAATTAAATATTCGTCTCTACGTTTCTGGAGAGTAGACAGACCCAGACACCCGTTAATAAACAGAGATGGAAACATGTAAGGGTAATACCCATACGTCAGTTTGTAGTAATACCTAGCAAATTTTTTTTGGACTTTCTCTAACTTTAGAATGAGTGTGGTTTCATATGGAGACCATATTATAGATCCAGATTCCAAGACAGAGCGCACTAAGGACTCGAAAAGTAATTTTAAAGTATTGGGATTTTGAAAATGACTTGTACTTCTGATAATGAACCCGAGCATTTTAAAAGCCTTATCCACAACATTTTCGACGTGCTTTCGAAATGATAAGATACTGGTAAATGTAATCCCTAGATCCTTCACTTCAGATATTCTATCCAGTTTTGAGTTTTCCATGACATAGTCATATACAATGGGATTTTTTATTTTGGTGTATGACATTACATGACATTTGGGGGCACTAAACTTCAATTTATTAAGGTTAGACCATTCTACGATCGAGTCAATGTCACCCTGAAGTAACCTTGCATCATTTAAACAAGTAATCTCCTTAAACACTTTCAGATCATCAGCGTAGAGAAGAAACTTGCAGTTATTTATATTTTTGTATATGTCATTTATAAGTTTTTGTGCTTTTTTTTCCTTTTTAATTATTTTATTGTTTTTTTTTTTTTTTTTAATTTTATTATTTTTTTATTTAACGTATATATCTATATATATACATACTCCCACTCGCATCATAGTTTTTTATCATACTTTTTAAGATGGTTAACTAAAATCACATTAATTTTTAAATCGTTTAGGGCTAAAAGGGATATTATTTTAATGGGGAAAGTGAAACAGAACTTTGAGATGTCCCTTATAAAATCCTGGTTAGGTAAAAGCGGACAGTTAAAGAATACATGGTCGATAGTTTCTTCCTCCTTCCCACATTCACAAATAGCATCGTTCACTATGCCAATTCTGGCCAAATGAGAAGCTAAAACGACATGTCCTAATCGGAGACGGCATATAAGAGAAACGTTAAGCTTAGGCATTTTACAATTTTGAAACCATGGACTATGCGGAATATCACCCTGCACTGTCCTGTAATGGCCACCAGCCGAGGCATTCCTATAAACTTCATTCCATTCCTTCCTAATAAAACGATCCACAGCGCTCATGCAATCCGTAATAGGCAAAACGAAGGAGTGGGGCAACACTCCGCAAGTGCAAGCTTCTTTGGCAAGCGAGTCCACTCTTTCATTGCCACTTATTCCGATGTGGGAGGGAATCCAAACGATTGTTACGATAAGACCTCTCACGGACGCCAAGTACAAAGAATTTTTTATGTCACCCAGAACATGGCAACTCAAAGCAGACCTTGAATTGGAGTTCAAACACTTTACAAGACTCAGAGAGTCAGTGAATATTACAGTACGAGGCAAAGCAAGCTGCAAAATATTTAACAGGGCCTCTCTCAAAGCCACACATTCAGCTGTGAAGACGGACGCAATTCGAGGGAGTTGAAACATACAGTTTATGTCAAGAGAAGGAATGCAGAAGGCTGCACCACACTCTCCATCAGAAGCCTTCGATCCATCAGTGAATATTCTGACAAAGGAGCTCCATTTCTCCTCTACCTTTTGGCTGAATAAAGAGTTGACTACGTGAGGAGGCAAAGATGAAAATGACTTATTTATATCAATAGATTCAACAATGTCAGGATGGTATACGGTTGCTTCAAATGGAATGCAGAATATAGGAAGTGAGGGAGCCAACAAGTCTGGGAATTCTTTTGAGATTTCTTCAAAAATTGAACAAAGCAAAGGTGGAACTCTTGAGTGCCAGAAGGAATCATTCTGACAACTATCTAAGAGGCCACTTAATTTTGGTATGATAGGATGATCAGATAGAACTCTCTTGAGAAGGAACCCAAAACCAAGGAATTTTCTGCGTAGGTAAAGAGGTCTTTCCACGCATTCTGCCTGGAGAGCGATCAAAGGAGATGACTTCATGGCTCCTAAAATGAGTCGGAGGCACTTGGACTGAACTCTTTCCAATTTGGTTGATAGATATTTCGGAAGGGGATCCATGAGAAAACTACCGTAGTCCAAGTGACTACGAACAAGAGCGCAGTACATTGTTCTCATAGAAGCGGGATGTGCTCCCCACCAGACCCTAGATACCGCTCTCATGACGTTAATATTTTTTTCACACTTAACTATTGTTTGTTCTATATGCATATTCCAATTTAACTTTCGGTGAATGGTCATGCCGAGGAATTTAATAGAATCCCTGATGGGGATTGGCACGCTGTTACATTTGATGGAAATATCTGGAATCTTGTGTTTGTTGGAGAAAATTACCATTTGACTTTTAGAAGGGGACAGGGACAGCCCGGCCTCCGAAAACCAAGGCTGTATAAGGTCTAGCGCGTCCTCCATTCTATTCACAGCTCGTGTCATAAGTTTATCCCTACAGTAAACTACAAAATCGTCCGCATATTGCAGTACGCTGCAGTAGGTTGGAATGCGGTGTTGAAGATCCTGAGTGTATATGTTAAATAAAATGGGACTGAGAGAAGAACCTTGAGGCAAGCCTTTACACACCGTTCTTTCAATAGTCTCTCCGGGAGTCTCGATTATAAGCCGACGTTCGCACAGTATGTTAGAGATCAATAGGCAGATGGAGTCTGGCATCCCCAGGGTAGTCATTTTTTTATTAAGAATTGGTAACAGCACATTGTCATAGGCACTAGAAACGTCCATGAAACAAGCCACCATAACTTCCTTTTTGGATTTGGCTACATGAGCGTCTGTAATTAAAATACTCAGGTTATCCAAACATGATTTACCCTTTCGGAAACCGAGCTGCCACTGGGGAAGTAAGTTTTTAGTCTCCAAATACCATTCAAGTCTTGACTTTATCATTTTTTCCAATATTTTTAGAAAGCAACAAGACAAAGCAATTGGTCTGTAAGACTTTCCTAAGGATGGATCCTTACCAGGTTTAATTATGGGTATAATAATTTGTCGCTTCCATGATGTGGGAACAGCGCCAGATTCTAAAATGTGATTGAATAAATTCAAAAGTTTCTGAAGGAAGGGAGTTGGGAAGTGTCTGAAGAGAGAGTATGGTATCATATCTGGGCCAGGAGATGAGTCACCCGACGATTCGATTGCGTGTGTCAGTTCCTCTAGAGAAAAGTGAGACGAGAGTAAGCAGTTTTCTTGTTGGGGAGCCGAGTCTACTTGAACTGTTTCAGACTCATTTGGCACATAAGGCGGCGCCAGTCTCTCCACGAAGCTATCGATCCAATCCGAACATTTGTATGGGTTGGGCTTGGGAGACAATGAACCTCTGAACTTCTGAATAGAAGACCAGACTTCCGAAATCGGTGTGTCAGGAGAGAGAGATGAACAATAATCCTGCCATCCCCGTCGTTTCTTTTTCCTTAGGAGTTTTTTGGTTTGGGCCTGAATGTTTCGGAAAGATAAGAAGTTTTGCTGCGAGGCACATCTTTTGTACCTCTTAATGGAATCAGATCTCAACTTCACCATGACTGTGCACTCCTCGTCCCACCAGGGAGGAGATGACTTTTTCCTTTTATGGGTTTTTTGTTTTGGAATTGAGGCATCTGCTGCTTCAATTACACTCCTAGATAATTCACTCGCGTAGGTATCCACCAAAAATTCATCACCGTCTATACATCGTTTGGAGAAGTTACAATTAGTGAGAAGCTCAGAAAACTGTGACCAATCTGCTTTTTTTGTTTTATAACCCTGTCTTAGTTGGGTTTTTTGACACTGAGTTCTGTTATTTTGGATAGCCAAATGAATCGGAAAGTGATCACTTGAGTAGGGATCACTTGAAATTTCCCAAGACAGCGAAGGGGCTAGATCGGCAGAGCAAAGAGATACATCTACCGCACTCGGATTTTGGTTAGGTAGGGAGAGTCTGGTAGGTTGACCATCATTAAGGATTACCAAGTTCTGATCATCAGCAAATTCCAATAGTGCCCTTCCTGCGGGATCCGTGTTGTGACTACCCCAAGCAGGGGAATGTGCGTTGAAATCGGCTAGTAAGATATATGAGGATGAGAGGTTAGAAACAACTCTCCTCCAAAAATCAGAATCAAAGTGGGTTCTTGGGGAAGAGTAGGCTGAAAAAATAGCAATACCAAGGATCTCTGCAGCTACTATTTGAGATCCCAGGCAGGGGGGAATTTGTAAAGGTGAAAATTGGAGATTGTTTTTGATAAGAAGGGCGGCCCCGCCTCTACCATCGGAGCGATCGTCCCTTAGGCATACATAGCCAGGAAAAGATACAACGGAATCAGTGGAAAACCACGATTCAGAAATAGCAGCTACGTCTACTTGATGCTTTTTCAAAAGGTAAATTATGTCATCTCTGTTGCTTACTGCACTGCGACTATTCCACTGAAGGATAGACAGGCTGTTTATTTTCTGGATCTTTGGAGTCATTTTCGGAAACAAATTTATTAAGAGTTTGAATTAGAGCAGCGTATGAAATGTCTGAATTTTTTGATGAAAGTACTTCCAAAACTATAGAGATTAATGTTTTCAGGAAGTTTTTGTTGTCATAGTTAAAATCATTGGTTAGTCTTTCGATATTTTGTAAAGATGGATCTTTGTTTTGAAGGGCACATCCATTTGGTGCGGATGATAAACTGTCCCCATTTGGGGAAATCAAGAGGGCGTTAAGCTCTGCTCGGTCATACGACAAGGGAGTAGACTTTCTTGGTGTCTTATATACAAATTTGCCTCTTGCAGGAATCGTTCTATCTGTACTGCGAGGGTTATTTTGTTGAGAATTATCAAAGGTTATATTGCGCTGGGGGATGGGAGGGGATTTCGTTTTTTCATTCCTAACTATATTTGCATAAGATAGTTTGCGTTGAGGATGGAGTTTGGAGGCTTGCAGGTATGAAATGTTATGAAAGGCCATAGACTGTTTTATTTCTCTTTGTCTCTCAAACTCTGGACATGTTAAACTAGTAGCATTGTGGGGTCCCCCACAATGAAAACATTTTGATTCTAATGTGCAATCTTGTGCAGGATGGTTATCTCCACATTTGAAACACTTCTCCACCGATCTGCACACTGATTTGGTGTGGCCGAAGCGAAGGCACCGGAAACACTGAACAGTGGGGTAAAAGTACGTTTCTACTGTGAAACTGTTGTAAAAAATATATATGTTGCTTGGCAGGCTTTGACCTTCAAAGGTCACTACAATTGAGCCAGAAGGCTTCCAAACAACACTACCGGATGTTCTGTCTTTGTAGTTAAGACGGCGAATTTTTAATACCTCCCCAACATCAGGGTTACATTCAGAGATTGCGGCTTTGATTTCTTCGTCGGTGATATTTGTAGAAATCCCCCTTATGAGACCCATACGAGTCACATTGTGGGTGGGAATGTACGCTTTGTACGCAGCATTGGATTGAATATAAATGTTTTTAATAAACGAGTTAGCAGAGTTCGCAGTGAAAAACTCAATGGATAGTCGAAATTTTCCCTCCGACTTGATAGATCCATTAATAACGTTGCCTAACCTTTTTGAAAAAAGGAATCTTCCGAAGTCCATCGGATGAATCCTCTTGCCAGACTCGGTACTTTGTACAAAGACTACAAACGGTCCTAACGATTTGGAGGAATAAAAATGTTCCCGTAAGGGAGTCTCTTTTGGGTTCGAAGTTATGACAGGGGGTGAGGAAGAAGATGACTGATTCAATGGAGAGGCAGAGTTAACTGATTGAATAAGATGACACTCTGACTCTTTCATTATTGTTTCGTTATTTCTTCTTTTCCTCTTATTCATGTCCGGAGGATCCGGAGGGATGGGAGGTACCGGAGGAACCTCCATCTTTTTTAAGATAGAAGTACGAACCGCAGTTTTTATACCAACAACAAAAGAAAAGTAAATTGAAAAAAATAATAGAAAAAAAAAAATAGAAAGTAAGAATAAAACTTAATACGGACCTGAGTCTTGGTGCATAGAACTTAATAAATAACAAAAATAAAATTTATACTTAAATAATAGATCAGCCTTGCAACAACACTTAACCACGTAAACAAAATAATAATTCCTCGGACCCAGCGCGAAGCGGCGTACACGTCCGTCTGGCACAGTAGCGGGGAATCGAAAAAAAAAAAAATAAGAATGTTCATTCTTAGGGTAAGCGCAAGAAGGGAGATTGAAGTCCCCAAAAATAAGCACATTTTTTCCCTTAATTATACTGGAAGAATTTTCCACTTTTTCATAAAATTCTAAGAATTTATCTTTATGGGTATTGGGGGGAAAATATACAACACATACAAAAATAATAATAGAACGTTTAAAAGTCAGTTTTATCCAGAGGGTTTCATCTTCTGTTTCTAAAACATGAAGTCGTTGACTAGCACAAAGGGACTTAGCTTGCACTGCGAGGAGGACACCACCGCCTCTCGATTTTCTGTCCTTCCGAAATACAACGTATCTCCTGTCGAAGATTTCTGCATCCAGGACCCCAGGATTGAGCCAAGTTTCTGTAAGCGCGACCAAATTTATGCTTTGTGAGAGGAGGTTGCATTTGAACTCGTGAGTTTTAGTATTTAAGCCCCGGACATTAGAGTAGATACAGTTTAGATCGATGTTATTGTTGACTATTTTCAAAAGTTGCTGTTGGCATGAGTCTCCTCCGAAATATCCATCGATTAATCCTGGCGTTGAGTGGCCACATTTCTGGATTCAACCAGTCTTCATACTTGGATGATGGTACTCCTATTTTAAAGGATGCGTGATTACCTCTTGTTATAACTTTTTCAATGTCGATATCATAATTCACGTTCATTTTTTTTAACATGTAATTTTTCACCTGTTCTTCTGTAGTATTAAGTGCAAAAGAGAACGCGTGTATATACATCATTTTTTCCACAGTTTTTAGTTCTGGGTCCTCTTGCCCTCTTCCCTGTACAATTGATCTCCTACGTCGGTTTGCCTGGAATACTTTGTTCCTAGTATCTGGAATACTTTGTGTCGGATCCGGTTGAGGTATAAAATCGTTGTTAACCTTCAACACCTCTGCGTAGGTATCCTTGTTCTTTAATAATGGAGTTCTACCAACATGCAACTGGGAGCGCATGTTTTCTGTAGTTTCTGTAGTATAGTCATATATACAAAATAGGTATAAGTACAACAAAAGAAGAATAATGAAAATGTCACAATAATATTTTCATTATTCTGAACTTTTGGGTCATTCTTTACTAAGAGTAAAAACTTAATAATGACGTTTAGTTAGACCTCCAACAGTCTTACTTACAATATTGACCTTGGTGTTCCCCGTAAACACGTAATGATCAGGTCATAGAGCAAGGATGGAAGAAGCCGATCTAGTGCAGTCCACGTAAACCTTCACGACATGCGAATGTTAAGTGCAAATTATCCGGTCACCGTTTCGTTCAACATAATAATTATGATATGACATCGTCATGACGATACCGGATCCGGTTTTCCGGATTGCTATTTCAGTTTCAAATCAAATGAATTAATTTTTTATAAGGCTGAAAGAAATGGTGCGGTTTGAGCACATCGCATTTGAAAAGATGGTACCACCGCATCACGAACGACGCTATTCGCCAGCGCACTCAGCGTAGGCCCATCACTTCTACCATTATGGAGAGGAGATAAAATTGACTGGGACATGTGTTAAGGATGCCAAATGACAGTTGGTCGAGGAGAGCGCTGTTCTTACCGAAGAGGAAGATCCTTTCATACCGTGTTCCGCTCCTTTGAAGCAGAGCTGAGGGATCTCGACATGGTGTGGGAGGAGGTTATAAACATTGCGCAAGATCGAGCGCAATGGAGAGATCTTGTTGCCTCCCTATGCCCCTAAATGGGGCGTAAAGGGAGTTTGGATTGGGTTGGATTATTCCAATAAGAAACGACTTTAATTTCGTTCATTATATATTATATACAATTATCGATTTTTGTTTTGTTTTTATCTTAATTTAATGGTATTGCTGTCTGGTATAGAACCTCTTCTGTGACCGCTGACACAATGAATAGCAAATTAGCATATTATTATGATTGGAGTTCTAAAGCGTGTTGGAAGCGAGAACACCGTTACCTGTGCCCGTTTCTAGTAGAGCTGGGGTCATTCTGGACTAACGCGCCGTGCAAAAGTCAAGCCTCTTAGTGCGGTACAGGCCCTAACAACGCACACGTATCTACCACAAAAATTGCACTTTGCTTCAGAGAAAAACTGAAGGTTAACGTCTCTATTTTGGATCGCTTGAAAATGAGCGGGTTTGATGGTAATTTTCGACATATTGAAAACCACCTGGCTTCTGCTTGAAGTCTTGCGCTTATTATAGATACTAGCTTATACCCGTCTTGCTTTACGTTTTTGATTCCGATTGTCAGGCTTGATCGGTAGGTAATTAAACAGGTTCTAGTCTAGCTTCCCATTGCTTTGTAGACTTTCTATAACTGACATAAGCAAAGAAAAAGAAGAATGACACTTTTAATGTTTATTAAAATTTTGTATGAAGATCCCAAAAAAAAAGTATTTTTTAAATAGCTCTAAATATATTAAAGTTAATGCAGCAAATTGTATTAAAGAACCTTCTCCGGCATTTTGCACGGCTCTGTGCAGATTCATATCTGACATAGCATTTGTATTTTGAGCGTGATGCTATGACATACGGTAAAAAGCAAAATAAAAAAACATTCCTGAATTATTATGTAGATAGAGAAGGAGGGGCTAATGCGAGTTTTATTTAATTTCCCAATTTACCACGCAACTTTCTTAATTTTTTCTTTCATAAGAACCTTCTACTGATAAAAGCCAACACGACAAAAAAAGAATTAGTGAAATTGGTTCAGCCGTTTAGGCGTGATGCGATGACATTAGGTAAAAAGCTAATAAAAAACATTTCTGAATTATTATGTAGATTTACCACGCAACTTTCTTAATTTTTTCTTTCATAAGAACCTTCTACTGATAAAAGCCAAAACGACAAAAAAAGAATTAGTGAAATCGGTTCAGCCGTTTAGGCGTGATGCTCACATATACGGTCAAGCAACGACAAAAGGCAAATAAAAAAACATTTCTAAATTATTATATAGATTTAGTATTCATTTTTAAACATACATTCTGAATGAATTTAGTATTAAGATTACTGAAATATCAGGCATGGGAGGGCGCTAACTTAAAATAATGTTGAAGTTTATTATGATGTGAATTTCGGGGATTCGAAGAATTTGTTCATGAAATTGAGGAAAGTTGATAAAATAAAGCGATCACGCTTAATGTTCAATTGAAAGATTGTATCAGATATTATGTATAGTGGGTTTTTTTATTCAAGAAAAAGGTTTGAGAGAGACATTTTACACATAAAAAGGGCAAAAATGGTGCACGTCATTCGCACCTCAGTTTATGGTACTTGTACCTACTTTTCCTTTATAAATCATTCGAGCTAGGAGTGTATTTTTACTATAGTCAAATGACAGTTGCAGTAAAACAAACACATAAGACCTTGTCTGTCATATCTTTCTAACGAATGGTGTTTACCGCGCGTCTCGCTCTCACACATGTATAGAGTGAAGATAGCAACAAGTTCAATATTGCCAGTCGCAAAAAAAAATGATAATTGTCAATTATTAACCAATGGTCCATTAAATTTCTCATGAAAGACCCGTTTTGAGTTAGTGGAACCTTTAAAGTTATATGTCCATTTACTATTAGGCTGTTTAATGATCATTCGAAATACCGGCCCTAAACCTCTAAAAAATCAGATATATTTGTATAGTGGAAATAAAATAAGCACTAAACGCCATAAATGAAAAAAAAAATGAGTTGAGTATGAGGAAATGTTCTATAAACCATTGTCAATAGCCTAAATATTGCACTTAGTCCATATCGATGATCTAAAGACGTAAAAAAACAGATCCAAAAATCATCTTAGTACTATGTCTGTATGGGGGGAAAATCAGTTTTATTAGATTATCTCAAAATGAAGTTTTTGGCGTTTAGTGCGTATTTTATTTCCACTATACATTTGAATTTGAACTACCGTAATATAAATCCGTAAAAATTGGTAGTTTAGAAATAGGTAGTTTAAAAATTTTCGAATTTTTATCCCCATGTCAGTATTTCTGGCGATTAAACATTTTGAATGCATCTTAAATAAGACAAAACTTTTCTGTATAACGCTTGTTTGGATAATAATAAGCTAATATTTATTTGGAGTTTTAAGGAGTACAAAAAAATAATGACTGCATGATCTGTGTCCACACATACACCCTGTACACTTCGCCTACTTGGTTTGAAAATTAAATGTAGCGAAATACGAGTTAGGTAGCTTCAAGAATACAAACGTGATTGTGTCGAGTGCAATAATTCAACCCACGAAGGCTCATATTCGCTAATTTAAGCAACAAAATCTACACCAGACCACGATAGAAACGTTTCAAATGTTGTTTTAACGATTTTCACCTCTCGCTTCAGGTGAGATGCGAGATAAGAAACTACTTGTTAGTTTTATGTCATGGAATATTATGTTTGTGTAAAAGATTGATCATAAATAATTGTAGGCGAAAGACATCGGTCTACAATATGGGCTGGTGGACTGCGACCGAAGTTCGTTCGAGAATTCCACAGAGAGGAAAGTATGACCGTGATCCAGGCTTCAAAGGACGTTCATGAATCATGAGAGCTTTAAAGAGAGGTGGGGAGTTGTTATGAAAATATCAGGCGTATTTATTCCCGACAGATGTTGTCCTGTAGTCCTTACTATGAATTTGTAATTTATACAAAAATACGTTTAAATATAATTAATTTTATTAAAACACAAGAAACTTTGTAAGTTCTACTTTATTTTTTTTTTTTTTTTATTAAATCTATATTTTTATTAAATATATTTTTATTAAAATTTTAGAAACTATGGGAGTTTCGAAATAATGCAAAAATGTAAAAATCAATGAGATATTATACGTAGAAATAAAACTTTCAAGCCTGCATACTACACCAGCAATACTATTAAAAAATACATTTTAAACAATAAATCGAAAACAAATAAATTAGACAATAGTGGGGTGTACGAAATTAAATGCAATCATTGCGATGCGGTGTACGTAGGACAATCGGGGAGAAAAATTTCTACAAGGGCCAACGAACATATAAAAGCAGTCCAGAATTTCACTATAAATTCAGAAATGGCAGACCACGCGAGAACCACCGGACATAAATTTGATATAAATAGTTTTAATGTTATTAACTTTTGTAAAAAAGGCTACAAATTAGACATACTAGAAAATTTAGAAATAGTTGAACGTAAAAATAATAATAATGTAGATCTTCTGAATATACAAGTACCCGCCCTCACATCCCCTCTACTTAAGCTCCTTTCTACACCCGCACCATTTCACCTACCTTCCCCACGCCCCCCTCCACCATAATCATAACCGAGATACATTCTTCCCATAGTTTCTAAAATTTTGTAATAAGCTACTGATGATGGGTGTAGGTCACCCGAAAACGTTCTAGCATAATTATTCATAAATAAAGTAGAACATACAAAGTTTCTTGTGTTTTAATAAAATTAATTATTAATATGTCGTTCTACAAAGTTCCTCACGAATCACAGTTTAAAGTGTTACGTTTAAATATGTTTGAATGTTAAAAAAAATCTGAAAGCTCGAAAAAAATTGCATCAAAAAACTGCGAACAATTTTTTCCAATGTCAATGGTTGTCAGGTAAAAAATATTCAGTTACTAAAGAATTTTCCATAGATGGCGCTTACGTCGCAGGAAATCCGTTCCATACTAATTTTATAATATTTCTTATGCATTTTTTCAACTTTTTAATACTTGTTCTGTTATCCGGAGAGCGGAGAAAATTCAATGAAACAAATATCAAAAGAATCTGTTTAGCCGATCTCGAGTTATAAGGTGTTCGCACTAATCCGCCTTTCTTTTATACTATAGATTGTAAGCTATAAAAGTAAAAATGGAATAAATCTTTACTGAAATGTCTTAATGTGTTCAAATTAATCACAATTAGATAACCATATCATGCATTTCAAAAAAATCGATACTCATAAAATCAATACCTACTGCTGATTTTTGGGTAGGAATTTGTACAACTCAGTTAAATCGACTTGGATAGGCCACAATACTACAATCGGCACAGAGGTCTAACTTTTCCCCATTGAGGGCGGCACCGGGGGGGGTGACCCCAGAATCAGATTGTTGACATGCGATTTATCTCGTAAAAGGAAATGAAGAAGCTGGCTGAAGGCAGGGTTAATTGTATAGTTAGGTCAGACCAATAAAGTCAAATTCAGACTCGAAAACACGAGGAAAAAGTCAATTGAGCATTTTGCCGCCGTCAAATTATAGGTGTTATTGAATGGTGATTGAATTGCAGGATGATCTCCTGATGTCAAATAGCACTGCAACTTGCAGTGTCGAAGTTCGTCATTATAGTCACTTACTTGTAGGCAATTTGTTATCTGTTGAGTTTAGTCCTTACCTGTAACAAAAGTAAAACATGTATTATTATAACGAGTTAATACAATACAATTTTTATAAATTATACGAATAAAGATAAAAAAGGTGAAGAAAAAGTTATTTAGATGTTACTTAATATTTTAAAGAAGAAGAAAAAAAAACAACACTTTCTGATGAGAAAATTATAAAATGATAATCGAAGTAAATTGGTATGTACAATTTATTGGTCAGTTAATTTGGTACGTGTGTGCTGGATAAACGATTTATCTTTCAAATTCAAAAGATCGATCTGATCTGATCTTTCGGAATTCCATAAAATTTGACCGATAATTTCAGTTATTGATACAATAATTATCTTCCATCGTCACCACCGATCTATCTTCTCTTGTGTGTGTTGCAGCACAGATAAATTGGACCAATTTATCGGTCATCGGTTTGACCAATTTATCGTTGATCTTTCAGACATCACTAACTTACCGATTTATCTCTAAAATTTGGCAGATCAGCGATTTATTTGGTAAAATCGTAAAGATAAATCGTTGCGTGTGTATCCAGCTAATAGTCGGAAGTGGGAATAATTTTGATTTTTAAAATTCGAATAGGTACATCAAATAGTTATTTTGACAAATAGTTTTCCACGACTGTTAATGGCGTCCAGAGATGTAGCAATCTTAATTTGTTGATAATAATTATTATTGTCCCGATATAAAATTCCCCGCAGCCATGGAAAAAAAATTTGGACTATAATTCAAAATTATAAATTAGAACGCATTTATTTCTTTTAAAAATACAAACAAGCGTATATCATAATAAAAAAAAAAATCAAAATGGCCGAGACTCTATTGAAAATAACGATAATCATCATATCAATCATAGATAACATAGACAAGACGTCAAATGGGAATTTAAGTAATAGACAAAAATAATTAGATTTTAATTCAATTAGCATTCGTGTTGTGTAGAAGATATTGTACCTACCTATCAACTCTGATGCATCATGCGTCAGTGAAGATGTTGCTCAACACTTGGTTAGCATTACCACTTACTATTAACCACTTGCTGACGTGAAATAGGTTTAGCAGCCATTTTATAATCGTCTGTTGAATGCGGCGTCTATTTCAACATAACAGTCGTTTTGTATGTGGTTATATTTTTTAATCATTAGGTTGCTGACAAATAGAATCTCTTTATGTACATAATAGCGTTAAAGTTTAAGGAATACGTCAATTATAAGAAGTTAAACAGAGAATAATGCGAACATGGCGTAGAATCTGTTGAAAGACTCTAACGGCGGCCGGTTTCATAAAAAAATAAAGGAGACTTTAAACTCCCTTTAAAAAATAACGGGTTTCATAACAACAAAACGACATTTAAAACCGACTTTAGCTAAAGTACCGTTGTTGATTATTATTTTTTAGTTAAAATCGACTTTAGGTAGTTCAAATTATTACCACCGGAGTTCATAGATAATTCCGTGGCGCTTTCTCCGTCACAAAGATAAACATTTTGTATGCAGTGACACTGTGGTCAAAAATGACTAAAATAGGGCGGAAAACATAGCAAAATGGGTTGTTTACAGATTTCGTTTACTAATTCATAAACCATAATAATAAATTAACACAAAAACGGCACTTTGATGCTCTATTGAGAAATGAAATTGACAGATCAACAAAAATTCCGCGAAAATATAAGTAAACAATCTAGGTTTTCATGGCAACACTACCAACTGCTACCAACTTTAAAATATTTTTTTGACATTTCAAATTTTAGCTGGAATATTTTTTATGAAACGAGTCAGCTTAAAGGAGTCTTTAAATTTAAAAGGAACTTTAACTAAAAGTGTTGTTTTGAAGCTTTTTATGAAACCAGCTGTAAGGGACATACAACCCCCTATTCTGTTTTGGTTCGAACTAAAATAAGAAAGTTCCAAAACTTAAGAATTAACTTCACATAAATTTAAATTCGTATTCTATAAAGTGATGTGTTCTATAAACTTAAATTAATTCGCCATAAACAAAATTATGAATTATAATTGTCTATGGAATATATATGTATATAATGTTTGTTTATTACAAATAATTCAAGTGTCAAATGTGACCAAATGGGTTTGAGGCATCTCGAATTTAACTTTTCATCAGACCAAATCATAGATTTCCTTTTGAAATCAATAAGTATAAGTATTTTTAGTGGAAATCTCTTGTTGTACCTAATATACGCAAATGAGTATTTTATGAAAGTAGTGATTTTGAACTAACCTCCGATTTTCGATTTCGGCATAATGCAAATAATCAATTTTATGATTTTACCTTACTTAATTACAATATTTATCACTTGTTTTAAACTTATTAGGTTAAAAAAATACTTTTATTATAAAAATATCATCAGATATCTTTTAAGTCGCATACAATTAGGTGTGAACTAAAATCAAGAACGTTTTGACATAAGAACGCACTAAAATTGACTTAAATAGTGTTTTAGAATACCAAAATGAACTAATTTGAATATTAGTCTTATTAGGAACGCTCTTAATTTTTTACAGAATACCAATGTGCACTAACTAAAATTGGAACGTTCTTATTTTAGTTAGTGCGCACTAAAATTGAAACAGGAAAAAAATAATAGGTATAAATCTGAAAGAAAAATGCCTGGAAAGAAAAAAAATAAAATTTCTTTCTATATGTCTTCCTGGTTTGATGGAAATAAAGCGTTTTAAAATTGTTTTTGAGTCAATTAATCGAAAAATTTGAGAAACACAGTACTTTCTGTCATAGGTTCAGAAATAGGTCTCAATATTCTCCTAAATAGTGCTATCTTTTGAGGTACCAACCAAATCAGTTCTCGCTGGATGGATCCATTTCATAAGTCATCAAAATGATAAAAGTAATATGATTTCTTTTGAAAACCATAATTTTCAGCCATACCATCATCATTTTAGCAATTAAATATTGGGTGACATTATTTTTAAGTTAATCTCTAGTTAACCAGCCATCAATCTATCAAAATGCGACTATGGATCTAGGGATTGCAATCCGGAAAACCGGATCCGGTATTCCGGCGGAATGCTTATATCGGATTATGGATCATATATTATTTAAGTTTACTATTGTTAAAAAAACATTTTACACATATTAACAGTTTAATAACAGCAGTAAAACTAATGTTATGTTAATTGAAAGAGCTTGGGTGGAAAGTCACATTTTATCGAAAGTTCCACAGAAGAAACTCCGGCTAATCCATGAAAGCTAAAGAAAAATATGAAGCTGTTTAAATAGCAAAGGGATGATTAATACCATCTAATTTAAGTCAAATTCAAGAGTTAGTTAACCAACTCGAGCATTAGTTACCATCGAGTTTACCAAAAAGATTGACATCATTGAAACAACGGTTTATCTCAATTGTGGGTTAACTCAGACCAACTGAGGACAGATATCACACAATCTAACTCAAATTCAGCTAATAGTTAGGTTTAACATGGAGTTAGCCTTAAAAGATCGACGTCATCGAAATGACACTATGTTTTAACCGTGGATTAACTAATGATACACATCATGGTCTTTGATGATAATGATAATAATAATTGATAGAATTAAAGTCGATTAGATTCACACAGACAACACGCTCCGATAAAGAGTTTAACTGCTGCGGTATACGAAGCTATAAAGTACCTTATCTAATGAGAACTCTTTGACGCGCTGTTCGACCACACAAATAATAGTCTTCACGATTTTTTTTTATAAATAAGGTCGAGCCATTACGATGACAATAAGCAATAAGAACCATTTTCTTTCTATATGAATGGCTGTTGTGGTTTTGGTGACTCGGTGGTTAAGAAGACAATTATATACCTTCATTCTAGTCCATACTCCATACCACATGACCGCAATAGTACAATAGTCTGTTTTCAAAAGTATCTTGGCGTAGAATTGCATTTTCTGCAATGGCGCGTAACTGACATACCGATGTATATTATTTCAACAATCTTTTATTATGTTTTGGATTGCGAATGTGTCGGGTTCTTGAGTCAAAACCTGATATAAAATCTTGATCAAAGCAATTGTATATATTATACATTCAATAAAATCAATCAATGTAGAAAAATGAACGTAAATAATGAAATAATAATAATAATACGAGTATAACACTTGGGTAAAAATGGACATAATAATTAACCAAAATTGGCGGGCTTATTGCCTAGGCCAATTTGTGGATTAAAGAAGCATGGTTTAATTTGAGATATCGAATGCATTTATACCGTATGCTAGAGCTGAACACTGTCCAGAAGCTTAAAAGAAAGTGCAAAATGACCCCATGTTACCATCACTACAGCCAACACCGAATCGTGAATATTGTTAGAAAGGCGAACTATGACAAGATGCCGGGAAAACGATAATTCTATGTTTGTGGAATGTATGTAGGTATGTAAAGACTGTGACAGCAGGAATATGGATTGAAAAACGTGTAGTTTGAATAAGTCAAAGAAAGTGTTTTCTTCTATTCATTATTGGAGTGGAAAAATTCCATGCCTCGGGCAGGATTCGAACCAGCGTCCCTCGTCGTACCGTGCAAGCTCTCTTTAAAACGTCTTTTATTGTGATAAATAAGAAGAGATGCTAATGCTAAGGTGGTCAGCGGGATAAAAAGTACTTTATACGAAGTAGTATGGGTGTCACTGACATTAATAGTAAATTGGAAGAGAGGCAACTGAGATTAGTACGGACATGTAGACGGATACCACCAGAATACACGGTTAACAAGGCGATGACTGTAAATCTCACTCCACCTCCATCAAGAGGGAGACCCAAATATACATGGGTGCAACAGTGCGACAAGATCCTGCAGAGAAACGGCCTAGACGAGAGTCATAAGAAATAGAAGAGAATATAACCTGAGAACGAGAAGAGCCGACCCTAGCAGCCTCCAGAGGCAGTAAGCTGGGACAAGTGCCAGGAAGAAGATTCAGTGATAAATGATAAATAAGAAATCACTAAGAAAGTGAAATTTACAGAGAGAAAAGTTTGTAACAATCATAACACGCTCACCAACGCCAAAGTCGACGCAAAGCCTGTTTTGAGAGTAACAATTGAGCTGGTTGCATAGGACTGACTGGCTATTTGCATACATTTCCATAGAGTAATCTCCCGACACGCTCTTAACCAACGACTGTCTTTGTGTCTCATTTGTTTTTGTTGTAAGAACAACAATGAAACAGGGATGGTGAACCAGCGGCACGCAAAACGATTTCGAAAATGATTCACAAGTTGATGAATCATGAGTCATGGCGAAGAGTATGCATGTATGAATCGTCATATAAAAAAATATCAACCAGTAATTTTATATTTTTGGCCTCCTGAATATGCTTACTACAAATTTTATTGGCATTGAGTTTTGTCTGTAGAGAGACAACATCTGAGATTTGACATTTTAGTGTCTGAATAACACTTTTACAATATGAATGTACCTAAATTCGTGCGTGAAAAAAAAGAAAACAAACTTTGCTTGTTTCAATTTATAAATTGGTATATTATAATCACTAAGTAATTGATCACTCTCCCGAGAGTGGATTGCCGCGTTCAAAGTAGAAGAATCACTTAGTATTACAAATAATGTGCTTGAAGAATTAATAAAAAAAAAACAATTTATCCAGTGTTAGTATGTAATTGTTTAATTTCTTCTGCAGTTCGACATTTTTTGCTTTTATACGAGGTTTGCAATTGCAATTGTTATAAGATATACACATAAACAGATTTTTATATAACTTTATAAAATTAATAAAAAAAAAAAATTATAGGAATCATATTACATAATAATATGTGTCCGCTCTAGAAGTATCTGTTTGTAGCGCCATATTATCAAGAGTCAAGAATAATAATAATATGTAAGTAATATAATCGGATAAAGAAATTTATTTATTTAAACATAAACGGCGTCAACTTCTTTTGAACACTAATAAGCCCTTTGCCCGTAGATACGGGCTTCAGGTGCACAAAAATCAAAGATGTATCATCGTTTTCTTCTATGCCACATACTGTGGCTATATAGTCCTATCCTTGACAGGCATACCCTGTCGCATTCCGGGCAGGGATACTCCGATCCAACCGCCGGGCCGCGCTTCTTCACCATGTCAGTCCCCTGACACTCAGCAACCACACCTCGCCAGCGCGGTCTATCCTTAACCAGATTTTCCCAGTCCGACTGTCTGCCGACACTTTTCAACGCCGTATGCAAATTATCTTTGAATCTCTTACGCTGTCCCCCATGCTTTCGTCTCCCATTTGCTAGTTCGCCGAACAGTAAATTTTTCGGGAGTCTATTCTCGTTCATACGAACCACATGGCCGGACCAACGCAACAGAGCGCGAGTCGTGATTGTGTCAATGCTAGAACAGCCGGACCTTCTTAGAACCTCCGCGTTTGATACTCGGTGGTACCAACGTATCTTTAGTATTTGGCGAAGTTGTCGCTGCTGGAGTTTTTCCAGGGACTTGGTGTGTCGACGGTAATTGACCCAGCTCTCACAACTATAAGTTAGAGTCGGAATTATCACCGCCCTGTAAACCGCGACTTTTACGCCGATAGAAAGGTCATGGTTATCAAACACCCTCTCCCGCAGCTTCCAAAAAGCTCGGGAGGCTGCACTCAGCCTGTTACTGATTTCATTGTCCAAATTGGCGGTGTCATTTATAATGCTTCCCAAGTAGTTAAAGTGTTTAACCTGCTCAATAGTTTTGCCATTTGCAGTGAAGCTAAATGGGTCCGAGCAAGATGGTAATGAGAGCACTTTAGTTTTAGATTCGTTCAGTTTCAAGCCGAGAGCAGTATACGCCCATATGTAGGTGTCGAGAATTTCTTGTAATTCCTCAGCCGAATGCGCTACGAGAGCGCAGTCATCTGCGTACTGTAAATCAGTTATAAATCTATTCCTACAGGATTTCGCTTTGAGTCGACTGAGGTTAAAAAGACCTCCGTCATGTCTATACCGGATTTCTATGCCACGCGTCAACAATTTTCTGTCCACTATCATCGACAGTGCTGCTACAAAAACGTTGAATAAAATTGGAGCCATAACACATCCCTGTCGAACACCAGTATTGATAGGGAACGGATCGGTCATAGAGTCACCACACAAGACCTGAGCGGAGTTATTTGTATGTATACTTTTACATACCTCTATAAAATTGGGCGGTATTCCTAACTTGCTCATAATTTTCCATAACGCCTCCCGACTCACTGTGTCGAAGGCCTTTGTTAAATCAATGAAGGCTACATGCATTGTTACTTGCTGTTCAATAACCTTCTCCTGCAGCTGTCTCAGAGTAAATATTTGGTCAATCGTACCCCTGTTAGGTCTAAACCCACACTGTGAGTCGGGCAACAACAGCTCCATAATTGGGAGCAAGCGGTTAACCATTACCTTAGACAGCAACTTACCCGCCACGGATAACAAGGATATGCCCCTGTAATTGTTACAGTCCGAGACATTCCCTTTATTTTTATATAGGTTAACAATTATTCCCCTGCAGAAGTCGTCGGGTATGATGTGTGTATCCCATGTAAGGTTAAAGCATGTAGTCAGTCGGTCGGCTATACTGTCAGAGACAGCTTTGAGTACTTCAGCAGGAATGTTGTCACAGCCTGCGCTACGGTTATTCTTTAATTGTTTTATAGCAATAAGTACTTCACTCTTAGATATATACTCGTTCAATTTATTATTTAGTGGGTATTGAGGAAGAGCATTTATAACCTCCCATTTCCCAGTGAACACTAAATACATTAACAACAAACAATAAGATTCACAAATATGTAACAAAATGGTTTTTCGATTTTATTTTTGCTGCCAGTTCAGTAATTAATAGCCTTAAAATATCCATTCATAAAATGTATTTACTTAAAAAGAGGAGGTGATGTGCACAAGAGTAATTTTTGGCACTAAGGCTCAAAAATGTTTGCCATCCCTGGCGTATAGCGACCAATCCACAGAACACAGGCCGTGTCTAATAGGGCACGAAATATGTACAGCCGACGCCAACTTGTTAACCTTGCTCTGAGGTAAGCTCCAGTACTCCTCAGCAACCAGTCGGACAGTCACACCTATCTACAGCACGTCATGATTTTACAATACCATGCAGAGTGCGCGCAATGTCTTGCAAATTTCAAGTTTCCTCTATTAGCATCTATCTCTCTCAGGAGGTCCAAATTTCAATTAACTATTCACGTTATGGCTGCGTTAGATATTTTCAAGTTAATTTGTCGATTAATCAAAATGTACGATAAGTCTTATTTTATTCGTTCTCGTCCATAAAACTTTTCTAGCACTTGGAGTAGTCAGATGTATATGTACAATAAAGAAACCATTGAAATAAACCACATGATTAAAAATCGGATGAAAAACAATTAAAAACACAACGAAGGCGAGGCTGAAATTTGAAATTTTATAGAATACGAACAATATCAAAACACTTAAATGTAAATGCGTCCTGGAAGCCTAGATAAACTGCATTTTTGGCGATCGACTATAATCTTGTAATTTGTCACTTCTTCCAAAATATATTTTTTTAGCCATCACGCCGTTTCCCAAAGGGGGTAGGCAGACAGTACGGACTTCCATTCTTTCCTATTCGAACAAACCTCTTTCGCTTCCTCCAAACGCATAACATCACTCAAACAATATGCTCTTCTATTCCTTTTGATCCTGATTTGGCCCTCCTGAAAGACCGCACCGATATGGTCGATCCATGTCATTCGAGGTCGGCCTCTGCACGCAGATTTAAAACAGTAAAAGATAACAAAGTTGTTCCGCCAGTTGAACCTTCTACAGGAAACGCGTAAACTTGACAATAATTGGCGAAAGTTTAACCAAAGTTTTATAGTGAATTGAATTTACATAATGTTGCCTTTAGAGATAATAATTATGTATCGCAAAATTAATGGAAGCAGTGAATAATATGACAGCCACATCATATACACAACTGAACTGGGTTACATCATCTCTTCTTATACGCAGAGATTATTCTCAGCTAGAGAAAGGTGTTTGTATCAAGAGACAATAATTATTATCACAATTCGTAATACAACTGTTATACGATCAACAAACACTCGGAGTCATTCCCTTTACAGTTTCATGATTTTTTTGGATTTTGATGGTAATGAATATAGTTGCAAGTCGAGTGTTTTCAAATAAAGTGCAGCGCCCTTAAATGTAAAATTAATCGATGTAAATGTGGCTGCCATTAATTCAAATAAAGTTGATATGGAAGACACAACCGTAGCGATGGATGACATTATGAGTAGTGATATTCTTTAGCTAAAATCTCTAATTTTGCGTAGAAAGCCGATAAATTTGTATTGAAAGTAACATAAATTTTATGCCTGTTACGACAAGTGGTAAGGTAAAAAACGTAATGCTTTGACAAATTTAAACATCAAAATCTCGAAATATTTTGATAAATAATACTGTTTTATGTCGCGTTGTTACAATATAGGGCGAATTAAGCGGTGATGTCAAATTGATAAAATAAAATGTTTACATAAAGTCGTCATATTACGAATATTTACAAAATCAGAGTCCAGAACCCTGATCGACTAACGCTATGTCATTCCCGTGAGACACAAATGTCTACGTAGTGGTGCCTTATATTTGTTGTTTGAAGAGGGAGGATACACACACAATAAGTACCACGGTGGCAGAAAAGTAAATTAATGCAGGAAATTTGAATAAAGACTTCTAAGAAGATATGTGCAGACAAGAACTTTTGGTAACTTTGCCATCATTTACGCCCAGGGTTGCCAGGTGTTCGATATTTTAGCACCATGTTCGGTATGACAAAACTATCGAACTATATTTAGTGAATCTATAACTTTCCGGATACCAAATTTTTTTTTACCCATCCCGCCGTTTCCCGAAGGGGTAGGCAGAGAGTACGGATTTCCATTCTGTCTTATCCAAACACACCTCTTTCGCTTCTTCCAAACGCATAACATTCCGCATACATGCTCTTCTATTCCTTTTGCTCCTGACTTGGCCCTCCTCTAGCTCCTGACTACTGACTAAATTTTGAGAATGACTTTTTTGTGAACTTATCGGAAACCAAGTGGGAACACTGGTTCGGTATTTTTTCGGAATAAACCTGGCAACCCTGTTTAAGGCTCGAATTGAAAATAAAAAAAAGCACAGCATGTAAAAGTATATATCCATTTTTTAATAAATGAAACTGCGCTCACTTATCAAATACAGATAAATATCAATAAAGTACACTATAGTACCCATACACTACAAGCAAAAAAAAACTAGTGCATAACGCAATTCTGTTACCAGCAATAGTGTACGGATGTGAAACGTGGCCATGAACGAAAAAAGAAGAATGTACCTAGTATGCAGTAGAGATGGGAGCTCTACGAAGAATATGTGGCTTAAAGACCCTGTGGGACATGGAAAGAAATGAGAATATTGTCGTATGGAAGTTAGTGTTGTGACAAATATGAAAGTCAATAAGTTGAGATGGTTAAGGCATGTGGAAAGAATGGATAAAAACCGATCGAGAATGACGTGGTTGATCCACATCGATTCCGTCCTCATAAAAGGCCAGAACAGAAATATGAGAAATAGGATAGGAATAGGAAATAGGTTGTATGAGAAATGTTATGTTGGTGGGGAAAAGCGAAAGAAGTGTGCTTGGATATAAAAGAGTGGAGGTCTGTTCTCTCTGGGACCTCTTATGGGACACTGCGTGATGGGTAAAAAATGAAAAATAATAATACTCATAATGCATGATTATTTACTGTCAAAGTACACTTAGAAAAAAAGGCGACGAATTCATATGGTGCGGGTAATCCCAGTTATACAATAAAAATGCAATTCTATTCACCATTGTACATACCTACTGCGGGCAATAAGGCAGTGTGCAACTTATAGAGGCAATAAAAAAACATAATTAACTTGTATAAATGATACAATGCGAAAAAATGGTCATCTTTAAGATAGAGGAAAATCTGCAACAGAGTTGGTTGGAAGTCTTGCAATAACCAGTTGTGCCGGACTGTGAATCACTGGCTATTACAAGATTTCTCGCCTTCGCAGGTGTTACAACACAGGAGGAAGCTCTTCGGAAAAAAAACATTTATTATCAAATAAAATGCCAAAGGCTAGGCAATCTTTGATTTTCCAAGCTTAAAATCAAGACTTAAATAAAATAAGTTGAGGATATAATAACATGTAAATTCATATAAAACTAATCGAGTAAGGAAAATATCTTTCAAGGTAAATAGGAGCTTTTTATACACACGATCGAGACCTTGCTTGGTTTTCAGCACAACCGTCATATAATTCACGGTGATTCCAACAAAGCCAATAGGCAATAAAAATTTGAGATATTAACAAAAATGGATATAGTCATATCCTGGAGCCAAATACATGACAGCAGTCGCAGTCTTTAAATTTGGTTGCTCTCTTTTTCTCAATAATTTCTTACTTTTATCTCTATATTTCATCTATTATTAAATTTCTACTTGTTGCATACATTAGATTTTTCGACATGCTGAGAATTCTCATGATTAGGAGTTTCGGACTCTTTTTAAACACTACCACTAGGGTTGCCAACTCTGGAAATGACCAACCCGGGAGAATAAGAGGGGGGGGGGGGGGGGGGGGTTGTTTAAGAGATTGAAAGAAAATCATTATTTAATTTTTAAATTTATATTTATATGTTGTTTTCGAGCAGCATCTAATATTTGTCGTTTTTTCACAACAAAATCATAAAAGTTTTTAGATGAAAAATCAAAGTTTGTTAGTACTTGTAACTCTGCTTTTACTAAAGTGATACTCATTCCATTTCTTTCCTTGCTCCATCATGCTGAATACGCGCTCGCATGAAGCATTATTAGACACAGGAATGGAAAGAACAAACGTGACCATTTTTCACTACAACATCGACCGAGTGAATCGCGAAGAGCGAGCGAGATTTTTAGAAAAAACCGGAGTAATTGTTGCTGCCCGGGAGGTCGGGAGGTTAACCATTATTACCGGAGTCTCCCGGGCAATCCGGGAGGGTTGGGAACCCTAACTACCACCTATGGCGAACGTTGTTAACGTAAAGTGATCACACTAAGCCAGCCTTCGAAATAACAATAGAAGACGGTCGTAAGCCCGTAGTGGTTTGTTCCATTTAAAAATCGAACATCAGTAATGAATAATTGTTAGAGTCATTAGTTGTTACATATTCTTCAGGGTGATAACTTTGTATTTACACTGCGATTCTGATTCAATTGCAATCTCATTATAATTTGGTTGCTAAGCATGAAAAGAGTTCTACGACTGGTCTATTTTGAATCCAGCAACCCTATTCACGAAAAAGTTTGAATCGAATTTCGAACTAAACTTAGACTTAAACTTTTCTGAAAATTTTTCTAAATATCTAGTCATATAAGTAGTCTGTGATCTGTCAGATTTACTACCTGTCAGATTTACTCCAACTTTTCCAACTTTATTGAGCTGTCAAAAATTCTGTCTGTTAGATATGTACATTTCGCCCATCTAAATTTCTTTTTCAGCCTTTATAATTGATTTATTCCGTATTTACAAGCCACATATGCGTGTTTATTTGTAATAATATTATTTTAATATGAATAAAGTTGGAAAAGTCGGAGTAAATCTGACAGGTAGTAAATCTGACAGAGCACAGACTACTTATATGACTAGATATTTAGAAAAGTTTTCAGAAAAGTTTAAGTCTAAGTTTAGTTCGAAGTTCGATTCAAACTTTTTCGTGAATAGGGCTGCAGTATTGCGAAAAAAAAATTTAAAATCAGTATTTACATATACAAGTACTTTTCCTATTATTCAATCCAATCCAAACTCCCTTAGACCCCACTTAGGGGCATAGGAAGGCAACAAGAGCTCTCCATTGCGCTCGATCTTGCGCAACGTTAATGACTTTTCCTATTATATTTGAATTTATTTTATTTATAGGTATTCTTTCATGAATATAAAAAAATACGCTCAAAATGGAAAACCAAACTAAGTATATCAAGCAGAGTTGAGGGATTAGGACATGGTGTGGGCGGAGGTCATAAACATTGCGCAAGATCGAACGCAATGGAGAGTTCTTAATGCCTCCCTATGCTCCTAAGTTGGATTTTTTAAAGGTAGTTTGTAAATTATTAAAATCAAGCTAGGAAGAAGTGGTTGGTAGACTAGCGGTTACGACGCCGGCTTTCGTACCGTTTCGTTCGGAGGTCGTGGGTTCGATCCAAGGTGCCGACCATCTTCCTCTTTCACGACACAAGCTTCAAGTAGCTTACTGTGAAAGAGTCAAAAAGTGTATTTGTGTTCACTTTGAGTGAGCACAGATTCATTTAAAAAAAAAAACGATAAATTAATTAAATTTTAAGATTTAACCAATGCAATTCCGACCGATGCATCCAGTTTAATGACGTATATTTTCAATTTTGTCAATCGCACTATAACTATCAAAGACGTTACAGTTTCTGCCAAACGCCAATTTAATTTCAAAATTAGAATTTATTTTTTTGCAAAAAAGCACTAAGAAGGACACCTACTTTAAGTTGTTTTAAATTTTCTTATGTTCTGCGCTACTTTTGCAATTTTTTCCTGTCATGAGAACCTTTTCTTGACAATAGCAAAAACATGTGAAGGGATGACCGTGGAAAATAGGGCTCCATTTTTTTATATAGAGAAGGTTCACCCCTTGAACAGGGGTCTCTGATTCGACAACAAATCAAACATTTTATTCGATTTTTCAGATTATGCCGGTGATTTTTTTAAAAATTGACTAGTTATATAAGTTTGCTGGCCAAACTTGACACCTTTGTATACAAGTCTTAAGTAATTTATTTAACAACTTCATATTTTAATAATGAACCATTTTTAATGATAATACAATTTACCAAGCAATTAGCGAATGATCTATTGTTTGGTGCTCTACAATGGGTGATACCTACCAGCCACATTCACACAATGGAACACTGGGAGGGAAAGTAAATAATCTCCACTATAAAATGCATAATGTTATAACATGTCGTTATTATTTAATACACATTATCTAACAATGATCGTTGTAAAGTAACTACATTAATATTACGTTCTATGATGATTAATATTGTATTAAATTAAATTAATGTATGGATTTAGAAAGTGCTGGTGTGAGACCATTTGTAACGATGTTTGATTAAGATTTGGTTAACTTAATTTTTACACTGATCATAACGAAACATCTTGTTTAGTTTTATTTTATCCGTATGATGACCATACAAGGAATAATTATATAATATAATGATTCTGCATAAAAATCTTAAAAATAGATAAATAAAACCGGGTTAGTGCGAACACTTATAACTCGAGATCGGCTGAATGGATTTTTATATTTTTTTATTTTATCGGCTTCATCTCTGCTCCGGATAACATAAACCAAATCTAAAAATGGACAGAACAAAAATATAAAATAATATGATGTTGATGTTAATATGAAACGCATTTCCTGAGGGCATATTTATGGAAAGTTTAACCTGACATTAAAAATATTGGACGCAGTTTTGAAGGATTTTTTCAAGCTTTTTTCTAATTTGTTTAATAAACATTACAGCCCATTCTTTTCTAAATTAAAAACGCGAAAAGTTTTTTTATGAAATCAATAATTATTGTCGTTTGACACATTGATTTTATAAAAACTTTTCGCGTCAGTTGTATGATAGTTGGTGCGATTGACAGAATTCGTTTGGAAAATATGTGGTTTAAAACAGATGCATTGGTCGGAATGACATTGGTTAAACGTAATTTTAATTATTCTTTAAAATTCGAATTTGATATTCATAGTAAGATTACAGGACAATGTTCGTCGGGAAAGCTAGTGTTAAACAAGTAGGTACTTAGTTAATTTATTTTACTGTCAAAAGATGACGATATCCTCATGTCAAAAGTTATTGGAACGTCAAAGAGTCCCATTCCAACAATTTTGAACTGCCTTATTGATAAACTAGCTTATACCCGTCTTGCTTTACGTTTTTGATTCCGATTGTCAGGCTTGATCGGTAGGTAATTAAACAGGTTCTAGTCTAGCTTCCCATTGCTTTGCAGACCTCTACAACTGACATAAGCACAGAAAAAGAAGAATGAAACTTTCACAATTCATAAAAAGAGCGAAGAATGACACTTTTAATGTTTATTAAAATTTTGTATGAAGATCCTAAACAATAGAGTTTTTTTAAATAGCTCTAAATATAGTAGATAAAGTTAATGCAGCAAATTGTATTAAAGAAACTTCTCCGGCATTTTGCACGGCTTTGTGCAGATTCATATCTGACGTAGCATTTGTATTTTGAGCGTGATGCTATGACATACGGTAAAAAGCAAATAAAAAAACATTTCTGAATTATTATGTAGATAGAGAAGGAGGGGCTAATGCGAGTTTTATTTAATTTCCCAATTTACCACGCAACTTTCTTAATTTTTTCTTTCATAAGAACCTTCTACTGATAAAAGCCAACACGACAAAAAAAGAATTAGTGAAATCGGTTCAGCCGTTTAGGCGTGATGCTCTAACATACGATAGAGCAACGATAAAAGGCAAATTAAAAAACATTTCTAAATTATTATATAGAAGAAGAAGATACTTAGTTACTTTTAGCTTTTCCAGGCTATAATTAATCAACAACCTACAATGTGAAGTGGTTGGTAGACTGGTAGACTAGCGGGTACGACGCTGGCTTTCGTACTGTATCGTGCGGAGGTCGTGGGTTCGATCCCAGGTGCCGACCATCTTCCTCTTTCACGACACAAGCTTTATGTGAAAGAGTCAAAGAGTATATTTGAGTTGCACAGATTTATTTAAAAAAAAAAAAAAAAGATCAATTTGTCAAAAATTAGGAAATGGAATTTAATTGAAATGAACTCAGCTTACATACTAATTTCAAGTCATTCTCGAATCAAGCCAGTCTCCCTAATACCATTTAAAATATTTGTCAGACGCAAAGGAGTAATTCAGGAATATACACGAACAGAAGAAATTCATATATGTACAGAGATTGTATGGTTTGATAAGGATAGGCCAATGTTTCAGTAGCAGACTTCAAAATCTTGAGATCGCGATTCATTCCTCTGCGCGGAACATCTTCCTCTTTTACGACACAATTTTTGCGTAGTGTGTCAAAATTGTATTTAATTTCATTTTAAGCGATATCCAAATGATTAAAAAATGTATCAAATAACAGGTGTACTGCAGTAGTAGGTATGTGTTGTACATACCACAATGGGACGGTAGCAATTAAATCGGGCGTGAAAATATCTTAAGCGATCCGTTTAATATCACACGGATCGCTTATCATCAAACACGCCGAACCATTTCACTGCTATTAAAATTTAACTGAAAAAATAACAGCGATTTTTTTTATCTTTCCGAGAAAAAAATTAGACCGATATTTTAAAACACACATTTGGTAGAATTGAAGAAAACTGTGGATACTGACAATGAAAAGATAAAGGTTAACGTTTATAGTGAAGTTGAAGCGAAGTCCGGGACATGGAATTCGTTAAACTTTGCTAGTTCTTAGAATGAACCTGGGACTAGCACCTCAGAATTTGCTCAATGTTATTTTTTTGCTTGTACTGCACATATAGCTGAAATTATAGATTCAATAAAAAAAACGCCTGATTTTAATCTGATTATTCACGGAGGGTGAAATTCAAGAAAAAGGAAAATATCTCCAAAATAAGAGGCAGATAAATCATATGTTAGGCATACTAAGCAGTCAGGATTGTGTCTCCTCCGGTTGTCTCACACTCCATTTGTACCATGTAGCGATTGACGTGAATGCTGACCAGAAACTTATACATACTGCCCAGCATTCGATTACATTGATAATTCATCATAAAGGTTACATTTCCATATAGACTACCTGACAACATACTGGTCGGTACTCTTTACACTGCGACCAGCATTGCTCTTGTATCATGTTTTGTTGACTGTTCTCTGCCTCTGTATAAACTGTTAATTATTATTTTCCATGTATATTTCTGTGTTTTTTTTTACATGGTTTTGTCTTTTTTTTTTTTTTTTTTGATAAATGATGTTCAAATGACGATTCCAAGTGTCCGAATGGACCTAAGGATGATAAAATACAATAGACGATATGAAACAAACAAACGTTTGGCGTTATTTTGATGCACAATTTTAATGAGTTATCAACTATTTCAAAACAATTGCGATTGTGAATTTTATGATCACCATAATAAAATCGTTAATATACCGACATAGTGGGTTGTTTTCTATACTCTTTTCGCCACCGGGGGCAGCACTGACAAACAGGGTCTAGAATTCAGTGTTGCCTACGTGGGCGATTTATCGCCATTTGAGCTATCCGGATTGACAATCTGCGACGAAAAATCTAAAAGGCGACTCCCCGGATACCAAAATTTTCGGAATGGGCTTTTTTTAGTGAACTTTCACCTCACTTTTCATCTTTCCAGATACCAAATTTCATCTCTCCAGATACCAAATTTTCAGTTGGGCTACTTTTTGTATGAAAATCGGCGATATTAGCCCAAGAACCGTTGGCAACACTGATAGAAATGTCAAATTTATGTTTGGCTATAACCACGCTAAGACAATTGTATACAAAAGCGTGTAGGAATTGTTATAATAACTTAACGTGCAATAGTCCCTGTTCATTTTAAATATATTTATATAGGATATACTATACAACAAAACTGAGAAAATTCAGCAAGACACCAATTATACGCTTTCGAAAAGAATAAATGACATATGGAATGACATTTGACGTTAGACCCTTATTAGGTGTGCTGCCATCTGGTGGGAATTGTCGGAATATCCCTAGAAAACACCCCATTAATTATGCGAGGAATAGTAGAAGCGACTACTCAATTCATACGGTAGGTACCATTTACCATTAACAAAATACACGTGGATTAAAAATAGATTTATATACCTACTCTTCCCTAGGTCACCGTATACGCGTGAACGGCTTGACTTTTTTGTTATGTTTGTCAGGAGATGGTTCGTATGAAAAAAAAATAGAAACTTGCGTGGAACATAAGAAAAAATAATTAATGTGGATCACTGTTTGTTTCCTTATTTTTTCAAAATATGTACCTAACCGTTTTCTTACTACGAATAAAATTAATGAAAAAAAAACATGAAAATTTGCTGTTAAAATATAAAAGAAGATTCATAATATTTTAAAAGGTTATTTCCTGGTCGGTAGGGGAGTTCAATTTTAACTCACAGGTCCCGGGTTCGAGTCCCGGTAAGGTCAGATTTGAGTTTTTTCCGTGAATTTTCTAAGGGCTGGTTGGTCTAAGATTAGGCAGAACCGGTTGAATAGAATTTTTTTCAAAAAACGAAAATAAAAAAAGAACAACACGTATTAAATTTCTATATCACGAGCTTATTGATGCAATCTTGCATTAATTAATAATATATTATTCAGTTAGTCATTAACTGGTCTAATAAACAGCGATTCACGGGTGAAGTATTGTTCGGGCCAGTGATTGGGAGTAAGTTCGCAGCCCTAGTGACCTTCGCTGTTACAAATATAGTACCGGCACATTCGTGTTGTCACAGATTCAACGTCGCTATTATTTTGATATCGCCTGTTAATTGGAACAATTGGTATTTTACTACATATCACACGCGAGATAACTTATGATAAGATATCTATAGATATCTCAGCGTATTATTATATTATCTGTAATAACGTATATCTAATAAGTCATCTCATTGTTATTTTTTAATTACTTGATTTTCCAACACTTAGAAGATATTGGATATAATATGATCAATATTTATGGTCGAAAGTTTTCGGAATAAATAAAATAGACATATTAATAGGATATTATTTTTCGCGACCGATAGAACCGAACCGAAACGACCGAAAAGAACGATAATGTTATTTTACTAACGTAAAGTATCTAAAACGTAAAAGCAAAGCTGTAAAAGATTGTGGATGTACATAATATGACAGATAATCAAAGGGGTACATAGGTATAACTCAGTTTTTGAGAAACATTCAGAATTGATGGAAAGTCTTGCAAGGGACCTAATTTCTTTATCGACCTCTTCTACTTTTTTCCCATTTCTTCAAAGCAGAGCACAGATATCTGGATGTGCTGTGTAGGAGAGTGTTTATGCTATGTGGAAAACAATGCACAATTTGCGTACACTTCAGTGAGGTCAAAATATACATAACTAGCTGATAGCTCATTTTGTTTAACCATTCCTATGATATCTCTTGAAATTTCCCTATAAAAATTCTATCTCACAAGAAATGAAATGATTTATATCTAACATTACAACAATCCTCAACTGCAGACCGTAGTATAAAAGCTGAGGAGAGGGCCGGCCCCAAAAGAAATATGGGCCGATGGAATTATCCCAGACGCGGGTCAAAGAAAAGCCTAAGAAAGAGCGGAGTGGAAGAAGAATATGGAAGAGGCCTTCATCCAGCAGTGGAGAAATTTCTGAGTAAGAAGAAGATAACAAGTCTCAAGAAATTAGGGTGTCATAATATACAAAATTCGACCAGCAAGTTTTGCACAACCTTACATATTATAATGTATTTACGTACTAGTGGTCGACCAGTGCTCGAAATTAACTAATTTACATTACAAGTTTGAACATTATTGAGGTTCCATTATCATAGACTGAGCGTGCGCTATTTCACCATATTTTCCAAAATAATGACATTGATATGCCAAATTTGAAATGTTGATAATATAAGCATTTTTTTCTATTACCATTAAAGATACTGCCGATACTGTCCGAACCAAGAACCTCCTTCGTACGAGTGAGATGAAGATTCTGCGAAACATCTCCGGAAAAACCCTTCGTGATAGAGTTAGAAACACAGAGATCCGAAGAATCTGCGAAGTCGAGGACGTTGTAAGGTGGGGAAGACAAAGGAGACGGTTTTGGAATGACCACGTCTCAAGAATGGAAGACAGAAGAGCCGCGAAAATCGCCAGAGACAACATACCACAAGGAAGCAGACCTCCAGGACGACCGCCTAAACGCTGGAGGGACAGTTGGCACTCAGCTTCCCAAGAGGACAACATAGCAGGAACAACAGGCCAGCAGGCCTAATCAAAGAGGAAGAAGAAGAAGAAGACCATTAAAGATTATCGTTAAAGACAAACAATATTAATCTATTCTCAATTTGACCACAGATAAACAAAAGAATAATATATGCGTCTATGTCAATGTCAAATACATCGGATTGTATGTGAGTATCAAAGACATAACATTACAGTAGTGTTTGTGATGTTTTTTTTATTGATTTGATGTATTTTTATGCACAATTTAATAAAAATATTGGCATTCGCCACTTCTTCTCTATGTAAAAGATAAGTGTACGCCATTTTCGTAAAAATGGTCACAAAGTTATTCCTTCACGTATTCATATATAGATAATCGTAATGCCAACACGTTACGTATAACAAATGTGTACATTATTTTTTTTAGCGCAAACAGTGAATTTATTGTTGTTGATAATGAGTGTTGGTCTGTGTTGAAACTTGTTACAAAACTATCAACTGCACGGCGTGTATCTATTTCAATGTCTAATACTTGAAATTGTTGCGAACGAATTTATTGCATACTAGCAGAAAAACAAGTCGGACGACAGACATAGAAAAGAGTCATTAATTATTGTTTGGTGGCCCTATAAATCAGTTAGGTACGTATGTATCTCTTAACTTAAAGGGTCCCGGCTTTACTTTATCACGTTGGGGACTGCGGAAATTTGTTTTTTTTCTCGTACCAAAATTTGTATGTAAGAACCTTTTTACAACTACCACATATTTCGTCCATACATCTTCTTTTTCGCCCTCGCCTTTGTCCCATTGCTTGGGGTGGGCCTTCCTTGTCCTGTTGCGCCAAGATTGTCTATCGAACGCCATCTCTGGTTCCATTTTTGAAGTCCCTATTGATGCTAGACAACTATTTGGCGGGTGGTCTGCCTGATGGTCTCCTGGCTGGAGTTTCAATGTCCATCATAGCTCTCTGGATCATGTTGTCCTATGGTCGTCTCATCCCATCTTAGCCTGTTTTCTGTTATTTCGGTTAAGGGTGCGATCTTGGATGTTTCTCGGACATGGGCATTTCTAACTCAAGTCTGGTCACTCCTCCAGCCTATCTGAGCATCTTCATCTCTGCAGTGCGCATGTTTTGTTGGTGTTTTTGTTTTAATGCCCAACATTCAGAGCCATGTCATTGCGGGTTTTACTGCGGTCTTGTATACCTACTTGTCCCTTTACTCTCACTGGCATTTTTATATCGCACAATAGTCCAGAGAGGGACCTCCATTTTGTCCATACACCTATCATTGTTGATATTATCATAATCATACCTAGAAACGAATATCTACTTACAGACAAAAATATTTCGCAACGGATTATTTATTTATTAGAGACACCAAAAGAATACTGAACAACATAAACAAAAAGATTATGAAACAAACACATAGAATTTCCAGTGCTCCAATAATGGGTATCCCCCCCAAAGCAATTTTTCATAGTTAGACGGGTACAATCAAATTTAATTAGGATTCAAATTAAATTTAAAAAAAAAACCATTTCACTGCGTAGTTAAAACAAAATTTAAAAAATATATTTCTATACATCGGTATGCTAATAGAATAAAATATAGGACTAAAAAGACAAAATAAAAATAGAGCAAATAATAAAAAAGGATTATAAGAGTTTTCAGTGAAAATACCCAGTTACAGACGAACTTGAGCAAATATAAAATAGGATTGCAGTAAAATGGGTAGGTATAAATAAAACGTTCAGTGTCATAAACTCGTAGTAAATGTTTTTACAAATAGTTTAGTTTGCACATTTTTGTCCTCTTTTATGTTTTTACGTCACTTCATTCTCGATTCATATATTATTTTACACTTCTTTCTGTAGCTTTCTGTATCTTCTAAGAGTCTTTCTTAAGATGAGATGAAGCTTCTCCTCAAGTAAAAATGGAGTCTAGTCTTACTCCGCGGTGTATTCGGAACCAGGGTTGTTGCTGATGTGGTTTTTTTTTTCAATATCAGTGGATGCTCATTTTTTTTAAATTACGGAACCAGGGTTGTTGCTGATGTGGTTTTTTTTTCAATATCAGTGGATGCTCATTTTTTTTAAATTACGGAACCAGGGTTGTTGCTGATGTGGTTTTTTTTTTTCAATATCAGTGGATGCTCATTTTTTTTAAATTACGGAACCAGGGTTGTTGCTGATGTGGTTTTTTTTTTCAATATCAGTGGATGCTCATTTTTTTTAAATTACGGAACCAGGGTTGTTGCTGATGTGGTTTTTTTTTTCAATATCAGTGGAGGATCATTTTTTTTAAATTACGGAACCAGGGTTGTTGCTGATGTGGTTTTTTTTTCAATATCAGTGGATGCTCATTTTTTTTAAATTACGGAACCAGGGTTGTTGCTGATGTGGTTTTTTTTTCAATATCAGTGGATGCTCATTTTTTTTTAAATTACGGAACCAGGGTTGTTGCTGATGTGGTTTTTTTTTCAATATCAGTGGATGCTCATTTTTTTTAAATTACGGAACCAGGGTTGTTGCTGATGTGGTTTTTTTTCAAATATCAGTGGATGCTCATTTTTTTTAAATTAATATCAGCTGATGCTGATATTCTCCTTCATCTTATGGTCGGTTACAATTTCACCTCCAGGGACCGAAGTCAGTGAATCGAATCATCCGTCAGTTCGTGTAAGTTCTGCAGTCCCTTTTTGAATGCGTATTTATGGAATTACTAGCTTTCCCGACAGACGTTGTCCTATTTTCCTAAATATGAATATTGAATTGCATGGTGATGAATTAATTATGATTTGACCAATGTGATTCCGAACAATGCGTCTTTTTTAATTCTGTCATTCTGTCAATCGCACCAATTGACAATTATTTCTGTCAAAATTTCAAAATTGGAATAAAAATTATAAGATAAAAAGTACTAATAAGGTTGTCTACGTAGAGTTTTCTTTAATTTTCCACGCATTTTTCTTAATTTTTTCTTCTAAAAAGACATTCGCCTTTACGACAAAAAAAGAATTAGCGAAATCGGTCCAGCCGTTTAGGCGTGATGCGATGACATCTGGAAATAGCTCTCCATTTTTATATATAAGATTATAATGTATTTATCAACGAAATTCAAATTTAATGGGACGATTAAGCACATTCGTTGTTAGGTACATAAAAATAATCAGAATTTAAGTTTTATTTACATAGATCACTATCTCTCGAGAGTGAATTGCCACATTGCAAAGAAAAAGAACTTTTATTAAAGGCAAATACGTATTTCTTTAGAATAACAACTCGAAAGTTGATTCAGGATTTAATCTGTTAAGCTCAGCTTAATAAATTGGTATCTACCGCAATGTGTTTGTACAATGATTTATTTTGTTTATTTTGTTCAGTGTTCTTTTGGTGTCTACGATTGATAACTGAATACTGAAAACAAAAACAGTAAAATGCGCCTCTAAGCAGTTATTTCCGAGGAAAACTGGCAGGCGTGAATGGCAGGTACTTGCAAGATAGTGCACAAAATATTATTATCTTATTTGATTGATCGAAAATATTCGTCGATCGAAAGTTTTCCATTTAACAACAGTGTTGGAAAATAAAGATTAGGCTTATAAAGTATCGTCTGCATGGGTCACGTTTGGCGCATATATTATATGAAACTTCGTAAATGTGTTTACTGCTAATTAACACAGTAATGAGGAGTGATCATTTTAATTGCTGTAGGTACATAAAAAGGTAGAGACTTGCCACACTTGTCATTGTAACGAGCCATGGGTGACATTCAGATAATATTGTATTACCCATCAAATAACATCATACTATAGGTCACTGTCAGAACCAAAATGTAAGCAATAGTTTATAAAAGGTTGGCAAATCTTACCATAAGAATTCAGTAAAATTCGGTTAGAGTATTATTCATTCAACAATATATACAATAAGATAACAGGTTTCACATGTGATTTATTTCCTACTACGCCGCCATCTTTTGGATTTTTTGAAGTAAAGCAAATTATAAAGTAATTGTTTTGATTACAAACTTATGACCCGCCGAACTTCATCCCGCACCCGAATCAACGATACTTATTACATACTAAATGCAAACTATTAGATAAATTTAATTAAGTTTTTATGTCGTAAATTGCATTTTATTCATGTAATAAGTCATAATTATTTTTGTATTCTGGGTTACGTCGAAAGCCGATGGACGAGCCAGCTAGTATACAATATGTTATACGATACTTTAAAATTTTACAATGCTAATGATTGGCTAAGGTATGTTACAATAAAACACATGTTTATAGAAAAAGAATTATACAGAATGACAGGTAATTCGACCGATTCCTTGAAAGGGCTTATACTAGAGCTTATTTGCAATATTTTTTTTCCTTCAAACAGGGATCGAATGTCAGTGGTTTTCGAGTTACTTAAATTATTAAGAAGAAAAACGATAACACTTACCAAGTAGCTGATATTTTAATGACGCGACTGGTTGCCAATTGACCAACCAATGATCTCTGGTTGCACCCAAAATATATGATTAACGGAAAGGTTTCAGAATTTATTTACAAACACGCATATTTACAACAATACGGCTCGTACCTAACACTCTAAAACAATGGTTTTAGAAAGAATGAAACCACAAGTAACTATAAAATCATAACAATATATTATATAAATTAATAGAATTATTACTCTAGTTTCTGTCAAATTTTGGAACTGATCCAAAAAACTTGTATTTCCTCCAATGTTTGATAGTTAATACCAAGGTGACCACACATTTTTGATCTTGAAATTATTATGTCACAGAAATATTTTCAAAATGCATCCTTTTATTTTCTAAGTTCAAAGAACTATAAAGATAACAGTGTACATAAATATTTTTTTAACTTTATTAATTACAAAATAGACCGCATCCAAAGAATGTCCCTATGAAAGAGTGAAAATAAATACAAGCAATTATGTGACAGCTGATAAAATCACACATCATTAACCATCGGAAAGAGAGAATGATTCATACTAATGCATTAATATACCTACTAGATATTATTGTTAAAAAAATCGAAACTCCTCCACGAAAAATACCCTTTTTAGATACTACAACCTAAAAATAAGGTGTAATTTTTTCTATGGTCACTCGAAGTGAACACAAATACACTCTAATCTGGCCGATTAAAAAGTCAAACTAAAGTACCTACAATAAAGTTAGAATTTCACGAAAAAAAAATGCTTGAGAAAAAAATGAATATGTGACAAGTAGGTATGATCCTGTAGGAAGATCATAGAAAACGTATGAATATCAAGTGCTTTTTTTATATATAGTACAAGTAGAGAGTTCATACATATTATTAAATTTTAACACAGATGCACTTTAACGAGGACTTTTGTAAGCTATGCGGCATAATGATCGCATTAAGCCAGTCTTCAAAGCAGCTATAAAAAGGCCGTAAAATTTAATAATATAAATTCGAATGCTTTAAATTCAAAAGGGTGTTTTTCATACATACATACATCGAAAATCTTTAAAGATAATACATAGGTACATATATCCTATCTTCATTATAAGAACAAGCCGAACGTAATTTACGAGATTAATTTTATAAAAAATAAAACTAATTGTCCACTCATGGTCACACTAAATTTCGCACAATTTTATATCGGCGATAACATTGAACATCTCCCATTTCGTTCGATAAACATGCATCTCTGTCTCTCTCGTAAAACTATTCATGACAGATGAACTCGGTTTTTATTTCGAGGAATCAACACATGGCTCCATGTTTCTGGTATCGAGGAAAAACTTTTCGATATCACGTTGTGGTCGGGATGAGTGAATGAAAAATCTATTTGCAAGAGTTCTTCTTTTTAATGTTTTACTTGTCGCGTTGTGTCTCTTCAGCATGCTCCGCTATAAGATCACGATTCCAATCCAATTCCAATCTTAATAGCGATGTCATTATGAAATTTAGATTTTGGTTAATCTATGTATGCTAATATACATATAAAGAGGAAAGATTTGATTGTTTGTTTGTTGCATTGAATAAGCTCCGAAACTACTGAACCGATTTGAAAAATTCTTTCACTTTTGGGAACCTAGATTATCCCCGATGAACATAGGCTATATTGAATTTTCAAAAATATTTGGGATCCTTACTAAAACTTCAATAATGTAACCCAAGGTGAAAAAAAAATTACCTGAAATATTCTTTACATCGCGTGCGCTGTGAAAACTATCGATGATAGAATAAAATAATGTTCTACAACTTTGTAGAACATAATATAATTATTTACAAAAAGTGTCTGGACAGCATACGTCTAACTATTATAATTATTTAAGAGAGGTGTATTTGAGAAAAAATTAAAACACAAGTAGTTTAGACATAAAAGCGGTTTCTCTAATATGTTGGCGGGTTATTCTAAGGTGTCGCATAAATTTATCGAATAATGGGTCATTTTAGAAGAAAAAATAACAACTAACGACTCTAAAAATTCATTACTAATGTTAGATTTTTAAATGGAACAAACCACTACGGGCTTACGACCGTCTTCTACTGTTATTTCGAAGGCTGGCTTAGTGTGATCACTTTACGTTAACAACGTTCGCCATTAGGTGGTAATGTTTGTCTCCGAAACTCTTAATCATGAGAATTCTCAACATGTTCAACATGTCGAAAACTCTCATGTATGAAACAAGTAGAAATTTAATAATTAATGAAAAATAGAGAAGAAAAATTGGAAATTATTGAGAACAAGAGAACAAGAAACTCTCTCTTGTTCTCATTTTAGAAGAATTACGCTAATTTACGTGGAAAAGTCAGTAAAAATTTACTTTCTTAATACATTTTTTGGTTGGATTCTAAGATTTAGTGGATCTGATAGGGAATTGGACTATCAGAATGATATTTTCAGATATCTTGCCACGTTTCTCATTGCCACAAACGTTTTCATATTAAAAAACTGTTTCTTGCAAAGCAATATTCCAATAATGCATAGATTTTTGTATGTATGTTATTTGGTTAGCTTTGTCTAAGAAATCACAATAATATGCCCAAACGTACTCAAGATTTTCAAACAATGTACAGTCTTTAATAGTTCGGTTCATTATAATAATAAAACATCGAGCTATTCATAGTCCAATAATTATATGTAAAGAGTCACGGTCCATTACTATACTCGATGTTAAAAGACGAGAGGTTATTTTTATTCAAATAAACTCCAAGGTTAACGACTTAGATAATATCTACACACTCATTACACCCAGCTTACATACATACATACATACTCCCGTTAAGGTCCCCCACTCTACGCAAGCCAGCCCGGAGGAGACCAATCCGTAGCAAACCCGACCCGCACGAAACCGACCCCCCAGGTCGATCAAAGCAATCAAACCGAAAAGCCGGTCCCACACAAATCAAGCCCGCCGCGGATCCCCCCAAACCAACCCGAAATGCGGGAGGCCTAAGCCCCACTCAGGAGCATAGGGAGGCATCAAGAGCTCTCCATTGCGCTCGAAGGCGTCCGAGGCTCTTGTGCCTTTTCTGACCAGTTGAGGTTTAAGGACGTGAGGTGGTCAACCTCACGGTCCCGATCTGATTTTTCGATTTCCTGCCTCTTACAGGATGCTCGAAAAACCAGCAAAAAGAGCAGAGGTGCTATTCTTAGCCGGCGACCCCACAGCAAACACCCAGCTTAATAAAAAAAAAAAACATACATCATAATGAATGCATATGAATTTAACTGAATGTAAATTGTTTTTGTGATGATAAATAAACATAATCTACCCCTAAGAAGCTGCCAACCCAAAGTAACGATTCTTACAGAATCGTTGTCTTAGAAGGCCCCCATTTCGTGGTAAAATGTTAAATTGTTCAACAAGTTAGGGGCTCTTAAACTCAAAACTGGTTTAGGCATTTCTTCTCCCCTCTTCCGTTGTAGCGATAAGTTACTGATGATGATGGACCAAAGTCCGAAAAAGTGATAAGACTTTTTTGTGTGTTTTTGTACATTCAACAAGGTTTACTACTTTATACTTATCTAGCAGTGAAACCAGTCTAAGTACAATAAACATAGAAAAGGGTCATTGATTGTAGATATGATTTTCATATTTAAATCAGTTATATCGTCCCCTAAAGGGTCCTAATTTTACTTTACCTACTACGTTGAGGACTAAGGACAATTCGACATTTTTCCCGTAGCAACACTGATAATATAGAAGTTTCAAGTGAAAAAAAAAATCACTTAGAAAACTCTGACCCGACCAGGAATCGAACCCGGGACCTCGTGATCTGAATTCCACGCCAGTACAACCAGGCTACCCTCTGATCAAGTATTAAATAATATTATTTCGTCGATATAATATTTCACAGACAGTAGAGACACACAGAATATAAGTGGGTGAAAATGTTTCCCGAAGCTGGGTACTGCTGGGTAAGCTGTCATATTACATACGAAAAAACGAGTTACGTACGAACTTATTACATAGGTTTATTAAATACAGAAATCAGCAGTGTTGCTAACTATACAATTTCATTGAAACAAATTTTATTTTGTTCAATTGTGTACGTGGTAGTACGTACATTGATCGAAGTTTGCTTCTAGTCAATTTAAACTTCCTTAATGAGTGCGGGATGCTTAAAATAAGATTTGAATAAAACGACGGGGGCCAAAATTCACGGTCTTGCCGGTTCGTTTGATCCAGAAAATGAGATGACATATCGCCGATTTATTTACGCAACCTGTTGGTTTAACAATGCGTTAAAGGTCAGGGTTACACGATGCGCGAGTCTTGACTTACAGTAGTCAAAAGTGGACAATTTACTCCTCGCATAATATGAGGATTTTTTGACGCATATCAAAGCAGATTCATTTTTAGGGTTTACTGTGGATGTGTTCATTGTGGATCAATAATAATAACAATAATATTTGGACAACTTTTATGGCGCTGTTTAGTGAAACATCTTCATCTCAATAACACCTTCTTTGAGACTATCGCTTCAGTTTTTGAGCTACTTTTCTTCTTAAATATTGAATGCATTCAGTACCAACTGCCATCTGATTTGCGTATCTGTCCGTATCAAACAACAGAACACACACGCAACGCTACTTCATAGATAGCGTCAGATTTGTATATGTGTGGCACGTGGGAAACGCTTCGGGTAGGCGGCGTTACTTGATCAGTCAGTGTTTTGGGCTATTCCAATAAAGATGGCAAATGTTATGAGGGCGAGAAATCGATAGACCGACAAGGTGGTCCTATTGACTGAAAGCAGAGAAAGCAGATCAATGTCATTTTCAGTAAAATGCATGAAATTTTACAACTTTATTACAGACACGAAGATTCTTAATTTTCATAGTTTGGTGTGTAAACTTCTCTAAGAGTATCTCGCTTCAAATTCGCGATGTGTAAGTCCGACTTAACAGAACGTTATTGCGAGGTGGTCATCTCTGAATCGAGATTGCCGCACAATAGTCGCGAAGATGACTTCATAATATATTTGTAGTGCAAGTTTCGTTCTGGCAAATTAATCGCATCGTGTGTGTGCGTGACAGTTGTGTGACATACGAGCGTACGACACAAAACGGACAACTCAACAATTTCGTTAGGTTAGTTTATGATTGCACAATTCACTTTTTTTTTTTTGTTTAAAAAATCAAATATTAAACCTTATGTCAAACACTATTAATTTTGAATCGGAAGATCCCTTACTATTTTAGGGACCTTTTTTAAAGGGTGTTACGTTACTTGGTCGAACTAAATTATGCCATATATCATGAATAGACATAGCTATAAATAAATAGACAGCATGGATTGTATATAGCAATATTGAAGTGCCAATGGGCAGGATAATATTTCCACTTTAAGAACCCATAAGATGGGCCCCTAAATTTTTAAGATGGAGCTCCTGTAAGATGTTTTGTCGAGTCGAACGCTATTAAAAGTAATTGCCCAAAATGTCTCTATCTTAATACTTTATTTATTTATGATTCACTTTTCCGTTTGCTTTGTTTGTTTATCCAAGACAAATTTAATCGATTTACAACTTTCTTTGCAACTAATAAGATATTCCAAACTTAATAATATGTAGGTATGACTACGATGACAATAAATTCTTTCATACCTTAAGTTATCTTTAAGCAGAATTGAATGAATTTTCAATAAGCGTGGTCTGAAGACAATTGAGCTCCAAGAGAAGCAACAAGATCTGTTCAGTATGAAAAATATTACTCGCAATTACGATATAGTCAATTTAAATATAATCTTACGTTTTAAATGGGAATCTACAGTTGATATGGTTAGAAAGAACCAATATAATAGGTAATATAATAGTTGACAGGATACAATGACATAGACGAATAAAATATTTTCAAGTAGAATAAGAAAATTTTAAATCAAAATACTAGATCTATTCAATATGACACAAACTGTACTGAATAATAATATTAAACAGAACTGATTCCTAGAAAAGCGAACTGATGTAAGCGTCCAAATACATTAAATGTGACAGGACGGTCCAACACCTAAACGCGTTAAATAGATCATGAAGTTATATCAATAGTTGGAACACAACGGTACGGAGCAATCCATGAGTTACCGTATGTAAATTGACTGTGAGATACTAAATAACCAAAGGAGAGTCTATATTATAATAACCTCGAATCTTGTTTAGAATGATTTTTAATACATCGTACAAGCTCGATGTAATATTATAAAGAAAGCACAAAATTGTATATTTAAGTGCCGTCCTGAACAAAACATCCCGAGTTCAATTCGCGAATATCGCAAATCGCAAAGATAAGAGGGAATTCCGTTCTTTCGAAGAAGGAGACTTGACAAATTTGGCCAACCGAAAAGCGATGGTTGCCTAAAGTCAACGTTAATCAATTGATTTGATTAATAATATTAATACTGTTAATCACAAGTTAATAGATAAATTCATAGATCTATACAAAAAAACAAACAGTAGGAAAATTGCTGAATTCTCCTTCTTCTTTAGGTGCCCTGCCGACTACCTCTGCAAAGCCACTCGATCCTACGCTTATCAGAAGAGTTCATCGATCCTTGATATTTTGCAGCCAGGACATCCGTTTCCTGCACACTTCCCATCTTCCCTCAATTTTACCCTCTAATATCAGTTGGAGAAGGCGATATTTCTCCTTTCGCAGCACATGACCCAAATATGAAACCTTCTTAACTTTGATATGCGACAGAAAGTCTCTAATGATGTTGGCTCTCTCTTAGGCTTCTGTGTTACTAATCATGTCGGTCCACAGTATTTGAAGCATTCTACATTATTGTAGAACGCTTTTATTTATTGAGAACATTATAGACCAGTGGGGCTAGTACGAGTTTTATCGAAAGCTGATTGCACGAAAATAAGTGCTTATTGGCGTGCAAATAGTGTTCGAAAATCAAACGATCGAATCGTTCGATCATTTTAGTATGAAAATTTTTCGAAACTATTTCGATGATCGTTTCAATATTCGATCATCGAAAACTTATACTAGGGCTACAGTTTCTAAAACGGATACTAAAACGCTTGTTTGAAACGGAGATGCAAATAAAAATTCATACGGCAATTCTCATTCATTTTCTATCAAAACAAAAATACTAATACTACATCAATAAGGTCGACTACACACTTCTAACAAAAATTCAAGCACCTGTCTCGTGTTTGATTACTAGAACTCAAGATGTTGACCTCGTCACGCTAAGAAAAAATGTAACTTCAATATTTGTGAACTTGACACTATATCAAATTCTAACAGATAATATTTCTAAAGTAGGTGTCCAAAATGATTAACTTTTTTACCCATCCCTTATAGCCTCATAACGATTGAGAGAACAAACGTCCACATTTTGTCTATAATTTATGTGGTTCTAATAAGGAAATACTATGTCTCAAGCAGTTTAATAGGTTTCATTAACATTTGACCTTTTTTTTTGCTATTCTGTAAGGACAGATTTTTCAACCTGTTTATACCTTCTCAACTTTCATGTTTAATATTTTGTATGATGCTTATTTCCATACCAAATAATATATTTCTAATATCTTCTGAAAATGGACAATGAAATGCCATTTCTAATACAGTTTCTCTTGTTAAACCTTTCTGAGCATGGAATTGGAGTATCTTTTCAGTTTTCATTTTCATTGTTCAGTTACCTATCTTAAATTCTGTATGTCGTAATCTTTTTGTCTACATTCTACCCATTTCTTAGTCTGTTCACAAATTCAGGGAAAACTGTTCTCTACATTTCAACCATGATGTTTTAACTTTAACATGTTTTATAAATATTTTTTAATGGCCAATGGCCGTGTGTGATTTTAAATAAATAACACATTCCTTTTTCTCTACCCATTTGTATATTTACAGTTATATTATTTGATAAGTCCACATGTCATGAAATTAAAATATCTGGAAATGGAGATATTAGGAGAAAATGATTATTATATATTTCAATTTTGTTATTCTCTTGTTCTCTACACTTACAATAATAGAGGTGTTATAGTTTATAATTTATAATCTTAGTAACATGCGCTCACTTTACCAATAATATAGATATTGCACCACGTGTTATCATTTTTTTCGATGGAGCAGAGACGAATCCGACCAACTAAACATCATTAAAATCTGTTCAGCCGTTCTCGAGTTATATGGTTAAACTAGCCCTCTCATACAATACGGCGTTTCACGCTAGTGTGCGATTGACACGTGCATCGACACGTGGTCTGCTTCTGTTCCTGAACCCAAATAACTCGTCACACGAAACGTCATCCTCAAAGTACCGACGATTATAAACACAGAAAGGTGCCTACCTAGAACCAAATACAGTAGGCATGTGTGCTAGGGATGACGTTTATAATAATTTAGTTATTAGAAGATACATTTGGTAAAATCCTATACTACTAAAAGATATACATAATGTCCCAGAAAGTTCGACTAAGCGAAAGTTCAGAGATAACATCTTAAGGGCTATCCAAACACGACAACGATTTTTAATATTTCTCGAGTTGTAATTATTTTAGTACTTTTTTGTGAACCATGACTAGTAATGGTTACACAGAGACACAAAATTTTGAGGTACATACATCATTTTTTTATAGCTTAATAGTATACTTAATAGATACAAAAATAATGGAAGGGTCTATCATCTGATACCATCGTGACAACAAAAAATGATGAATCTCAAAATAAGATGCAATTTAAAATTTTACAAAAACTTTGAGTAAATTTTTTCCGTCTAAATATGTATCTTATAAAAACTTGCCAATAAAGCCAATTTATCAAACTACTAGCTTATACCCGTCTTGCTTTACGTTTTTGATTCCGATTGTCAGGCTTGATCGGTAGGTAATTAAATAAGTTCTAGTCTAGCTTCCCATTGCTTAACAGACCTCTATAACTGACATAAGCACAGGAAAAGAAGAATGACACTTTTAAAATTTTTGTTTCACCGACCTCATAATATTATACGAACCTACCGACATAATTTGCAAGTTTTCATAGAGAGAGAGATAGCTCTATGGTTTGAATCTTAGCTACATTCCCTAATGTGTGATAATTAATTAGGCTCTCCACCCATAGAGGGTGATTCGCGCTATCTGTCAAACTTCAAAATGGAGGAATCATTTTGCAAATTTTTTCATTAAATCTTTATTTATTGAGAATAATAAGATTTGAATAACATTTATATGTATAACAAATCAATCTACGATTATTTTATTACATTTTCATACCGTAATACCAAGATTCCATTCAACGTTTACATGAGTAATTTTGTTTCCAAAAGATGGCTTACTGTCTTTTTGAGAAATTTGTATGAAGATCCTAAAAAAATAGAGTTTTTTAAATAGCTCTAAATATATTAAAGTTAATGCAGCAAATTGTATTTAAGAACCTTCTCAAGCAAATTGCACCGCTCTGCGCAGATTCATATCTGACGTAGCATTTGTATTTTGAGCGTGATGTTCACATATACGATAGAAAGCACACAAACATTTCTGAATTATTATGTAGACTAGCTTTTTTACCCGTCCACAAAAAAAAGTTGTAGAATAATGGGAGTTATAGAACCTGATCTATGGAAGTTAACATACAGAGCTTTATGAAAGTGTGGTGTACTTACATAATGTATATAATTAATTGTACTTTTTTTATTTGTAACACCTCATCAGCAAGAAGAAAGCGCTGCAAGTCATAATCATAACCTGGTGACTTATTCTCTATGCTTACCCCATAGTTAATAACACAGAGTACTCGGTTTATATGTGGTGAGCTATGTGCTGTCACCACAATGTTGATTCTATTATTCTGCATTCAAGTACCAACAAAGCTTTTTATGTTCCTTATAATTAACATATTGTCCAGATGGATTCATACTCATTTCTCTCTCTCCCTGGCTTGCTCCCAGCTTAACGTCTATGAAGACTGCTAGGGTCAGCTCTCCTCGTCCTCAGGCTGTAGAATCTCCTCTGCTGCACTACTTCCCCCACCCCACATCTTTGCATCTACTCGCGCTTTTGCATCACCCAGGAATTCTTTGGCCTCCATCTAGCCACAGAACGTGGAACATTCAGGTTTATTGCCTGTTGTACAATATGCTCCTGTGGTCGTCGTTCTATATACTCATTTGAAAATAATAAAATTTGTAGAATAAAATATAAATATCTACCTGTATTAATAAAAGTTTTGACTTTTTAATACAGATTTTCATTATTTTTTTTTAGAAAATGAATCTGGGCTTTCTTAAGTAAATACAAATACACTTTGACATCTTTCATACTAATCAAAGGGTTGTGTTGTGAAAGTGATAATGGCACCACCAGGACTTGAACCCATGGCCTTCAGTGCGCTGTGCAAACGAAAGTCATCAACTGATACCACCGGCTTTCCAACAACCTCTTTGTGCCTAAACTTTATAAAAAAAATGTTCAAATAAAGGCTCTCACTCACTGTGGAATATATCTATAAAACTAACCATTATAAAACATCTATTGTTTGGAAGTGGTTCAGAAGAATAATATATTATGAGATGTTTTATAGAAAATTAAAACACAAAATGTATTTTTTTTTTCAGTTTATTTCTGGTTGTAAATAAATGAAAACTTTCTGTTTATTTAATTTCAATTACATATATTTCAATGAATATAATACACAAACACAACTACCATTTTGTAAAATAAAATAACATTATTTGTTAGATCTAGCAGTCTCTAATATAAATTAAAGTCGGGTTAGTGCGAACACTTATAACTCGAGATCGGCGGAACAGATTCTTTCGATGTTTGATTTATTGGATTGTTCTACGCTCCGGATAACAGAATAACTAATAAAAAATTGAATAAATCAATGAGAACTCTAAAATACAATATTAAAGTTTGTATTGAACGGGTTTGCATCAGTACCGCCACCGACATCTGTTGGGGGAAATAGGGAGATGTCTGGTTGATTAATATTTTGATAGAAACATTCAATGTTTTCCCTATTTTTCTACAGATGGTGGCATAGGTAATGATTGAAATTAAAAATATCATTTTTTATTGTACTTTTTCAAGCTTTTTTATAATTTGTTAACGTCTATAATTATAAAAGAAAGTCGGGTTAGTGCGAACACTTATAACTCGAGATTGGCTGAACAGATTTTTATCGTGTTTAGTTTATTAGATTCTTCATTGCTCCGGATAACATATAACAACTATTAAAAAATCGAAAAATGGATGGAAATAGTATGAAATAATATAATATTAAAGTTAGTATGGAACGGGGGAGTTTTGGTGCTTTTGAAATAACTGATTCATAATTACCACATAACTTTTGATTTTTTTACAGAGTAGTCATGTATGTTAGCTATGTTATGTTACCCAGCAATATTTTATTGGCTTTTGATTAAAGGCGAGACAAAGTTCGATGGGTCAGCAAGTCAAAAATAAAATTCACATTTAAATCTTACAGTAGAAACAGCCCCCGTAGACAAATTCAAATTGGCGTTCGACTACAAACGAAGATTTCGCCAATGTATAGTACGAAAAAATTTACTGTTCACTGGAACATATAAACAATTATTTAAACTAAACAAAGACACTTTTATAAAAAGTGGATAGTTAATTTTCTTCCTACTCTATATTGTCGAAGAATTTGTTTGTAGTCGATCGCCAAATGCATTTTGTCTAGGCCTACAGACGTGTTGTGACCAATTAATTGTGTTGTGGCACGCCAAAAGCTTATTTTTTCATAAAAAGTAACAACATAATGGTCAACGATAATGTATGAACTAAATGTATGAAACCTATGTTGCTTTTAGCGTGTCACAGCTCAACAAAACACATTTTTTATACAAATGAATCTGAACTCACCCAAATTGAACACATAATATACAGTTTTGACATCTTTCACACAAAACAATGCTTGTGTTGTAAAAGTTGAAATGATGGGCACCAGAATTCAAACCAATTCAGTATAATTAGGTACTGTTACCGATAGTTATTTATTTATCAAATGTCCTCTAGTATTGTAACACCGTATCCATATGGCGCAATTTTTGATAGAATTGGCTGCCAGTTCAATTTTACCGATTGTGATTATGTTTTTTACATTCCAAACTACGAAAACATTGAATACTTTGTGTGTATAATTTGATTCTATCCTAATTCAATAGGAGTTTTGGGGGAACTATTTAACATTAATCTGTAACAAAACATTATGGAATTAAAATATTTACAAAAATGAGAGGAAGTACAATTATCAAAGAATAAAACGCGACTTACCGATTTTGCTTTTTCTAGTAATAAAATGCATACATTTTAGAAATTCACTGTAATTGTATTGTTGTGATCTGTCTATCCTGTAAAAAATATAGTTACACAAAATAAATTAATGTAATTGGCTAGCTGCATTGTAATTATGCGGTTATTTTGAAACAATATTTACTCAATAAACTTTGCTTACCTGTTTTATTATTCCCAAAAATTTATTTTATATCTAAAGCCGTAAAAAAAATCAATGTTTACATTAAATAGTTTGACAATAAAATAAGACATATCCTTACTAATCCATAGATTTTTGATGACATTAAAAAAATGACAGAAAACGCTTAAAAATAACTGAATAAGTGTTAAATATTATAATCGTAATTTATTAAAGAATCTATCAATTAAGATAAGTATCAATAAAAAAAATATTATTCACACATCCTAAACCTGAAAATTAAAAAAGCATTCAATAAAAATAATCATTATTTAATTTTCATTCACATAAAAATACCGCGAATAATATTTTATGGTACCTGGCAGGACCACAGAATTCTATACAAATAAAAATCTATGGGCAGGACCTCTGGCTGTCATCAATATTTTGACATAACAACAAAACATTTATTCGATTTTTGAAATTAGAATATTTTTTTATTGATAACTGCTGTGTGCTGTTATATTTCTTAATAGGTAGGTACCTGATAATATTTAATTATTTATATTACCCCATATACCTACCTAAGTAATATTTACTAAATTATGTAGAATATGTAATGATTTTGGTCTTTATGTAAATTCTCTCTTCTATCTGACATTACTATGATTGCATAGTTTTTATTTGATTTGATTCTGATGTTAATTATATATTTTGTATTTTATAGGCACGGGGTTCCAGACTAAAACATTCTGTACAGTGCACAACCTAATATTAATGAGTATTCGTACAACATTCAAATCTAGATGTTTTATTATGAAGCTCTTAAAAATGTAAGTATGTAACCTCTTTTAATAAGTTATATCTTTAGATTCTAAATTATGTAATAAAGTGAAATACTTAGTTTATGAAATTATATACAACGTAATCGGTTGACTATTTTATTCTTTCATTTCATTGAATTCAATGTTATTTTATTAATTTGTATGCATAAAAAATTCATGAAATGATGTTATCTGTCATTATAGGTACCTAAATCTTTTGTATTTGTTCTAGGATGAATGATTTGTCACAAACCTTGGAAAGTTTTAAGAAAAGCTTCAAGTCATCATACATCTCACTGATTGCTTTCTTCAAGAATACTTCTTTTGTCATGATGAAACTCTACGCATATTGTTTTTTTAAACAAATTTTCACGGCAACAATACCATCAGTCTTTTATTTAAATGAACCTTGTATATTATTGTTTTTGCATAATATAATATATGATAAATAAGCTAACATAGTTTTGAGTTTATTTACTATTATATTTCTAAATTATTTTGTGGATAAAACAAACGTTTTATTAAACTGATTATAATCCTGAAACCATTTAAAGATTCTCAATTATTGTCAATTTTATTTCTTTCTCTCAACAATTCAGTCAAGTTCACTGTACCTAATGATCTAATTTATCGACAACTGTTTTACTGGCCAGTTTGTCTATGGAATGTTCATACCAATTTAAATGTTTATTATTTTACTTGCAAATCTTTTTCGACGACGACGATTTTAAGATTTAAACTTTATTTATATTTCAGAAAAATAAAATGATTCAACAATTATTATTGCTAAATTATTTTATACTTATCTACATTTGAATATGATTTTATCAGGTAGCTACATAATTATTACTCATCTAATGGCTATGACGGTTTTACACAAAATGTGGCCATAAATTTTTTAAAAATGTGTCAAATTACAAAATGGAGGATTTTTTTTTCCAAAATTTTTCATTAAATCTTTATTTATTGAGAATAATAAGATTTGAATAACTTTTATATGTATAACGAATCAATCTCCAATTATTTTATAACATTTTCATACCGTAATACCAAGATTCTATTCAACGTTTACATGAGTAATTTTGTTTCCAAAAGATGGCTTTCTGTTTTTTTTGAAAAATTTGTATGAAGATCCTAAAAAAATAAAGTTTTTTAAATAGCTCTTAATATATTAAAGTTAACGTTGCCAATTGTATCTTAGAACGTTCTCGAGCAAATTTCACCGCTCTGCGCAGATTCATATCTGACGTAGCATTTGTATTTTGAGCGTGATGTTCACATATACGGTAAAGTATTGTCAAAAGCACGCAAACATTTCTGAATTATTATGTAGATGTACCTTGTAAATATAATAAAGCTTTCTCTAATCTATCATACCGATATAAACCTAGTTACGGTAAAACATCTTTTGAAATAAAACATTCAGATGGAATGATTTTAATTCGAATAATGAATTAAACAAAATGCTTTCTTAATGAGTGATCAAATAGAATACACTTTTCTGTTCCCCATCCGCTAGGAACTTCAGTTATGTGGTTATTTTTAAATTTAGCGAATTGTGTTCTAATTTTAAATCAAACAGACATTCGATTCGAATCAATGGGTTTTCAAATTTAGAACCAGAGAGTTAAATAATAATAGACAACACATTCGTTTGAGAAAATAATGTATTTATGGAACAATAATAAGATGCGTGTAATATAAAATTAATGCGGTGTGCTTATTTACTTGTGAATGTTTTTCGTCAGCAAAATAATGATCTGTTTATAACTAGCTTTCCCGACAGACGTTGTCCTGTGGACCCTGTGGTCCTAACCAAAGGCGCCCCGTTCGGCCCGTGCACTGCGTCTCCAGAAACAAAAATAAACTAATTATAAAAATAACATTAAAATTTCTTTATTTGTATTTCTTAAACGTCCATATTTGATTCGTATTCAATGCTCAGGCAGGAAGAACGCGAGAATATAATAATATGCGCACAATTTTGTTGACTTTTGTATGAAAATTATCTAAAACGCCCGAACCGGTGCAGGTGCAGTAGACAATGATTTTGTTCTTAGATTTTTTCATAGATAGCGTCGAGGACATCCATTCCATACCAACTTTAATGTTTTATGCATTTTTTCAACATTTTACTAGTTATTCTGTTATCCGGAGCGGAGAAGAATTCAATAAATCAAATATCGAAAGAATCTGTTAATTTATATAGTAGATGAAAGTCGGGTTAGTGCGAACACTTATAACTCGAGATTGGCTAAACAGATTCTTCTGATGTTTGATTTATTGGATTCTTCTCCGCTCCGGATAACAGAATAACTAATAAAAAATTTAAAAAAAAAATGGATAACAAATGATGTAAAATACAATATTTAAGATTGTATGGAAAGGTTACTGGGACGCGCCCACGACATCGCGGGTAGTTCCCTCTCATTCTCGCATACGCTCTTACAGTAGCCCATCCCACTTACTCCACCGCACCGTTTCGATAGTTTTAGAAAATTTTCATACAAAGTCAACAATATTATCGGGCACATTCGTGTTGGTAATAGGTGAGGTAGGATGTGTGCGCGAGCGCATTTTTCTCAAGTTGTTCCCGTCAAAGCTTTGAATACGAATGAAATAGGGATGTTTCAGAAATAGTTTAATGTTATTATTTTATTAGTTTAATTTAATCGAATTAATTTTGTATTGTTTTATGGGGGCGCTGTGCACATTATGTACATATTAACGGTCTAGTCTAGAACCACAGGACAACGTCTGTCGGGAAAGCTAGTTTATATTATAGATTAACAGATCGATTTCTTTTTAATTAATGGATAAAATAAAATGAAAATGAAAGATTCTTGTATCGTCTTTTATTATTCAAACACTTGCACAATATTGGAGGGAGAAGATATTTTTTTTTTGTTTTAGTCGATTGATAAATGTCTATTTGAGTTAGACGAAAGCGTTCGAGATTCGATAAAAAATCGTGAAAGTGCCACTGTGTCTTTAAAGTCATAAAAATGAACATTCAATACGTCGACAAACCTTACAAAATATCGTTCGTTTTTTATTTGAAATGGACTACCACCAAATCACCTTCTGCCCAAAACATCGAAGAAAGGAATCAAAGTCTAATATTATATGGGTTTAAAAATTGGATAAAATTTGTGGCATCAAAATATAAAAAAAATTATTGAAAATAATGTCGTATCGTATCCATGTTCTTTATTTTAATTTACCGTGGCCAATCAATTATCTTAAGAGATAAGAAACATATTGTAATTTTATCGTCTGATGACAAATAAAGAGATAACAATATATGATTCATCCAGTCTGATGGAAATTAATTGTTGTAACCGAATAGTTTGGATACTTTTGTAGGTGAAAATTTTGACTTATATGCAGTTTTAGCCTTCATTTAAACTAGACGAAAAATAAGATTTGTATGCAGTTTTAGCCTTCATTTAAACTAGACGAAAAATAAGATTTGTATGCAGTTTAAGCATTCATTTAAACTAGACGAAAAATAAGATTTGTATGCAGTTTAAGCATTCATTTAAACTAGACGAAAAATAAGATTTGTATGCAGTTTAAGCATTCATTTAAACTAGACGAAAAATAAGATTTGTATGCAGTTTAAGCATTCATTTAAACTAGACGAAAAATAAGATTTGTATGCAGTTTAAGCATTCATTTAAACTAGACGAAAAATAAGATTTGTATGCAGTTTAAGCATTCATTTAAACTAGACGAAAAATAAGATTTGTATGCAGTTTAAGCATTCATTTAAACTAGACGAAAAATAAGATTTGTATGCAGTTTAAGCATTCATTTAAACTAGACGAAAAATAAGATTTGTATGCAGTTTAAGCATTCATTTAAACTAGACGAAAAATAAGATTTGTATGCAGTTTAAGCATTCATTTAAACTAGACGAAAAATAACATTTGTATGCAGTTTAAGCATTCATTTAAACTAGACGAAAAATAAGATTTGTATGCAGTTTTAGCCTTCATTTAAACTAGACGAAAAATAAGATTTGTATGCAGTTTTAGCCTTCATTTAAACTAGACGAAAAATGAGATTTCTATGCAGTTTTAGCATTCATTTAAACTAGATGAAATAAGAAACACTCACATCAAAATATGAACCACATAATCCAATGGCCAGGCAAATGATATCCCATCGGTTATAATCGAAAACAGTTTCGATATTCGAAGAATACTCATATTCTTTGACTACAAAGCCTGTCGAGATCCTAAATAATCTGAGAAATTCATCGATTTTTCATCACAATACGGAACACTAATTGATAAAATGTCCCATTTTTTGATTAGTGGAGTGGAGAGGAAGAAGAACTGATTGTTAAAAAAAAATATCACTTTTATTGTACCTAGTCTTCATTAATAAAAATCACTTGTACCATTATGGAGAGGAGAAGTACTTAGCTGGAACATGTTTTAAAGATGCCGAATGACAGTTGGACAAGGAGAGCGCCGTTCTTTCTCCCATCAGGGTCCGGAGGACGAGGAAGACCTTCTCGCACCGTGTTCCGCTCCTTCGAAACAGAACTGAGGGATTTGGACATGGTGTGGGAGGAGTTCATAACCATTACGCAAGATCGAGTGCAATAAGGAGCTTTTGTTGCCTCCCTATGCCCGTAAGTGGGTGTAATGGTAGTTTAAAAAAAAAACTGCTAGGCCTTTTCATAGCGAATGTATTAAGACGGGCCATTTATTCGAATGATCTTATCTCTTTCCGTCTGAAAAACTGATGATAATTAATATTTGAGACTATAATAATGGGTCATGTGAAATATTAAGCATAGGAACAGCAAATTCTAGCAAAATCAAATGGTTCAAGTTCGAACGACTAGGACATGACTATAATGACTCATTTTGAAATGTCGAGATGGTGAAGTAAGTAGTTTAAATACTTCGGCAGCGCACTCACACATTACCTTGATCCGGAAGTAGAGTATGTCATAGGAAACAGGCAGGAAGAGCCGCATTTGGCAGAATGAGAAACTTGGACCTCTTAACAGATAATTATTATTACATTCTAGGTACGTTTTTTGAACATATAGAAACGTGTGAAATTAAAAAATTTCAAAACAGCATCGAAAGACATTATAAGAAAAAGCTAAGTCCTGTGGCGAACTTGGACAGGTAGAAATCTGCTAAGTATTTTATCTGTATATACATCATATTTGCAGCTGATTTTGAATGGGAAATAAAGGAGCGCTTAGGACCTGAAAAATGGCAGATACCTAGACTGGATAAGTTAGAGAGTGGTGTAGAGCAGTGTTCCGCAAACGGTGTGCCGTGGTTATCAGTTGGTGTGCCACGAAACATTCAGACCCAAATATTTTTAGAGGCTCGTGATTCAGATTTGTCTTCTGTGTTCAAAAGAAAAGAATGGTGAATAAAACTTGTTTATCTGCCGGACACAATCACTCATTTAAATGAGCTCAACAGAAAAATTCAAGGCAGGAATTCTAATATTTAACGTCTTCTGGACAAACTTGAAAGCTTTCGCGCTAAGTTAGTGTATGTAGGATATCATCAGGTACGCTGTCAATGATGGTACCTTATGAAATGTTTCTAAATGACACGTCTGCCGATTAAGGAAACTGTGCCGGCATTCATAGTGGAACACTTTGAGAAAAAATGAACTGTTACTTTCCTATGTGTGACACTGACGGATATTAAAATTAAAAAAATTACGAAGTAGAGCCGGCCATAATCCTAAGTATCTCTGCATTCAAAGCTTGCTGTGCAATTATATCACTACGCCACAACCTACTAATGCAAATTGCGATCTTCAACTCTCACCATTATTCAATCGAAAAAAAAAGAACGGCTTAGGACGATCAATGAAGAAAGGAAGAGCAGCATTATCAATGACTGCTCCAAATTTTAACCGCCTACTACTGTGCTCAGTTAAAAAGCCTCATTTTTCTCAACAACAAAAATATTTTTTCATATTAGCTATTTTATGAGCAAAAATTAATGAATATAAAATAAGCATTGTCTTTGGATCGTTCAAGTATTACGTTAAGCAATATGGGGGTCGGGGTCTTGTCAAATTTTACTGTGTACCTATTACCGGGGCGGGAAAGAAGGTATTAAAAAAAGGTTTCGCCGTGTTTCATGGGGGAGGGGGGCAAAAATATTAAAAAGAAATCATTGGTGTAACTCTGAACTTTTTTGATTTGCTAGGTGTATCTTGAACACAAAAAGTTTGCGGAACACTGGTATAGAGTATCTGTTTCATGATGAAAAATTGAAAGAGCCACTTAAAGAAAAATCTAAAACTTGCAACAACTGTAAAAGTGATGTATAGGGCAAATAAAAATTACCGAATTTATGTAATTCGAATGCCTTTCCATGATAAGAGATAAGATATTTTCTTTTGTTGTAGGACTATTCGCGCATATTTTGTGTACATCTACATACCTAATAATAAAATGATAAGCGAGAGAGTGACAATACAAGTACCTACTTATCTCTTATCGATTCACACGACGAATCTAACAGATACGATCTTCATTTCTAAGAAATGTCTGTAATTAAAGTCCGAAAATACATGTATTCATACAGAAACTGTTCCTGAATTTTATTAATTACTAGTTTTCCCGACAGACGTTGTCCTGTAGTCTTAACTATGAATATTGAATTCGAATTTGTATGGTGATGAATTAATTATCTTTTGACCGATGTAATTCCGACCGATGCAACTGTTTTAAACCATGTATATTGCAACCGCATTCTGTCAATCGCACCAACGATCTAACAACTGACAGTTCCTGACAAAATTTCAATATTGGTATATAAAAATCATATAGTATACCATTCTGTCAATTGCACCAACTATCTAACAACTGACAGTTCCTGTCAAAATTTCAATATTGGTATATAAAAATCATATGGTACCTACTAAGGTTGCCTACTTAGAGTTTTCAAATTTTCCACGCAACTTTCTTAATTTTTTCTTTCCTTAGAACCTTCTCTTGATAAAAGCCAACACGAAAAAAAGAATTAGCGAAATCGGTCCAGCCGTTTAGGCGTTATGCGACGACCACGGAAAATAGCTCTCCATTTTCATATATAAGATAAGTAGGTACATTTAAAATATGTTTGAATGTCTAAAATTATTTCTGAAAGCTTGAAAGAAATACTATCAAAAATCTTCGTACCAATGTTTTAAACTCAATGGTTGTCAAATAAATAAAAATTGTGTTATTTATTTTTTTACGTTTTACTGACGTTTTTGTCAGTAAATCTGTTTAATGTTATATTTTATATTATTTGCTATCCATTTTTCGAATTTTTAATAATTATTCCGTTATCCGGAGGGGAGAAGAATTTAATAAACCAAGCATCATAAAAGTCTGTTCAGCCGATCTCGAATTATAAGTGTTCTCACTAACTCGAGTTTCTTTTATATTAGATAAATTTTTACACTTCCAGTTTCCTTTCAATTGGTTGCTGGAATCAATTTCAGGCAAAAAAGAATTCATAAGACTTGGTTCTTTGCCTACATCTGCTATCAGATACTTTCTGCACATTTGCCTGCATATAAATAAGAGAAAATGTATGTTACAATAATAATAATGAAAGTCGAATTGATTCCGTTATAAAAAAAACTTGAGGCCTAGATTTTGTAATACGCGAATTTCTATCGAAAACCCTGATATAAACGCATAAATTTGTATTATTTTAGTAATATTAACATGGAAAATTTCGCTATTTATATTAGAAACTGGTCTGTGAGAGTCTAGTCTATAGTAGTGTAGTATGTTATAATATAGACACAAATAACCGGATTTCATATAAGCTTAAGTTTATTTCCATACGCTACAAATGTACAACGAATAATAAAATGTTCAATATACACGAATGAAACAAGTTTATAAGCAATTAATATTTACATACCTACTAATTAAAAGGCATTGGAAATAATATGTTGGTAACAATTTTGTTCGGATCAGGTTGTTTGCGAATTATTTTGAACGCAAATAATATTAAAATTAAATTGAATTTTGTTAAAATATTGAATTTGTTAATATGGGGTACAAATCACTGCAAAATAATATCTAGCGGCGAACATGTTTCAAGAGTAAAGTGATCACTCAAATCCAACTGTAAACTCTATAGGTCATATTATTGTCAATGCTCTTTCTCCTTACATGTTGGCTTGGTCATATTATATGAGTGTATCTTGTTAAAATGGACTACATTACTTAACATTTTCATTTCAATATTAATTTTAAAAAATGCGTTATACGATTTGAACTACATTTTTTATTTGTATTGCAAATCAATTTTCATTATTTTTCATACCTTAAAACTATGATTTCATGCAACATTTACATGGTACAAGAGTTATGCACGGCTCTACGAAAAAAAAATAACATTGGTTTGTATATTAGGCGTGATGCGATGACATAAGAAAATACATACATAATATTTTTTTATCTAGAATTTTGTAGTTTGGTGGTCTTTCTTTCGCGCGAATTTAAGAATAAATTATAAAAAAAATTACTTACGCATCTATACCTATTAGAAATTTTCTTCTAATATCAACACATTTCGTTTGATCAAGAGATAAAAATACACATTGTATTGAAAATTGCCATAATACCCCAATTCCTTATCAGATCCGCTAAAATTTAGCATCAACTACAATTTTGAATTTCCCGGGTAATTTCTACGATTTCAACCAATCCGAGTAATATTGCTCAAGAAATCGATCGAAGTGAATGTAGCTGCAAGTGATTTCAAAAGAATAATTTCCCCATGTCAAAATTATCATCATGGCCGCCAAATTTTCTTTTTCCTAACAAATTCATCTTGATTTAGAAATAAAACTACTATTAACGTATCCTTTGTGATGAAAACATGAGCAAAATGATATTTTTACTGAAAATAATAACTTCCTTTGTTTTGACTGTCGTTTTTAGACAGGTGTCTGAAAAAATAATTATACGATTTTGACATAATATAAGCGGTTCCTCTAAATTTTTGGCGGGTCTTTCTAAGGTACCGCTTAAATTAATCGAATAGCGGGTTATTTTAGAGGAATTGTGATAATTTGGAACAGTCAAGTGGAACAGTCACTTAAATTTTACTTTTTTCATACACTTTTTTGGCGGATTCTTAATTTTAGCGGATCTGATAGCGAATAGGGGTATATTATAGGCTGCTTATTATTAGATTGAAGACACCAATGAAATATCAGCGATCAAAATTTGTAAAAAATAGATGCACTAAACTAGTAGAAGACGATCTTTTCAAGTTCTTATTTAATCATAGATTATGTTTGCATAAAAATTGCATTACTACGTTTTACTTCAAATGAGAAATAACGGAAGATAATATATTATGATCGATGTTTGGAGCGAAAAATGCATCAACAAGTACAATAATTATTTGACATTGCGTATTACTTGGTGGGCGTGACCATTGGTATCTCTAGTGGCAACGTGTTCACATGTGGTCGCTTAACACAACATAGATTCGGAGTATAAGCCATATAGTAGGTATGAGTGATGAAGTAGTGTTTATTGGCAGAGAGCCGGCCGGTGTTAGAAAGCGGGTCACTAAGTGCGTACTACAAAGCGTCTAATTGCACAAATATGCTATAACATTAGTTTACGCTGTAGAGAACATTGCCGCAGATTAACACGTTAATAGTTATAAAAACAAAATGAGCACCCGTTTTAAAATGTCGACTCGCTCAATTTGTTCCAAATCTATCACTTGAACTCAGTTCATCATGAATTAATGATGACTGGAATAAGAAAGTATGTAAAATGCAAAGTATTTTTTACTTGGGTTTCTTTTTATAGGACACGCGGATTTTGTACATTTTTTTGGTGGGCAAACAAGAGTTTTTGACGTTTTCGTTTGTTTATCAGGTCAAAGATTGGAGTCTTTCCAAATTGTTTCGCGGATCTACAGATTATTACGGGTCAATATGAGTACGAGATCTTTATAAGCCGTAATGACCCGTTGGATGAGCCGATGACTTGAAAGATCTGTTAGGGCCTGATCCATTTAAGCAGATGACACGCTAGTTCTACATGTTTTATACATGAATTGAATAGAATGACGATTTCTTCTTACACATTCACAGAGATCCATATTCATTGTGTTTTATTGCTAGAAAGTATCTCAAAATTGACCGAAGTGACCCAGATAACTGATTCGGCTCACTTCTGACCCGGGCGGTTCGGGTCGCTACAAAGTGATTTGTTACCCATGACTACTGTACTTATATGTATGCCCATCAGCCAAACGTCAAACGATATCATCCTTTGATGGTCTATCTATTCGTTTCCTTGTTGCAGAGGCCGCAAGTAATCTCCTCCGGCGAGATTTGTTTACACACTCGAAGCAAAAATTCAGAAAAAAATAAACAGATTGATTGAAGTACATTTCGAAAAACAATAGAATTAAAAACAGTATGATTTTTAATCCCTGGTGTGTTGAATGTACGAGATTTTACTGGTGGTAGTTTTATTGGAAAATCCAACTAATGACATAGCGCTTATTCGTACTCAATATAAAAATACACGTTACAAAATTGTCTTATAGTTTTCATTTAATGACCACAAGAAAAGCCCCAAATTTGTGACAAGACAATGGAAAGGTCAGACAAGAACAATGTTAAATATGTGTATTAACAATAGCTTCCATTCCATTGTATCCATTATATTGTTTAACACGTGGAATTAAATATGATTCTCAAATTACAGTTATCGCCTCATTCGTAGGTAAACTTTTTGGGGACAACTATTCCGTATTCTTTTTTGGGAAATTATTTGTGTTATACCGTATATTATGTCTCAACAGAAACCATACAATGAACTGTAATTACAAGTGTAGAAAAAAAAAACCAACGTAAACGACATTGTCATGCGATCTATTTAACTGTACGTACATTCGTGACTATTCCAATTTGTACCTACGTGCAATTCATAATAGACAGCGCTCTATTGTGAGAACGATTGTTTGACAAAAATACTTTGAATGTGGATTTCCGATATTGACCCAATTGATGTTAATACCGTGAGTAGGGTTGCCAGATATGTTGAAAAAAAAACCGGACCGGACCGGAAAAAAAAATCATTTCCAAAATTTGGTATCTGGAAACATGACTTTCACCTAAAAAAAAGGACATTTCCAAAATTTGGTATTTGGAAACATGACTTTCTCCTAAAAAAAATATAAAAAAAGGTCATTTCCAAAATTTGGTAGGTATATGGAAACATGACTTTCTCCTAAAAAAAATAAAAAAAGGTCATTTCCAAAAATTGGTATCTGGAAACGTGACTTTTTCCTAAAAAAAAGACGTTTTCTCAGTTTCATAAAGGTACTATTATTTCCCTTTATCGACAATCTTCTGTCCGGTTTATCGAGATTTTCTTGAAGCATAACGAAAACCGGACATCTGGCATCCCTAACCGTGAGGCACCTTCATATAGCAAAATTCGTCCATGATTCTTTGAAAATATTATGGTATTTATTGATGCTTTGTATGGTTGCTAATGAGTTCTTATAAAAATACTAGCTTTCCCGACAGACGTTGTCCTGTGTGGTCCTAACTATGAATATTGAATTCGTCTTTGTATATTGAGAAATTAACTACCTTTTAACCCATGTAATATCGATCGAAGCATCTGATTTAAACCATTAATATTGCATCCGCATTCTGTCAATCGCACCAACCATCAAACAGGCTTTTTGAGTCAAACTTTAATTTAATTTGAATTACGTCATACTGTAAAAATAACAACGAACGGTATCTATTTTGAGTTTTCTTTAACTTTATTTCCTCGCAACTTTCACAATTTTATCTTTCATAAGAACCTTCTCCTGATAAATGCAAACACGACAAAAAAAAGAATTAGCGAAATCGGTCCAGACGCCTGTTTAGGCGTGAAGCGATGAAGACGGTAAATAGCTATCCATTTTTATAATATAGAAGATAATCAAAAATTTGATCCTTAACAACGCGACGAAGATATAGCATTTATTAGTGACAAGCATCTGAAAACGACGAAAATTGACCCTGTGCTATTTAAAAATTTATATTAATGTTTGGCATAAGCCACCAAGGGGTGGAATCGTCAGAAGGCAAGAGATAAAAGCAAAGTGGCTGGTAGTCTAGCGGCTACGACACCGGCTTTCGTACTGTTTCGTTCGGAGGTCGTGGGTTCGATCCCAGGTGCCGGCCATCTTCCTCTTTCACGACACAAGCTTTAAGTAGCTTACTATGAAAGAGTCCAAGAGTGTATTTGTGTTCACTTTGAGTAAACACAGATCTATTTATAAAAAAAAAAAAGGTTTCTCTGCTGCATCCAGAGGAGTCACACTAAAGAGCAACATCCAAGTTACAAGCCATTGCAAGGAATACTGTCAACATAATAATGTACTGTAATACATGCAAAACCTCGATAATTCGGACTTAATGTGGATGACAGCAGTCTTGAGAAAACGTATTTGTATAAAAAATGTGACAAGTGAAAATTTTGTGCACGAAAATTTTACACATTTTTTTAAGCTTTTTTAGCATCACCGATTATGCTTATTTCTGTGTTGTTGACCCAGGATTTTGAGCATATAATACAGGTACAATTATATCACTCAAAATTGACCATTTAATTTAAATTGGTAGTTTTTTCATGTTATTTCTGTACTAAAAACATGAATTAGCTATAAATATTTCGCATAGAGATTCAGTCATAACTACGGGAAGTATTTTAATGAATTATCTAACCTTGAGTTCGGAAATGTATATTCACTATTCACAGATACAATACGTGTTTTCTACTTAGCATTTGTGTTCATTGCGTATCGATGGTTAGTATCTATGAATACAGACCATCACAACATCTCTCATATTTTGAGAGTAACCAGCAACTACTAGGTATATGTGTTAGAAGGTACATTCAAAAGAAGAATCATATTTTCATTATTCTTCACTTTTTGAAGCACTTAAATATAGATTAAATGTTTTTTTTATCCATCACGCCGTTTTCCGAAGAAGGTAGGCACAGAGTACGGACTTCCATTCTTTCCTCAATAAACCTCTTTCACTTCCTCTAAACGCATAACATTCCGCATACATGCTCTTCTATTCCTTTTGCTCCTGACTTGGCCCTCCTGTCAAACGGCACTGATATAGTTCGAACATGTCATTCGAGGTCGGCCTCGCCTGCATGCACCCATTCTTTCAGATTTATATATCCTTCTAGTCATTCTCTCCTCGTTCATTCTCTCTACATGCCCAAACCATCTTAATTTATTCACTTTCATTTTTGTCACTACGCTAACATCCACTATTATGTCGCTGCCTATCGTGTTGATGTACCTACTTGAAGGTAGTTGGTTCGAGCCCCGAAGCTGACCATTCTTTCAGATTTGTCGATCCTTTTTGACGTTCTTTCATCATTCATTCTATCAACATGCCGAACCACCTCTATTTTTTCACATTCATTCTAATCACTACGCTAACATTTACTCCACATTCCTTTCTAATACTTACATATTAAAATTCCTCGTCTTATCAGTCTTTGTCCGCATATTCTGCATAAAAATCTCATTTCAACGGCATTTAATTAAACCATCTTCCAGATTTTTCGCCCATTTCCAAGTTTAGTTCCCATACATCATGGACGGTATCTCGTTCAAGCAGTCATCTTCAAATGTCCCCTTTACCGACCCCACAATTCAATCAATCGATCAAAAAGAGCAACGTAGAAAACTAACGATCTGTTGCAATTTGAAATACCTAATCAACATAAAATGGCACACCACAGTCACAGTAAGTAATAACATGACAACAAATTGTTACCATTTTTCAAAATATACAATATTTTCAGACCTCTGTAATATACCTACGTATGAGAAAATAGAGTAAAAAAAACACTTTTATTCAAACATGGAAAGTTGAGGCATCAATCAGTCCACATGACAAAATTCCAAAGATTCTTCATGCCATAGAAAACAAATCAAACATCTATAAAACATAGTGATGTAACAACACCGTTAACAACCATCGATAAAAAAAAACATCGTTCAAAATAATTCACAGATTGCGTGCAGAAGGGAACACCAATGATCGAGACACGCCACATCGAATAATAAGGCTGCACACGATGCATTTAATTATCACAATTATTGATAATAAAGTGAATGTTAATTGCAATAATTTAAGAGAGAATTGTTTATTAAAATTCTTTGGATTCAGATTACATTTTTATTATATTTATTTTTCTTCGATTTTAATATAGACAGACGCTTAACAGTTTATGAAAAATATTAGGCTTTGACCATCAAATATTGCACCACTAAACTGAAAGCATAACCTGTATCCCTATTCTAAGATTTTGTGATATTTACGCTGGCGTGAAGTAACAAAATTTTTTATGAAAACGTGTATAGCACCCTACATAATAATTACGGAAAGCTCCGCAGCCCATACAAAATTCCGGTGAGTTTCTCACTTACGTTAGTGAATAAAATTCTGAATATGGGTACTGCTAGATGCTTTTATACGAAAATAATGTCTTTTCTTTCTTTATAATAAGAAGTCTTAGCCTGAAGTAAGCAACAACAAATGTACAGTTCGTAATAATATTCTTTGAATGTTCAATTTTTTTTATTTGAATTGAATTCTCGACACTAAAAATGTATCCAGATGTGTAAAAGAACGAAATGCTAATCCTTTCAACACAGATTTTCTCATTATTTTTTATTCCAAATAAATGATCGACGCTTTTGCGTGAAATTAGCTTAACAAATTTGTCATTTAAACTTCTGGATCAAGGTACCCACTTGGATTCTATGGGTTGCATACTACTACTAAAAATAAATATAATTGTACAAAGGTGACAAGTAAAGTTGGCAATTAATATTTATTGTATGAGATATTTTTTTCTGCTTCGAAGGTCCCGTTCACACTGAAAAAGCCCAACATCGGGTAGAAATTCAAAATGAAAATCACTAGTGCAAATTTCTGTGCCGACCGGTACAGTAAATACTGTATGTAATATTAGCATTCTCTTCTAATTTCAAACATATACATCGAAAGTTTTTCAAAAAATGCAAAATCTTAATAGATAGACAGACATCACTAGTGTAGAGCGGTGTTTCTCAACACTTCTAACTACGGGCATAGTGAGAATATTGCGGACGTAGTATGAATGACTGCAGTACCTACATAATATTGTCATGTAAATGAATGATCTGTAGCGAATGTGAGAAATAAACGATCGTACGTGTTTTCAAACACAACTCAGAGGAAATTCATACTCTGTAACTACTGTATTGCATTTGAAATCAACCTTGATGATTATGAGTTATATCTCAATTTTAATCCCTTTTTTTAGTTATTATCCAAGAAAATCTTCTCCTTTCCAATGAGACAATTCACTCTCAAGGGGGTGATCAACGCTAATATCAAAATTTCCAGCAAAATTAATCGCTGTGTATGTCACAAAATAAACAAAAATAGTAACAATAATCAAACAAGCAAAAAAACAACCTGAAATAATGAAACGTGAACAAGACATCATGATTCAACGAATTTGGTGAATATCCAAGATTATCTTGATATTTTTATATACTGTGTGAAAATAAATGGAAACCCCTAATACCTGTTGGCTATTCTAAAGTTAATGTCGCAATAAGATTACATCATACTTTTTTTCGCAAAATCTCATAAATACCTACGCTTAGGTAATTATTTTTATCCCAATCATGAAGTTGACATTTAAATTGTAAATGGACAAAATCTTTATTTCTTGACATTTTAAACAATAATTTATGGCTCATGCTTTTGTTCATTTTGTTAAAACACTTCTACATTTTGGAAGGATCCGTGTCCGTTCGATGATTCCATCGGCCTTGCAGACTTTGATTATATGCTAATAGGAGGAGAAGACCATAATGGGATTTAATCCCACTGAAGAAAATCAATGGATATATCAAGCATGGTTTGGGCAGAACTTATTGATCTTACATAGTAATGAGAATATTATAAACCAAAATTACTGATAAAGCTCCAATGACATTGTTGGACCAACTAAGGCTGAACTGAGCGACAGGAGAGGCGATGCAATTGGCGTAGTGCCAAGAGCAAAGGCCAGATTGGCTTAAGGTCAGGATTCTCATGCATAGGAAGAATTGACGAACCAAAATTGAAAAAAAAAAAGTTAAAAAAGCAGACCAAAGGTTACATCTACTAATAAATGCGGTGACATGATAAGAATCATAGCTGATAATAAAAGGATGGAGACTATTTTTTTTTAATTTATCTGTGTTCACTCAAAGTGAACACTCATATACTCATTGACTCTTTCACAGTAAGCTACTTAAAGCTTGTGTCGTGAAAGAGGAAGATGGTCGGCACCTGGGATCGAACCCACGACCTCCGCACGAAACAGTGCGAAAGCCGGCGTCGTAACCGCTAGTCTACCAACCACTTAGTTTCTGATGAAGAAAGTATGGAAACCCAATCTGGTAAAATTTTTACCAACGAATCACTAACACCAGGGTTTTTGGTCTATCCTTCGAAATTATCAACATCGGGGTGACGACCCGATATGACACATGGAGAAGTAGACGGTGAATTGAGAAGTAAGGTAATGCCCAAAATAACTCGTTTGGTATGAACATAAGGGTGCGTTTACACCAAACGAACATAGAGGCAGATCTCCATAAGGGTGCATTTAAACCAAACTACATAGTGCCAAAGCTGGAAGTAGAGAATACTCTCTTTTAATAATAATAATACTAAGATAACTAAGAGCGCCATTTTGTGGCCTAGCTAGATCACCTTAAGGGCGCTGTACTAACTATAAATACAAATTTTGCATTAACATAAAAACAGTACTGCATGGATAAAAAATATTTTTTAAAAACAATCCATTATTGGGTGGAATCGCGAAAAATGGAAAAACTAACTAACAAGTTAAAATTATGAGTGGTGGTGAAACAGTATAGCAGAGATGAGACGTAATAATAATCTATTGATATAAATGAAAGTGCCTGACTGACTGACTGACATACTCATCAACGCACAGCCCAAACGGCTAATATTAATATAATACTTTTCTATAACAAGGTGTCAGTATAGCCAGCGGAACTTATTGCCTGGGGCAATTTTTTCCAGCCAACCGGTCCCGTCCAATCTAAGACAGGCCAACCCCTGGTAGAAATTTCATGTGAAAAAAAACACTTATAAACACTCTGACCCGACCGGGAATCGAACCCGGGACCTCGGATCTGAAATCCACGCTAGTACAACTCGACTACCGATGACGTATATACTATCCAGCGGCTCAAAAGTAGAGGGCGAGTCACGAAAGCATGCCAATCTTACGCATAAAAATATACGATGTGTTGTAAGCGAGCTTTGGCTTTATAAACCGATTCTAAGTTTAATGATGTAAATAGTTTGCTACCTGTAGATAATATACCGTTATGAGTGAGGCGATGATTGCTTCCTTCCTGCGCGCAAATAATCAAGATAATAACTCGACGTCTAAGTGGCGCGCGAGTCATGATATGAGGCATCAGTGATTAAGATCTTTCTTCATTACACAACGCAATAATATGATCTGCTGCCCTGGGTGAACCCACTGAGTACAAATATTATTAGAGAACTCTTTTGGATGCGCAGAACCGAAAATTGGTTCCTTTATTCAACAGTCACGTGACTGAAGATAAATTATCAATAATAATTGATTTTACTTTCATCCACGTAACAAAACAAAGCCCATAGGTACTTCCTTTAATCCTTTAACTAATTATATGATTAAAATATAAAATTTCTCTGTGTTAACACTAAAATATTAAAAATAAAAAAATCGAATGTAACACACCGCTACCGACAAACGTCACACTTTGTATGAGTTTAACAGCAGTCACGTGGTACTTGTTGGAACCATGCGCATTATTTCTCTAGTATTATTTCTTCTCAAAGGGTGAACCCAGTGGCGTGCATCCTACATAAGTCAAAGTTTAGTTTATCGTTTGATTTTTGTTTGTTTGCAATAATTTTTCTAATCTGACTGAATATGGAAATTTCTGTTCGGATTTAATAACAAAGGATCAACTGACTAGTTGAAAATGCCTTAAACATGAAAATTCATAGAAACAATAATTATTTTAGTCTTGTTTTCCAATACGTGCCGTGAGGTTGCCGGCGAAGAATAGCATCTCTGCTCGGATTTCTCATCGCCAAATTAATAAAAAAATATAATTTCTGACTACAAGCCTTTAAAGACATAAGACAAGTATTACGAAAGTATAAGCGTTGGATCGGTCAACCCAGAGGCTAGCTCCTCGACTAAAGGATGCGGTTTCGAGTCTCGCCGAAGAATATTAAAATTTTAATTCATTATCAAAGATTTTCATGGTTGGAATTTCGGGGTCGTCACGTCGTTAACGTAAAGTGATCACAAAAAACAGCGGTGGAAAACGTTCGTAAGCTCGCATCGTTTGGTTAACCCGTGAAAAGAAATTAAAATTTTATAGTAAACGTACAATATTTATTTTATTTAAGGAATTTCATATACCTGCCTGTATTTACGACTATGTATATCGATTTGTTTGAACAGATGTGTCGTACTCATACTTAATTGATCTTTGAAAAACATATATATTTGTCTACCTTATTTTTGTTTGTGTTATTAGTAACTGTTTATAGAAGAATATGAATACTCTCTTTCGTCAATATGTTAAATTAATTAGACTCTAAATATCTGTAGAAATAAGAAAATCATTGAAAATTCTGTCGAATTCAATGTTGAAAAATCTAATAATAATTATGGATTATGAAAGCTATTGCGGTACATACTACATACTGAGTTTTCAGAAAAAATCGTTTTTGAAATTCACATACATCTATAAAAAAATCTAAAACCCCGACTCGCATTCAAGAGTGTAGGCCAAATATCTTTCACAAACTTTGACATTTTGGTTGGCAAAAATTGGGTAATATTCCTCGAACTTTTTTAACAAAAAAAATTTGGAAAAATCGTTATTAACAGACGGGCATTTTCATTGGAAGAAAGTACAACAAGCCTTTAATTGCGGAAAAAATCGTATATTTTTTTGGTCATCTCTCCAGAAATTGAGTATAAATAAGTGTAACTACTTTAAACGTGCTTTTTTATTGGTCTTTTTTATTTGAACTAAATTTATCCTTTTTTATACATTAAAATATCAAAATTTATTTTTGGGAATCAACGTGTCAAAAGTGGCGGTCAATGAGTCTTCGCTTTTTTTGCCATGAAAGATATATGAGGACTTCATCTAGGTAATTATGTATAAAAATCTATGGTTTCTGCAAACAGCGATTTAAAGTAGTAGGTATTATTATACTCTATGCAGCAATTAAAAAAAAACCAAAGACAAGATAATTCCATCGATAATAATAAAGTAAGAAATCTTTTTTCTTCGTGTACCTACCTACACAATGAATTAGGTACTTACTCATTATCATCGCACATCGCAGATTACCAGCTGCTGCTGTCATACGAAGCGTGAAGGTTATTCGGTAGGTACCTATGCAGCATTATTTGGTACGTAAATGTGGTTTAATCGAATAATAAAATTCTAGGTATTTATTGCTTATCTGAATGATAATAACAATTTAAATTGGATGTAACAATATTTTAAAACGTAGATCGGTATAAATTGTTATTTTAATTTAATCCGCAAAGGAAGATAATAATTAATATTGTATTGAGTTAGCACGAGGAAGGCATTGTTTAATGTTTATGGTTCTATGGTTTATCTATGGTTGTGCGATCGGAACGATTACGTTTCAACCACGACCATTTTAATAGCTTACACGATTTTATTTCCTTTGTTGATGGTTGTCTATAATCGAAGATTTTGTCAATGGTTATCTTTGATTTTTTAACAATAAGACAACACCTATATACATAATATGCATTAATACACATTAGGTACGGTTAGTAAATTATGTCAAACGCACTCTAATAATGTCACTCGTATATGTATGGAGTACTTATGGACATTATTAAATGCGATTGGATAACGTACATCGATCACACATTTCATTTATTTTTGTTTATTTTCTTGGAGGCATAGTTGTCTAGGCGTCAACTTCATTTGACATTGGATTCGACGTCTGGGTAAATTAGAATTACAACAGAACTGTCTTCGATTGGGCAGAACCATGGCACGGTGACATTAAGTTCCGCTTTTATTCCAAAATCATGGAAGAGAAAGCTGGAGTTCTCTAAGTATTTTAAAAACGGAAGAAGAAGAAAAAACACAAACATTGTTGATCATCAGTATGATTCTAATAATCGAACTATTGATACGTATAAATTCGATTTGTATCAAGAGAAATGTAGCCACTAAAGCCATACATTTCCTTACTCGGCATCTAAAACGGTTGTATTTTCTATAGTACCTAGGTAATACAATGCAGAATTGCAGAGAAAATCTCAAGGATAGTAACTGTCGCCTTAGCCTAGTTAACCATTTCACAAGCCAGAGTGTGACGTGTGACGCAACCTTTGGTATGATCGGCTTGTCTATGGATGGTAAATGTTGTTGATGCTATTAAGTAGAGACTACGAACAATAATTGTACCATGCTAAGTAAAAATATACGAACACTGGCAGCAAAACCTGTCAGACGACAGGTTTAGGAAAGGGTCATTAATTGTTAAGGAGAATTTTCATTTTATTGAAAAAAAATGATCGAGCGGCTTTTATACTGCATTCAATAAAATTTATGAAAAAATTGTTTGATTAAAATTTTACCATTATGACCCAATATCGGTGTACACCATTGGCAAATAGTCTCTCAAATTTTTCGTGTTAAATTTTAACGTATTTATAGCGTGGTTCTAATGATAAAAAATAAAAAATATTGTACCTCGGACAAGGCGCATTGATTCATCACTATAATTTCATATCCAAATTAGATATTATATAATATAAATTAAAGTCGGGTTAGTGCGAACACTTATAACTCGAAATCGGCTGAACAGATTCTTTCGATGTTTGATTTATTGGATTCTTCTCCGCTCCGGATAACTGTTAACTATTATAAAATCAAAAATGCAGAAGAAATTATATAAAATATTATATTAAAGTTAGTATGGAACGGATATCTTTCGACACCAACGCCATCTATGAAAAATTCTATAACAGCAAAATTATTAGTTATCTACCTGACAACCATTGACATTAAAAATATTGGTACGCAGATTTTTGATGGATATTTTTCGAGCTTTCAGAAATAATTTTTTAACATTCAAACATGCTTATTTTAAACGTATTTTTGTATAAATTATAAATCTGAAATCAATATTCATAGTAAGGACTAGCAGCCTATACGTCTGACGGGAGAGCTAGTAGTAAGATAATGATTTAAACCCACGTTTCGGAGACATAGATCAAGACTCGAGAGTTACCAAATCTAATCTAATGCGAGAAAAACATTCATCTTGTGGTGATGACGAGACTAATATTACACTATTAACTGTCTCCATGAGTATACGAGATGGAAGTGGTTTACCTTCGCTGAGATAATTCATGGTCGCCTACAGCCGCGGCTGTGAATATATTTTTTTACCCATAGACAACTATATAAATCTGTGAGAAATAAAATCATGGATAACTTAGTGTTGAGATAATTATTTATCTGCGCATGTGTTAAAAATTACTGCTTGTTCATTTCTTAAAAACATTTTGTACTAACTTTTCAAATCTCGTTTTAATATCATCAAAGCTATCTGCACACTATAATAATTTATGTTTCAGATCATGCAGTGGTTCCTTTTAAATCAACATCGCGATTGTATGCCGCACTCTGCAATTACCCACAATCAGTCCTCCTGTAGGTACAAAATTGTGTCGGCCCAAAAATATCTTTGTGAATAGTACCTACCCCTATTCAAAATCTCCGAGTAAAACTAACGCTGGTGCAAAATAACCTGGTTTTTTTTTTATATATAGGAACGTGCAAGTATAATGCCGATCCAGTAATTAGTAGATATCTAAGATATCTAAATAATATTCCCGAAAAAATAGGTAAGTAACTATATTAGAGACAGTTAGGTACTTACATTCGAAAAGCAATGGTGACTACGAGGCTTCTTACTCGTAGACACATTATACGAGGCGATGCCGCTTCGTAGTCGTTGTACATAATTCATCGAATCAACCAAGCAATTTTCTCTCTGCACATGATGCCTTGCGTTATTCGTGAATCTTCCCCGGGGACGACACGCGAAAGACGTAGCAGTACAAATAATACATTTTCATACAACATTACAGAGATACTCTGTTTAGTTTGTCTGATGTGTGTGTGTGTGTTCTGAGTGGATGTGTGTATGATTGGTGACATATAATTTTATATTTTGTAAGATTTGTGTATTTACGTAGTGAAAGTTCATTATAATGAATTAAAACAAACACAGTTGCACTTTCACGATATTTTATTGAGGCTCGAGCGCTTTCGTCTATCTCATGTAGACATTATCAAGATACATTATCTACATCAAGATACAAGAGACATTATCGCGTAAGATCGAGCGCAATGGAGAGCTCTCGTTGACTCCCTATGCTCCTGAGTGGGGTGTAAAAGGGAGAATTGATTGATGTAAAAAAATATAAAGACCCATTTCTCATCAAATTGCCAGCGACCGAAAAAATAGCATTTGTGAAATGGGCCTTATTTCGCTGATCGTGCAAGTCTACCTGTTGTAATAATAATACAAACACACACCTACGTCATAATGCGTGTTTAAACATTTCTCCAGTAGATATGAATCAGTATTGCGCGCACGCACTGAACAGACACGAAAAATTAAATAAATAAATACATTAAGTCGTTTCTGTTTCCAAGAAATGGATTTCTAAACGTTAAAGATGAATTGTAGACAAGTATATGGTTATTACATCCATTTTATTACGTATTTCATAAACTTTCTTTCGAAGTGTCCTAATATATACGACATACCTACTAAGGCCCGTTAAAAAACATCCGTTAGTCATTGAATTCAGTCAAATTTCGGGAACATTTACTGAAGGAAGTTCCGACGTCAGTTGGCCGGGAACTACCTAATAGTTTGTTTGACATTTCTATGTTTTCGTACCAATTTTAACTTATTGAACAATTTCTTATTCATAGAGTATAATAATACTACTTACTGAAGTGGTTGATAGCCCAGCGGTTACGACGCCGGCTTTCGTACTGTTTCGTGCGGAGGTCGTGGGTTCGATCCCAGGTGCCGACCATCTTCCTCTTTCACGACACAAGCTTTAAGTAGCTTACTGTGAAAGAGTCAAAGGGTGTATTTGTGTTCACTTTGAGTGAACACAAATTCATTTTATAAAAAAAAAAAAAATCTTATTTCTTCGGGGATTCTAATTGCCTCCGTATTCTTTTTCAGTGCAGTTGTAAAGAAAATATTGATTGATGAATTATTTCGTATCGAGACGAGAGTTAAACTGTTTGATGCGTGTGCAGCGTGTGTGTTGCCCATTCTCCTGTATGGGTGTTGGTCCTGGCACATGACCAAAGCCCAGGCACAAAAAGTCACTGCGTTTGAAACGAAGTGCCTAAGCATATTGGACATAGGTGGTTCTACTGCATCACCAACGACGCTATTCGCCGACATAACCACCGCCAGCCAATCACTTCTACCATTGGTGGATATGGCTTGGACACGTGCTACGGATGCCGAATGACAGTTAGCCGGGGCTGTTCCTCCTCCTTTTAGGCTCTCGAAGACGAGGAAGACCCTCTCACGTTTTCTCCTTAGAAACAGAGCTGAGAGATTTGAACATGGTGTGGGACGAAGTCATAAAGTCATTTGTGCATTTGGAAATAAAAAAAATAAAAATTGCGCAATGGAGAGATCTTGTTGGATACCTATGCTCCTAAGTGGGGCGTTAAAGGAGTTTAGATTTAAATTAGTTTAGACCTGCCTATTGTGTAAATATAACTTATGTATGCACATCATGGATAAATAAATATTATATAAGCATTTATAATAATCGTGAGAAAACTACGTGCGTCTATTCAACACTCATAGACGAAGACGGAAATGCAAAGACAAAACCAACAAAAAGAATCAAGAGTCACATCTGATAGTAGTTATGAGTACCTACTCGGCCAACACTTGTGACGTCAAAAGACTTCATTCCCGGATATGAAGAAGTGCGTATTATGTCAGTGATACGGGATGTAAATAAACGAAAAAAAAAATGCTTAGGTTTACTACGAAAAAATGTTCTCACAAGAAACAAAATGCGCAGCTGTGAGTGAGAAGTGCATAGATTGCATTCTTATTAACATAAGATATAATAATACTTCTGTACCCGATCTAGCTAAATAGACGAGTAATGTATTTTGGATATACAATTAATATATTAAAGGTTGTGCCCTCCCATATCCCGGGATGTTTCAGGAACCTTAGTTCTCATTTCATCCAGACTTTATAAACCAAATCAATTTTTTGAGAAGATGACAGAAACAGCGCAAGGTTTCGGATTTAGAAGTCTGGGCGACTTCATCTGAAAAAGACAAAGCCTTGAATAATAAAGTATTTAAGATAATTTTCGATAATTCTAATTGACAAGGAGAGAAAAAGACGTGAATTGCGGAGATTTGTATTTACTCTTGACTTTAAACAACCGTTAATGATTTTTCCTAGCCTACAATATTACTATATTATATGATAATATTAGAAAGGAATGTGGAGTGGATGTTAGCGTAGTGATAGAATGAAAGTGAATAAATTAAGGTGGTTTGGGAATGTAGAGAGAATGAACGAGGAGAGAAAGACTAAAATGATACATAAATCTGAAAGAATAGGTGCACGCAGACGAGGCCGACCTCGAATGACATGGTCCGATCATATCGGTTCAGTCTTAGAGGAGGGCCAAGTCAGGAGCAAAAGGAATAGAAGAGCATGCATGCGGAATGTGATGCGTTTGGAAGAAGCGAAAGAGGTTTGTTTGGATAGGAAAGAATGGAAATCCGTACTCTCTGCCTACCCCCTTCGGGAAACGGCGTGATGGGTAAAAAAAAAATATTATTAAACCCAACTTGAATAACCCACAATACTTTTACCTTCTTTCAAATTTACCTATTGTTAAGTACCTATTCCGACCCCTTACCTTAGGAGAGACAAATTGTTGTTAGAAAGTACCCACCAACTAAAAGTTCAGTACAATTCTCTACAAATTTGCTGTAGGTCTTGTAGGTGATCGGCCTTCAAGCCATCCAAATTACAGGATATTACTGCCAACCATATTGGCTAGCTGATGTTAAGCGTAGATATCTTCACTGTAGCTGTTTGTATCCTAATATATTAATCTAATACGATGTATCGGAAACACCACTGCTAACTAAAGAACTACACTTTTAAAAAAAATGTAATAGGTACTTTACCTTACCCGTTAATTTAATGCACCCAAAAAATACTGAAAAGGACCGAAATTCCCTAGAGTTGGTGTGGAAGGGCTTATACCTAGATAGATTTATATTCAAGATATTTCTGCACATCTGTTGTCAATAAAACATAGGTACAGGTATGTATTTTATATACCTACATATTTTGTAAGACCAAAATAGAATAACATTATTTAGATAAATTATATAAGTGGTTGGTAGTCTAGCGGCTACGACGCCGGCTTTCGAGCTGTTTCGTATCGGAGGTCGTGGGTTCGATCCCAGGTGCCGACCATCTTCCTCTTTCACGACACAAGCTTTAAGTAGCTTACTGTGAAAGAGTAAAAGAGTGTATTTGTGTTCACTGTGAGTGAATACAGATTCATTTTATTAAAAAAAAAAAGAAAGAAATATGATTTTGGCAATGCGGCTCGACGATGTTCGTCGTAAGGATTTAATTTTTTATGTAGGTACACTTCATTCGAACTTAATATTACTTGTTTTTTTTTTTTTGGATGAAAATTGTATATAAAGAATGTATACCTACCGGTTTCGAAAGGAAAAGATCTGTCAACTTCAAGTGCTATCTCAAAATACACTAATATTGACGGACCTTGGTAGCCTAGGCGCTAGTGGACAGTGGTATAATAGGCGCTGACTTCTAATCAAGAGGTCCCGGGTCGAAATTTTTCTTCGTGATTTTCACTCATAATATCTACCCGAGGTTTGCCTGTCTCGGATTGGATGGGAACGATTGACTAGAAAAAAAAATATTGCCTCAGACAACCGGTTATACTGACAGCTTTGTATAGAAAGATGTTAAATTATTTATTTAGTGAAGTCCACTAAGAATGATATTTTAGAAGTAGCGATAGTTTCCTCAATGACACACTTTTTATATAAAAATAATAATATTGGCTCACAGAAATAAAAATACAAATACTTACCTACACTTTTGAAATCTTTCACACTAAGCAAAGCCTTCTCGTGAAAGTGGAAATGGTCGGCAACGGGATGCGAACCTACGACCAGTACTTACCACCGCCTGTACGTACGTACGAAAGATCGACCAACCACTTATTACGTATTATGAGGTAACCAGTGAATTCGAATCCCGCAATCCTAATTTTGAATGAGAATTGTACCACAATTTGTATTTTCAATAAATTATTATCAACATACAGCAAACACTTTCAAGCTTTAAGTGGCTTACTGAGAAAGAGCCAAGAGTGGTTTTTATGTTCACTTTGAGTGAGCACGCGTTCATTTTTTTTTTTCGTAAAAAAATCTGTCTTATTTAGGAGTGTAATAAATTAGAATAACTACTCCGATTGACTAGAAGACATCCAACATTGTTTTCATAACAAATAAAATAAAACTTGAGCTTATTACAATGCCTACACAATATAGGTACAATGCGATCACAATTTAATATAAAAAATAATTATGGATTGATTTACGATTGTATAATGCAGTGAATGATATAAAAAAACATACAGTATACAATAAAACGAAAGCATCGCTCGCTAAACTTGTTTTGACAATCTCCAAAAAAATAAAACACTATGCATGTGAACCCAAGACAGGTATAAATCTCAACAGGTGGGCTATATACAAACCGTGTTTATAAAGAGAAAAAAAAATACACGTTAGTATAATGTTCTCAAATAAAACAAGTGTTAAATCTTACCTTTAATGACGCGAATATATAAACATATTGCAATATTGAAACATGCAAAAATCGACAAAATATTGTATTCCTTCTAGGCAAAATCATGTTGAATCGAAATTAATATTCACTGCACAACACTATGTTCACCTTTAACTAAAAACTTTCAAAAACATTTTCAACACATTTCAGTCACACGAAACAATTATTAAGATTATAAGCACAAATACAGATAATTCAAATGAATATAAAATCAAATTATATTTCAGAAAGAAATACACTCGAAAAAGAAAATATAAATTTATTCACTTGTCGACGCGGCGCACACCCACACCCGCATAGCCATTGTACAAAACTAATTTAGTAAAGTTGTTTAGAATCAACTTTCGCGAACTTCCGAAGTGTGAACGCGACTAACTTCATGATTAAACGCAGTGCTGCCATAAAAATAATCACATAAATCAAGTCAAAAAGTAAATTAAAAAATATCAATATAATGGTAAAACTTGATTTTATTTAAAACGAAGTGATCGAACAAAAATTAAATTTCAAATTATAAATATTTATATAAGTTCAAATGAAACATTTAAGGACTTCTAGGAAAACTATTTTTATTTAATCCATCAATATTTTTTTATGGCAGCATTTTGCTATTGCTCAAATGTCAAAACAAAGTATTCTTGTATCATATTGGCGGCATTTATTTAAGTTTGGTTAGAATAAAAACAAAGCTTTGATTTTCCTATTGCAACGCATTAATTGCAAAAAGTAAACCTCGTATTTTTAAAATGCCTGTCGAAAAAACCCCAGAAGACACGATTAATATCTTAGTTGCTACAGATTGTCATTTGGGATTCAACGAACTAGATCCAGAACGAGGTGACGATAGTTTCAACACGTTTGAAGAAATCCTACAATACGCAGTTGAATACAATGTGGATTTTATACTTTTGGGCGGTGATTTGTTCCATGATGCTAAACCTTCTCCCAGTTGTATGCTCAAGTGTTCAAAGTTATTGAAAAAATATTGCTTTGGTGATAAACCTGTCGAAATCGAAATATTCTCCAATCAACATGAAAATTTTCAACAAACTCTTAATGGATTGGTAAATTACGAAGATCCAAATATAAATATTTCATACCCAGTGTTTTCTATTCATGGTAACCATGATGATCCTATTGGTAAAGGTACTGTCAGTTCTTTGGATATTCTGTCTAATTTGGGACTCGTAAATTATTTTGGTAAATGGACCGATTATACGCAAATTACAATGTCACCCATATTAATGAAAAAAGGAGCAACAAATTTGGCACTGTACGGATTAAGTTTTTTGAAAGATCAAAGATTAGCTAGACTTTTCCGTGAAGGCAAAGTCACTGTACAAAAATTTGAATCTGACGAGCCAGTGTACAACATTCTCACATTGCATCAAAACAGGGTGGATCGTGGCCATTTAAATTTCATACCTGAAGAAGTGTTACCCAAGTTCCTTGATCTGATTGTTTGGGGACATGAACATGATTGTAGAATAGAACCAGAATACAATGCAACACAAGATTTTGATGTTTCTCAACCAGGCTCTTCAGTTGCTACATCTTTGGCAGCAGGAGAAGCTTTGCCTAAACATTGTGGTCTTTTAGAGGTTTATAGGAAAAAAGCTGACATGACTCCTTTACCATTAAAGACCGTCCGACCTTTTGTGTTTGAAACATTAGTTCTTTCCGAAGTTGAAACATTAGATCCTTTAAGTGTTGATGCTGCGGATCAAGTGCAAGAATATTTAAAAACAAAGGTACACGAAGCTTTGGCAAAAGCAGAAGACCTACTGACTGGCCACTCTAATCAAAAAAGGTTGCCACTTATTCGGTTGTGTGTGCATTATGAAACTGACAACCAACAGTTCAATACAATACGATTTGGTCAGCAATTTTCTGATTGTGTTGCCAACCCTCAAGAGATGATACTCATGAAAAAAGAGAGAATTAATTTCAAAAAAGATCAGAAGGGGAATATTAATAAAGAGGCGCTGGGTGCCGTTATATCTGAAGCTGACACAGACGAGGTAACGGCAGAAGCTCTGCTAGAAGAATATTACAAAGACAGGCCTGATAATGAACAACTTAAAATGTTGAGTGTTAAATGTTTAGGAGAAGCTGTGATCAGTTTTACACAAAAAGGTCACACAGAAGCTTTATCCGAAGTTATCAATTGTCAAAAAGATTTCTATTTGAACGAGTTGATGAAAACCGAAGCAGATAATGAGGAAGATATTTGGGAGCACATAGCAACTTTGAAAGCGCAATTTGAAGAAACCAATGGATTAGCGAATATTAAAAAAGTCCTACAATCCGCATCTATCAAACCAGCTAAGACTTCAAGAACTGTAGAAGATTCAGATGATGGTAGTGATGATGATAATATTGTGATAAGAGTTCCAGACTCACCTCCGACACCTCCCGTAAGGGGACGGGGCAGAGGGAGAGGAAGCAGGGGGCCTAGAGGCGGTAGAGGTTCAACAAGAGGTGGAACAACTCAAACTAATACTGCTTCTCTTAACATCACTCATGACTCCAATACTAGTGTGAGCTCTACTCCGCGATCTTCAAGCAGAGCGAGTTCGAGCTCTAGCAAAAATTGGTTGGCTGATATTGCTCAACAAAGACTTGCATCTACAAATAATAGCACGGCTGATACGTCTAAACGTTCGTCGTCCAGAAAAAAAGCAACATATATTGATTGAAGTTGTCTTGTTTATTATTTTAACATTCCTCTTTTGTAGTATGAATTAGCTTAATAATTCAACCATTATAATATTTTTTTCTTGTTTTTTTTTTAATACTAAGCAATACAATTAAATTGATTTTTTTTTAAACATGTTTTTTTTTTATTGGCTTCATAAGTTAAATTATGATAAATATTGATCCACATTGTATCTCAATGATGTTCAATATTGTAATACAATTGAAGATACATAATATGGAAGATTTTTGAAGCTGACTTCTATATCAACATTATCAAAAATGTTTTTTTTCATTGATGCACTCCAGGCCCCCCACATTATTTCCTGGGCCCCGTTGCTAAAAGTCACGATGGCCCCCCCCCCCTCTCACTTCCAAAGAAAGAATTTTCCACCCTTTTTTACAATATACATTTTTTAACTTTTATTACAATTATTTTTCATCAAATCAAACACATTTAAAACACATCGTAAATTTATTTTAAATACTGGTAAAAACATAATTGAACAAATAAAATCTTAAATGTTTTTGTTTGCTTGATTATTCACACAGATAAAATAATAACTGTCGTAGGAAATTGGTGGTTACATTATAAACCATGGATTGATAACCATACATTACGAACCATGGTTATATTTGTACGCAACGCACTGCAAATCCAATGAACCAATTTATATTACTCTGATGTAATATTTCATTGAATCATGGATACACAATCATAAATCTAATCCTAGTGATTTTATTTTGGTTTTATTTCCCCCGTCTTTGCGGGCCCCGTTGCCGTAGCACTGGGCATGTGGGGGCCCTGATGCACTCTCACCATGTTTTTATCTCCATCTGACTGATTACCTTTTCCTTTTAGAGCTGCCATTGTAATACCTAGGGACCATATTATCTATTGAGGTTCTCCCACTGCCATTTTCTTTCACAATATGTATTATACCTACATAATATGCTTCCCTCTATAGTGGCATGTTTTTGTTTGAGAATAAAAATTGTGTGATGTAACTTTCAATGAAGAACAGAAATATATTTCCATAAGAGAATAAGGAGTCAGCAACCTGATCAAAGGATTAGTTCTATCTAAGAATTAAATTTCAGACAGAGAGACCATACAATATGTTGTCCAACTTTAATGTATATATTATAAAAAAGGCTTGTATTGTTTGCGAGTAATATAACTATAAGACGTGTAGGTACCTTCTTAAGCAATGTTGATTCTGTTATTCTTGTAAATGTTCAATTCCTTACTTTAGTATGTTGAAAGATGAAGGCTGATCCAAGCGCAGGGGGGTGGAGGTCGATTTTCCATTGTCTAGTGAAAAATAAAATGGAATGTCTCAGATCTATATGGAAAATTCTCACCTATTTTCCACCACATTCATATCACAATTCCCATTACTTACCTTTTTTTCTTGAAATGCAAATAACCTCATTTTGTTGGTAACAAATGAAGTGAAATCGATATAAAATGAGTTTTATATTTTAGAGATAATGGAAAAATAAAAGTGGAATGAATTACTAGTTTTTACAGACAATGTTAATTTATCAGTTTTATATTTTATCTACCTATATTTCTAGTGTTCAACAAAAATAAAATCTTTTCTGCTATAAAAGAATCATTTTTTTTATGTACACATAGGTAGATTTTTCTATATATCAGGTATCTTAAAATATACTTAGGTACGCAAAATAATAATAAAATATTATTGCAATTTTCAATGATGTGTGGACGGTACTTAAGAGTACACCTGTCACAGTACTCACAGTCACCAACAACTGTCAAATAGAGGTGAAACTTTTGAAAATCAGGTTATTTGCATGGTTTGCTTTCGTTCATTGTTTACTAATTACAATAATTATTAAACATATCTTGTTGGTTGTGTCTTCTACTTCATGAGCCGGTATCCCTCTTGCATTCCGAGTTATGTGAGTACCATTTATTTGAATATTTAGCTTAGCTAATTTGATATTTCTTGAGAAAACTGACAAGTTGTTATAGTTTTGTTTAAAAATATTTTGTTATTTTACATAAGTATCATAAATCTTATCTCAAGAGTTGTTTAAATTATTTAAACTCAAGGTTACTAACCACACAATGAAATAATATATAATATGATATACATAATAATAAGAAAGACATTCTCAAGATAAAAAAAAACTGATAAATACTAAAAGTTTTTTTCTTCATTAAGATCAGTAACTAAAAGTAGTAAATTGTCAAGAAAATTCTAGGAAATCATAGGTTTATGCACAATAATAAATACACATAAATAAAAACAATACGCATTTGTGAGAAATTATTTTAATGAGATATTACATACTCAAATAATTAATTGTCTACAGATGTATAATATTTTTAATTTTTATCATTATTATTTAGAATCCGAACACCACCCATTATAACAGTTGACAATTTATTAAACTAGGTATGTTTATTTAAATATCACTTTTTAAGTTTTTAAATGATTTTGAGACATTGTTCATTATTATGTTCCATTATTTATGATTATGACATGTTGATTTTAGTCTAAACTTTATTGTCAAGTCTTCCAAATTCAAAATTATTTCACCTTGAAAAAACTAAATAATGTCTTTTTTCTGTGGTTAATTCTTTTTATCATTCGATTTTGGAACAGTTTTATTTTGTTTTTTTCTTTTCTTTTTCTTCTTCGATGTGCTGTTTTTATCGAGTTCATTAGAGTCTGGTGAATCTGATATATCCAATGTTACATTTGATTTTGATGATTCTTTTTTTGTTTTGTTCTTTTTGGTTTGAACTGCTGTTGCTACATAGCCGGTTGTTCGAAATCTACTTCTTGCTGTCTTTGCTTTTTCATTTGTCACAGTTGTAACTTGTTGCTCAGTTTTCACAGTATCAATAATTGTCGTAAAACTGGAACCCGACTCAGTTTTTGAAGATTTAATTCTGAAAATGTAATATACATACCTATTATGTTATTAAATTTAAAAAAATACAGAATTATTCTACTAGCTGAATTGACGAACTTCATCCAGCCTCAGGAGCAATAATCGTTGTGTTGACTTATTAGCTGAATTCCATTTCATATTTATTACACATAGTATATTGTAATTATTGGGATTATATGAAAAAGCATATATCTTCGTATTCATAGTAGAAAATGGGATTGGTAGAAAAATTGGGATTGTACATATATTTTTTTTTGTCAAAATCAGTAAAGGAACACTTTAAACACCTAGCAGTTTAAAATATACGTAGTATCGACCTATTCTCATACCATCAAATATACAGAAAAAAAATCATAAAAAACGGTCAAGCTTTTTCGGAGACGTATGTTAACAAACACCAGGACACACAATTTTAATATAAAATAGATTAAAATAAAATTTGACTAAATTTTCAGAATGATTGATGTGAGTTTAAATTTGATAGTAGAAATGAACCTCTTATAAAAAGCACCTCTCAAAATGGGGAATTCACTTAAGAGCAAAATAAAATAATTTTCCTCCCATTACGAAGGAAATTTCGCAGATTTGAGTATGGAAAGTTCCGTTTTCATATTTACTTGTGAGTCGTGACTTCCGCTCACATTTTTCCAAATTTGTATTCAGGCATTAGGTACTTAGTCTAATTAATTTATGTGCGATTATCCTTGAAAAAATGCCCTGAAAGAAAAAAAAAACAAACCCATACTTAAAGTAATTGAATCAATCACATCAAATCAAAACTCCCTTTGAACTCCACTGAGGAGCATAGGGAGGCAACAAGAGCTCCCCACCATGCGCGATCTCGCGCAATGCTTATGACCTCCTCCCACACCAAGTCCAACTCCCTCAGCTCTGCTTCGAAGGAACGGAACACGGTATAAGAGGGTCTTCCACGTCTTCGAGACCCTGATGGGAGGAAAAACAGCGCTCTCCTCGGCCAACTGTCATTCGACATCCTCAACACATGTCCCAGCCATGCCCATCTCCTCCTCGTAATGGTGGAAGTGAAGTAATTGAATGGCTTCACCAAAATAAGGAGGTGACAATTTTATCAAATGATATGCTGTTACACATTTTGGCCAGATTTTGAGGAATTTATAGAAAAGTTTGTGCTACCAACCACTAGAAATACACCTGAAACTTATTTACCTATACTATAAATATAGAAAATGGTGTTTTTTCCGCATGGAAAGCATTATCATACTGTATTAATTTGTATGGGAAAAATTTCTTTGCACAACGAGTAAGATTCTGGAACGAATTATGCTCATTATAAGAGGTTCCACTGTATTCTATAAGTACAACTATGTATATTTCATCAAGTTTAAATGGCAGTGGTCTCACCGTGTTTTCTTTTTCCATGTTCTCGTTATGGAGGTCTGGTCCCTTTGCAGATATTCGCTAACAACATCGCATAATTTCACTTTCATTTTTGTTTTAGGTTTAGTTTTCTTCATTTTTATTTCATCGTTTCGTATTTCCTTAATCATGTATGAGTTTTCTAAAGCTTCTAACTTCTTTGAACAGGATCTGAAACACATCACATAAACATTCATTTCAAATATTTCTATGAAGAATATGTGGAAAGGTCTGGAGGACATGGAAAAGAATGACAATATTCAAAAGAAATGTTTGAAGTGTGCTTGGGTAGAAAAGAGTGGAGGTCCGTTCTCTCTAACTAGCCCTTACAGGACAAGACGTGATGGGTAAAAGAAATAATTTTAATAATTATGTATAAATAATTATATGATTATAAAAATAAACTTATGTTCACCTTAGCAGTGATTCACTGTCTGTGGAATAGCTATTCATGGCCATATTAGAAATTCCCCAAGACAGTGGAAGATATGAATTAGACCCCTCGGTTTGTACTCCGGTCCACACTTTTTTCTTCAGCGACGACAGCTTCAGATGTAACTCCGATTGTTGAGATTTGTTAAATCTCTTTGATTCGGATATACTCCTGAAATAAAATATTTTTCGTACACTTTTGTAAATGTAGCATTAAATGTAATTTAAATGGTTTAACTACAAAATCTTAAGTTTTAAATATGGCAAATTATTTTTGAGGCGACTAATAACCTAAAGGGCATCTAAATATTTTGAATATTTTAGCAATTTATTATTATATTAAAAAAATATATTTAATAACTAAGCAAAATTATTTCTACAACCCATATTCAGATTAATATGTCGCCTTGTTAAATGAATGCTGTTATTGATGTAGGTTATTGAGTGGACGTATTGAAAACTATAAAGGAAGATAGGCTGAAGATAAAGAAAAAGAAATTTGACATTAGGAATGATATAGAAAGTGCCCCTGCATAAAACAATGTTCTTAAATGACTCTTAGTGAAATTGATGATGTGACTAACTTGATTGGTGGGAAACATCGGAATTGCTGCCATTCTAGAGACTTGGATTTACCCTCTGTTTCGATGTTTGTAGATATTGATCTAGAGAAACATCTCATCGGACTTTTCTCTCTGTCTGATGGATCTGGAGAATCCAACAGCTACAAAAATATCCAATAAACATTATTTTAAAAATAAAAAAATGTGATTTAAAAATATAAAGGAGCATCTTTTTGTTACAAGTATTACATTACATCGTTTGTATTTTTAATAACACTCTATGCACTTTCCTTTTAAATTATGAATAGTATCAGTTTTCAATGCTTTGGTCTCAATGGAGACTGAGTGAGCTGAGAAAGAACAGCAGGCTACTCTTGAAACTCAATTCCAATCCCAATGTCAGCGGTCAATACTTTTAATACCATAAAAATCTCATTTATACCATTTTTTTTCATAAAGCAATACTGGATTTAAAAGAAACTTGCGTGGAACGGCTATTTTTATGCATAGCAACCAAAACTTATGCCCCATTTTTATTTATTTCAAGATGTAATATACAATTACATTATTGTGCTTTGCCAAGTCTCAAAAGAAGACTTGTCGTGATTAAGATTGAAATTCGATTGGTATTGTGATATAGAGTAAACCCCAAGTCACAAACTTTTAGTGTTTTTTTAGATTGGACAGAAACTGTTGAGTGGAAAAATTGAAAAACTGACACTCTGTGCTTGAACACCCTGACACCAGCTGTGTATATAAAGTGTTAATTTATGTCTTCCGTCCTAGCTATTGCAATAAATATCCACGAATTTTATTACCTGAGCGGGTGTGACTTTCAATTCTGGAGGCGCTAGTTTTTTAGTTCGTGCTTTAGCGCTTTTGTGTACTCTGATCTGTTTATGAACTTTTCTAACTGGACTCGATTCGTCGGCTGTATCAATATCGGACGAGAATTCGGCCATATCACTACCTTGATCGGTTGTCAAATCAATTGTGGTCCTGTATATCTGAAAATCATTTTATTAGCAAATATTATTTGTATATAATATTTTTTGGTTGATAATCAGTATCTGAACGTTTGTGCTGTAAAATACTATTTTAGCTTACTGGTAAAACTTCTCTAGGCATTGGAGGGCTTTGCTTGATTATTTCTAATTTTGGTGGTTTCATCTTCTTCACAATCTGCAAAATGTTCGTAAAATTTGATATTCAAGCAAAGTTTTATGTCATCCTTTTTGATTAGGTAAGTAAATAAATACACTTCTGCATTTTGAATCAGAATCAATGCAGGGTTACAACTACTGTCTTCTATGTTTTGTTTTGACGGCTGGTTTAGTATGATCACTTAACGTTAAAACAATGTCACATTCCAAAAGCCCGACCCATGAGAATCTTTATATTACCCCTTGCCCTATGTCTCCCACGCAGGGATGCCATTCTTCGGACTCATAGCATAATATTGAAGCCTTAAAAACCAAACAGGCGTCAGACGTCTGTTGAAAATTGTGAAAAATTTTTAGCAACTGAATTTTGATCTGTCACTACTGGAAACCTAATATGTTCATCCACTTAATATCCTTTCATATAATAGAAATCAATTACTCTAACATTTATTTTTGCATTGCTTTGAAAGAAGTTAGATAATTTTTGAAGATTTTGGTAATAAAACTATCACTTCTCTACAATCTTTGCTTGACGACATTATTATATTATATTCACAATACGGCTACAATATATTGAAAACAACGCTGCATTCTTACTTTCTTGGATTTCGTTTTTCCATGTGGTAAAATTGGAGAAGGAGGTGGCGCCAGGAAGTTATCAGATCCTGTTCCTAAATCATCCTTATTTTGACCCTCGGCCTCGGAACTACTGCTCGATGTATCTCCTTCATCGCTTAAAATGAAAAAATAAAAATTATTAGTTTTTGGGGCGTTTTTGTATTTTGCTTCACTTCTTCTATTTTCAGTTATATTTCGGACAGAAATGCAAGAAGTGGCATTGATTTTATTGAGTTTTAGCCATACCTCAAGAAACCACTGTTAGATAAGAGGAATGTTTTGAAAAAAGATCCCTGGATCATGTAACCTCTTGTATTTTCAAAAAAAAAAAAATGTTTCAACAAAAACTTAAATACCTGGAATAATCCGAGAGATCAATATTGGTAGGTTCGTCCGCACTAGATCCTTCCTGCAGCAGTCTATTAATTATCTTGTTTCTCAGTCTTTCTTTGTTTGGTGTCTCGTCGCAGAAGTCTAGAAGGGTTTCGCAGAACGCCCGACCCATTCCTTCGAAGTCCTGCGCGGAGAAGTGCGTGCCCACTCGGCTACCCAGTTCAGATCCCCCGAAGGACGCCTCCATCGTATAGCTGTTTGCTACTCCCATCATCCAAACTACAACTCGTCCAGTGCCCTCTTTACTCCGCTGTATTCGAAATTTGCAACTCTCGAACGAAAACTGAAACATTATCGATTTCTGTAATATTTTTAATGATATCTAAAAATGATTGGTGATATACAATTGCAGCAAATTTTTGATCAATCATTTTTACACAAGACTATCGTCAACATGCAGTATTGCCAATTTATTCGAAAACTATTTGTACGAATTCATCTGTTCGAACACTTTTGAATTCGCAAAAGATTGGACTTACGCGCGAGTACAATCAGTAAATGAACAAATCAACTATCAAATCTTTGGTGTTTGTAATGTAAAAAATAATAACTGTTGGTAGAGTCCAATCTGACACAGGATAATGGTAGAGTCCAATCTGACACAGGATCCCAGCCCTGGATAGAAATTTTTAGCGTAAAAACACTTGTTAAAAAATGTACACTAATCGGGGAATATAATTAACCCCGAGTAGAAATTTCAAGCGGAAAATACTTAAAAAAATTGGGAATCGAACCCGGGACCTTTTGGTAAGAAGTCGGCAGCCATACATACATAATATACTTCAAATTCCTTGTAGACTCAAACGCACGCAGATTTTGGGCTATAGTTTGCTGTATTTAAAATTTGCAATACCTTATCAGCACAATTTTTATGCAGCATGAGAGGAAAAACTTGTTCTTGCAATCTCTTCTCCAGACCTCTCCTATTCTCACACCCGTATATGAACACATTGTGTTTCCTGGAGTGCGCGTGCAGGTCACAGTACATGGCTACTCCACATTCTTCTATCAGTCTGTAAATTGATTCGATATTAGACGCATATAAGTTTCTGTTATACTTAGTTTCTCTTCTAGTGTTCTCTTTGTACCTTCTGATCAACAGCTTGGTGTGCCAGACTGAAGGGTAGGTCTCTCTTATCACAGTTCTGTATTGCCTGTTCAGATCCCTTCCAGTCAGAGAACATCTGTTATTACCCACTATCACCTGAAAGGAACATTTCTTGTATCAGAGATTGAATATGGAAGAATTTTGGCGAAAGTAACACGAAAAAAACAACTTGGTTTAAAACAGATGCATCGGTCGGAATCATATTGCTTAAAATAGGCTATCAGTTTATCAAAATACCTATAAATCGAATTCAATATTCACAATAAGGACAAGACAACGTCTGTTGGGAAAGGAAGTACGGATATAAATCAAAATATATATACAGAACTAAAAACAGTTACAACAATCAAATCTACACTGTACATAATAATGGTCAATAGTGGTAACGATTGAAGGCCTACAATCTTATACTGACTGAATGTGGTAGCTTTTGCTTTAACAAATTTTGTCAACGGTGGGTGGTTCAATTTTGAATTCCCAACCCAACCATCATATCAAAAACACCCATTTCCTAGCGGATTCGAACTGCGTCACTAGCAACGAAAGTTCTTGATAATGTGAAAGCGAGATTGACGAAACGTTCTTGATAATGTGAACGTGAGATTGACGAAAGTTCTTGATAATGTGAACGCGAGGTTGACGAAACGTGAAAGGGCTACTACGCTCTAAAAATCCGTTAGATCCTATTTAATTTTAGTTGTAATGAAAAGCTTCTTACCCCATCAGGATTTAACATTGGCACCAGTTTAAAAATAAATTTTTCCCTTAGTTCTTTTGCTTGATTGGAATCTCCCGTTAAGAAATCGATGAACCCTTTCATCATCCACGAAGACGGTGTTTCCCCAGGATGAACTCTGGCTGTTATGACGATGGCCTTTTTCTTCTGAAAGCAAATACAGTTTTAAATACAGATTTAACGCCAATTTAGAGTCAACATATAAAGAAAGAAAGAATCTTCATGGCGGTAGGTGACTCCTACCTTTATGTTATAAATGAATTCTAGTACCTTCGAGTCATTGACATCCGTTGGTGGAGCTGTAATCGTCAAGTAATAGACATTGTTTCCCGCCACCGTCCTGCAGAGCAGTCTTAACTTAGTGAAGGATGACTTTATGGGGTGGTTCTGCAATCTGCACAGATAGTCCTGCAGGTCGGAGTATGTGTAAGGGTAGCAGTGCGCCATGTACACCTCGTCCCTGTCGTGAGGGAACTCCACGTTGAAGGTCAAAGTGTAGCTGGGGAACTGCTCCTCCTCTTCGCATCTGTAACGTGACAATATTTTAACTTTAACACTGACGAATGTATTTCAAGGTTTTCATCATCTAACAGTGGGAGGAAGTGAGGCTTTTTTACTCTCTTCGTAGTATATCTTCTAGGTCGGTTTGATCACGTCTTGTGATCGATATCTCATGTCTTATTATTATGTCGTTCTGACCTTTACATCCCGCGCAATGTCTCTCCTGGCATTGTTACAATTTTATCATCCTGGCTATTGTTAAACTCATCTTATTTCATCAGCCTATAATCGTTAGCCTTTTAAGGCTAGTTATGTACTTGTAGGATCGTAGAAACGTCTTTTGAAGACCCCAATTTCACCCAGGGACTCTGGACGAAATATTAGTCCTCCTGGCTGTCCAGGGCACTGAATAGCATACTTTCCCAACAATGAATGTCAAATGTGTCTGCGCCCTTTGGGTCCGATCTTCATTTTCCACGTTTATATCAGATTAAAAAAAAAACGAATACCCTTATCAGTCGGGTAGGTTAAAGCAGTAATTACTATTTGTTGATTTCGATACTACATTTGGTAATAGAAAATAAATGATCTCAAGCCCCTTTCCAAATCTTTTGGACATTGGTTTTCCTTGGAAATTATGTTCAACATAAATTATATTTGAGGTCAAATCATAGTCCCAGGTGGATCAACATAAGAAAAGCACCCGTAACAACCTCCTTGATATGTGTGGCTTCGTAATGCCAAAACCATCTCACTTTTCAACCACAAATATTGGGATATAATACCTGAAGAAGGACTTTCTACCTATGATCTAAAAGTTATTTTCCTGTTTTACTAACGTTGGATCATTTTTATAATAGGATATATTTTCAGCGCATCTTCTCCATCCCGTCTGGCTTAGTGCAGCATCCTTTTTAGAATATAACAATGGTCGCATGCCTTCGTTATACAGACTCTCGCCTTTAGATAAGTTTACTATTGAAAACCTGAAAATATACAAATAGATATTTATGCATGTATCTTGGGAAACTTCCTTAATTGAAGCTGTTAAAGGGCAAGTTAGAAGGAAGTTGTGATGTGCGCAGATGAAAAATCTGAAAAATATGTGAGACATCAAATGGCTAGTCAAATAGAACTACTTGCCGTACCAAAAAGTTCGAAATTAGATGATCTTTTAATAAAAACATTTTGAAGTAAATAAGCGAGGAAGTTTTTAAATTGCCAAAGATCTTTTGACTCAAGTGATTGGAGTTTGTTAGACTTCAGACCTAGCATCCAAAATCTGATAGACTCATTGTTGAGACTATTTATCAATATTGCAGAACGTTCATTTACAAGGCTTTCTAGGTGAATCAAAATGTATACGAAGTATATGCTTACCGGTAAACCAAATCTTTCCTAGTATTTGTCACTCTATAATAGAACCATTGCATGTGCCTATTCGTATACAAATCAGTTCTTAAGTATAATTCGTAATATGTGTTAGTTATTTTTACTACTTTGGCAAGGTTTCCAGACTCAAATCTCGATTCGAATTGCAGTTCATCTTCGTTACCGGCGCTGGTGCAAGTCTGAATAAAAAATCTGCTTCCTCCTACACTCGAACGACTAAACTGGAAATCCAAACAAATCCAACGGTAAACAAACATTCTAAAGATAAACAATACGATATAGAGGCAATAGTAAAATATTACAATATTGCACGTACGTAATTGACTGAACTCATTGGATAGTATTGATAAATGACTGTTCCGGACTCTTCTCCTACTGGTTTTGGCTGTAGTTCCCTGCCTGTCGGTATGTAGTATGGTTCTGGAACCGGAGGACAGTACTCTATATGCTGCACTCTTTCTTCTAAAACCTGGAATCATTTCATTCAAAATTATGTAGAAAAATCCATTATGTATGGAAGTGGAGAAAATTTTCAATAGCTTCGTAGTAGAAAAATTTCGCATGAACCCAGCAGACAGCAGGGGAATTGGAAAGATTTATGCTGAAATATCTGGTAGCCGTCTAGGCACTCTAAGGGCAGGTAACCTGTCGCACAGGATCTCTATTCTTTTCTATTTTAGTTTTTTTTATATATCAAAAACCTAGTTGAAAATGTCCCAGTGTCTAAGTACACTCACATTTAAATAAACTAGTAATTGAAAATTTAATATTTGCAAAATCTAGATACCTATTTTGGATTGCAAACAATATGAAAACGTGCTTATTTGGAGTCAAAAGACTCTAAATTTGTACGGTGTTTACCGTAATGCCTTAAATGTGTATAGCTGGTCTGTATTATTAGCTGTTGGATGTCTATTTCATAAGTTCTTCGCTTGTACCACCGCACGGCCTTGCACGATTCTTTTCTTTTCCCTTTTCGTTTAGTTTCTTTCTATTCTTTCATTCCGATATCTCTGACGTCACTCCTTCTCTTCTTTTCCGTTTCAATTTTCAATCGACGGCTTGAGTTAAATTTAAAAGTTTCTATGGCTGAAATAGTTATTATAAATGTGTCTAATATTTTTTTTTAAAAGGTTCGACGAAGAGAATTTCTCTCTTTTGCAATTTGTAACGTCAAAGATTTGTTTAGCCTGTCTGGAGTCTCAATAATGGTTTAAAATCTTTTCGGATTGGAATCTGGAATTGTCTTAATAAATCAATTTCATGTGTTTGTATATAGAACTTCCAACAACAAGACATACAACAACATTTTTCGTAGCCAATTGGTGCTGTCAGCCCTCAATACTACTTACTGTCTGAGATCTGATAGTTCAGTGTAGTTGAGACTATTTCCAAAACTATGGTAAGATTAAGTGTCTTTTATGATACTTTGGCATAAGCGTAAAAAGTTTCTTCTCCATATTTTTGATGGGTCAGATCATAATATCTTGGAAGGAGTATCTTAGAAATCTATTATTTAGTTTCCGGTCGATCACAAAATGGTGAAAGCTATAGCCTGTGGCTAGCAAAAAATCGATCAAATGAGCTAGAACAATTTTAAACCAGAAACCGAGCGCAACTGAGATGTCGAGGTCGACAATACTCATACGCAAAACATTTCTGTAGCATATAATCAAAGTTATAATATTGTAGGTGGCAGTCATTTTGCAAACCTGACATTCCGTGGGCCATCTCGCCCCCTGTTGTGGACAGTCCAGTTCTTTAGGTAACGCAAATAGATCCCTGGGTTCTTTGAGTTTTGCTATGGTCCTGAAGGTTTTGGTGTCTGTGTTGATCTCTATTTGGTTGCTTTTTATTGCCGTTTCCAGATAGCTGCTGATGTATGTGCCTGAAACAATGAAATCATCAGGACATTAAATTTCTTGTGATTGATTTGATATTTTACTCTATTAAAAATTATACTTCCATTTACATTGTTTCGATAACACTAAAACTCTTTAACATTAAAAAGAGTTCCGTTTTGTGATATAGGAAGATGGTGGGCATAGGGGTTCGAATCCATAGTTTTAAGTTGGCTAAAGTCGCTGACGAAACCACTAGGCTACCATAACTTGTATTCCTACATACACCTTCGTAGTATTAACCGAGATTTTCGACTAAGCTGAATTTTCGTATTGCAAACAATCGAAGAATTGTTGTTAAGAAACCGCAGTGCAGAAATGTAATGCAGTGAAATACGCCGTCTTAACATAAATTTCATTAATGCAGAAAAATACTGTTTACCGAACTAATAGGGGTAGGAAAAGATATTGAAAAAAATATTGCATTACTTCTTGAAGATTCTGCATCTATAAAGAATGTCTCCATTTAGGCTTTACCGAGGCACGTGGGTGGATGGGGAAGCACCTCTGTGTATAGTACAATTCATGAACTTACAATTCGCTGGCTACCTCCATTTTGGGTAGAAATTCGTGTTAGGTTTGCAATATATTGGTCTCTAGATCTCTTACAGAAACCCTTGGGAGTCGTCTAAATATAAACAAAAAATGCAAATAAAACTATTAGTTTATTTTTTTGCAAAATTTGCATTTAATGCATATAAGGGTAAAGGAGTGTTACAATCGTATGGATCAAAGTCAATACAAGGTCAACGTGTTAAAACTTAAAACTGTTATCATATTATGAAGTATTAGCATTTCATTTCATAATATTTTAAAATAAAACATTTTGTATATTTTTTTTACTATCTTGTCTAATTTCGTAATAACACGTCCTATATGGACACAGGGACACTAAAAAACCGAGTTCCTGTGACTATGTAGAAAATGTGCTACTAAACAATTCGAGCTTGGTAATGGTAAAAAACAAGTGTAACCTTTTTATTCAAATTTAATTGTAAAAATAATTTTACAAAACTAGAATTTCATACGTTTTGAATAGGTACCAAAAGAGTTTTTGCATCATGGTATTTTATAAATATAACAAATAATTACATATCTCTCTCTGTTACCTTTGACACACACGGGAAACAAGGCAGCCTGCAACTCCCTGACTTCTGAATTCTCCATGGCATTGCTTCTCTGGTTTATACACATCATTCGGCTTATCTCTATCTATATATTCTCCTGATAATGGAACGCGTACCTCGTCGATATGCACCGCTAGTCCAATACCGTATCTCTCCTGTGTATATTATAATGTTTGCGCTTTTACTTAGGTTCGACATTTTTTGCAATGATTAAGAGCCATTCCAACACGACGGAAATCGCGCCATTTCATCCGAGTATATTCAAGTTCATCCGTCGAAATGAAGTGATGTCACTCCAAAAAATTATCGTGTGTGGACCCCATACCGAACCTGTGTCTCGTCTCCTATAGGAGGAGCGACGAGCTTTATTACGGTGATTGATTTTAAGGACTAAACTCTATAGCCTTTTTTTCAGACTATACGTTACAGGACGCGAAGATTTTACGTTTTTTTTATCCTATTTAAAGATCTGCAGTGTTAAATTTTATTCCATAATGCTTTTTTTAAAAAGGTTGCATTTAAGAGGTTATACGCATGAAATAACTACTTGTTGTAAAATCTTGTAATCAAAAAGTCTAGAAGGTAATTAAATAATAAGTTTTCCATCAGCATTTTTGTAGTTTCAACGTGATACATAGTCTACGTGATGTGCGCGCGCGTTTTCCGCCGTGTCAGAGTGGGTCTTAAAAATAAACCTTCGAATTTCGAATCATTTCTATTTTCAAAATTCATTTAGAAGTCTGGTGTGTAAAAAAGTTACGTGTTTTGCCCGTTTTGCGAATAAATCGTTTTGAATGTGGTTTATGTAATCTATGAATGTTATCTATACATATTTTCACGTAGGTATTTGTAAAGATGCGACAATATTCGACTGCAGATTTCGTATAACTTATTTCAGTACACCTGATTTATATAAAAAAAAAACAATTCCTGGAATTGAATAAATAGATAGGTAGGTAATATTTCGGGACCGGTTGAGATCCTTCACCCATATAATTTCCATGGCAACCTTCATCGATGTATCGACTTGGAGCTACTATATTGACAGTCATGAGGAACTATGTATATTATCCACTCCACGCACTAACAATTTATATTTTCAAGTCTAAAATTTCACAACAAAACTTTGATGGAATTTCACTACAAAGTTTCAGCACGAATTTTACTAAGTTCGTGTTGTAAAATAATATGTTATTTTAGTTACACATTATATTATTATATTTGTATGAAATGTTATTTTTAGTCGTTATTTTGTTTATTTTATATCACGTGTTAATTTTGAACATATGATGCCTAATTTGTTTTGAAAATTTAATGTAAGTAATTATGTTATTTTAGTTGCACATTGCTATTTTATTTAAGTTGTTCATTATTATCAGTTAGTCATTATTATTTATAATACAATGTTTTTAACTTTGAACGTTTTTATTGTTATTTTTAATATGTATTATATTTTATGAACCATTTTTTTTAAAGTAATAAAAGTGCTTATTTCAATCAAACTATAATTCTATTAGTAAAATTTTAATTTACTTACACATATGTAAGTTATGTTATTTATGTTTATTATACTTTTTTATATTATTGTAAATAATTATTATTATTGTTAGATGACATATGAATTCTCTCATGCCAATAATTATTGTATCACAGAAACTCGAGAATTAGGTATACGAACTAATATCAGCTAATTGATCACTTTTTCGATAATTCCACAAGCCAATTTACGATGTCTCCTAAAATCATGTTAACCTCACATATATCATTTTGTTAAACTTTTATACTAATGATAGAATATTCCGTTCGTCCAAGTTAACTGCTATGGTGTTTGGTATATGTTCGCGGAGAACACCCGCCCGTAATGTCATGGTTTCCTTGACTCCCGCCAACGTTGTAAAGGGGTTCGGATGGTTCCTATGGCTAACCGATGTATGTATATAGCCACCTAGACTTATATAAACATGTTGTGACATTTGCTCCACCAAGATAAAACGCCGCCCAGAGGTTCTCAAATGTTTATCACGAAGGTGCTTTTTGTTGCTTGTTGAAGTAAAACTTCTTCTCCTTTTGATTTTTGGTTGATATCTTCTGTCAGATTATGTCAAATTTACAGTTTATGTTGGTCTTTTTTATAATTGTGAAAGTGACATTTGGAAAGACTATGTGGGATATGGACAGGAATGAGAGCCTTATGAAGAAATGTGGTATGGAAGTTATAATGTTGTGACAGAGATGAATGACTTGAGATGATTTGGGCATAATGGAAATAATGGATACAAACATAAGAGAATTTATAGGGCTGAAAGGAAAGGTGTAAGAAAGCGTGGCCGACTGAGAATGACATGGATCGAACACCTCGATGCCGTCCTCAAGAAAAGCCAGGACAGATTTGAGAGAAATAGGAGAGTTTGTATGAGAAATGGCATGTCGATGGAAGAAGCGAAAGAAGTGGTGTGCCTGGATAGAGAAGTGGAGGTGCGTTCTCTCTGCCTACCTGTTACTGTACACGGCGTGATAGGTTTTTTTTCCAGTTACGTGATATGTCCAGAAATTTGTAAAAACAATAAAAGTTCTTTAACGTCGGAGGTAAAACGAAAAATCCGTTAAATCTCGTATACCTACCTAAGTAGATAAATCTCAAAATCGGACAAAATAATTATTTTGGCGCTGCATCTTTAAATATGTATGTTTAAGTTGAGGCACTTTGGATTTATAAGACGAATTCAAAACTGAAATTCAATAGTTAATTATTTCATTAGCGCAGTGGCGAATTTTTAACGGGTAGGTTAGTAGCTATTGGAGGCTACAGGACCCCTATTTTGTAGCAAGTGTAGGATAGTCATTTTGTATGAAAAACGTCTATATAAGATTCTCGCATTCGATACGTATAGACGTTTTTCATACAAAATGTATCGCCTAATAGTCACTTTTTTCAAGTGACTACCCTACACTTGCTACAGAATAGGGGTACAGTACCTACCGTCAGACAACAGGGTTTACACGGTGACAATCGCACACGGCTTAGTCCTTTCCTTCTGGCGATCGCTTGCAACTGATCGATTTTAGTCGCCAGCCGCATGCGGCCGGTTGCCGTGCGGCCAAAGTAATGTATAAAATTTTCGAGACGCATTATGGCTTTTTGACTTTTTTCTTAGGTTCGCTTTCTACATCGTCATATAATATTTAGATACCAGTTTTATAGTTTGCTAACTTGTGCGATGACTTTCTTCGTTGTTTTCGTTTGTACGAAGGCTAATCGGATCTTTTTTTGATATTATGTTCGCGAATCTCTGTTGAAGAATCTCATGACGAGAGGTCGTAAATATCGGATATAATTTTATATAGGGTTTCCACGTAAAGGATACAGACGGAAAATGTTATTTGGAGGCAATCGTTTTACGCTAATGTTTATGACATCTAAGAATTTTGTTTTTTTTTGTTCATTTTCTTTTTTTTTTCAGAACTTTAATACACATTATTTTTGAAAAAATAATTGAACAAGTAGTAGATTATTTGCTTTTTGAGAAATGACAAGTATTAAAATGAAAAAAAAAATGAAATATTTTACTACATGGTAGTTATAATTTATTTTGCTTTTACATACATAGGTAGATATATAGTCACCTGTTTGTTAGAATATATAAACACTACATACCTGAACTTTCTCTCTCTTTCTTTCTTCCCAGTTGTTCATCAAAACACACTTTATAGGTCTCTCCTTTTTCCCAGTGTTTCATCACAATACACTTTATGGGGTTTCTCTCTATTTTCAAACAAACAAATCTTTTACGTAATCTTCCAAATAATTTCAATTTATAATTTATGTAGTTATAATTAATATATCTTATTCAGTCGTAGATACTAATATAAATTTTATTTATTTATTTTATGCTCTTAAGTGGAGTTCAAAGGGAGATTTGATTGATTTATTTATTTAATAAAGGCAATATTTCCCCCTTCAAAAATGCATACCTACGCAGTTGTTATTTATTTATCGAATAAACTAAGAATAAGTAAATCTTCCACGATAGCGTCCCAAATGGAATGTCAAACCTAGATATTTTTAAGAAGTTGACGTACTATGATAGTTAGACAGTCTAGACACTCTATTTTCCAAACCTCTATTAATAATATTATTAATATTTTTACCTTTTCAGAAAGCTTATCAAATGGAGAATTTTTCTCTATCCAAGTTCATTTAACTTTTTTTTGAGTAATTTTCTTCGAAATCTCGAAAAAAAGAAGAAAACTGATTCGTGATTTTACTCATAGTATACGGAATATACATGAGTCTTGTGATCGAATTTCAAAAAAAATAAAAAATAGATTTCGCTGAAATTAATTTTCTCGATGTTTTCGAGGGTGTAGATTCCAAAAATGCCAAACATGTGTGCGCACCCATAACTCATAGTAATTCTTATCCGATTTGATTGAAATTTGGTAGAACGGTTAGCCCCTCGATGTAGATGAGTCAGTAAAATGATGAGATCTGTACCTTCAGGGGAACCCTCTTAAAGTATCCAAAGAAAATTTCACTTGGTCTTAGAAAAAGAGAAGAAAAAGAAAAAAAAAATTCTTGGATTTTCATAAAATTTGGTATACGGTTTGGTCTTATGCTCCTACACAAGCACGTAAAATTTGAGGTCCGTAACTTCAGTGGGTCCCCCTTAAAGTAGCGATTAATATTGAATATGTAGTTCTAAAGCAGATAATAAAAAGCTCCAATAGTCGATATCATTTTAAAGTTTCTATAATAATTCCAAGGATAAATTCATTTTAATCGTAAAATTATGAATTTTTATGCAAAGATATGTTTTACACGAAAAGGCTGTTATAATATACTATGAGTTCTGGGCTACCCTAGGTTAGCAGCTTTTTTTTATTTAAACCATCTTTCACTCACACGCTATTATAAAAATGTATATTTAGTCCCCAAAGTGAAGTATTTTTCCAAAATTAACAGTTTTAGGTCAAAAGGTGGAAAACTGAGAAAAAAAAACTCCAAAAACTTAACTCGTAAAGCATTGTCATTAGACCTCTTATTAATCGGAACAAAATTATTGCAAATAAGCTCTAGTATAACCCCTTTCAAAGAATTAGTCTTATCACAAGTCATCCTGTATATAGAGATTGAGGTAATCCAAATTATATATAGGTATCTTGTGGATGAAGTTTACTGACTGAGCAGTGTAACATTATTCGCCTATCAATTATTTTGTATTTTTCTTACTTATCTATATTTTGTATAGGATTGTAGGTATGTTTGCATCGTATAAAAATAAAAAATCCGTATATTTTATAGACCAATAAATTTATCATTTTTGTACCACGCGTAACGTAAACAGGGGTAGATTCTGAAGGCCTAACCCTAATTGGGTCGCGCAAATCAAAGCAAGCCTTGAACTAACTTATTTTTCCAAAAGATTTAATAGATACTTGGAAAATAATTGTTTTTGTTCATATTGACCTCAAACGAATCCATGTCGGCGGACCACCATAGTTCACTTATATGTTTCTTTATACTTTTACTTATATCTGTTTCTGAAGAAGATTTACAATTTCCTTAACCTAAATAAACTATCTGGTTAACGGTATAGAATGTGAGAAGCCTGAAAACTATCATATTATTCCATTTCTAAGTGGCATTCAAAGAACTAACCGTTGAGAAGAAGATTAGAAATAGGATCCATATAGCTAAATGTAATATTGCGAGAAGTTTTTTGTGTTCTTCCTTCCAAAACGTTCGCAAAAAATCCATGTATAAAAAAAAGATCTGAGTTAACGTTTAATTATTGTTATCGCAATTCTATTTGATTGATTTTGTTGGCTTTGATTTGATAAAGTGATACTGAGTTTTTTTTTCTAAATTCATAATGATGAACTTTCACTACGTACCTAAATACACACAACTTGTATTTACGTAGTGAAAGTTTTTTTTTCAAAATGGCGGCACAGTCAACATCGGAATTTCATTTTGGACTTTTTAAAACGTGGTCATAATATTCCATCTTTATAAGTCTGACACCCCCAAAACTTAATCCTCAACCAGATTGAACCTTACAAGGTCATTGATATTATTCATAATACCTTGAACCTAAATCATATTCATAATACCTTGATTTTTTCAATATTCTTTTCAGTGTTATGGTCGGAGGAAGGAAACGTGGTCAAAGAACTCTTCGCCACCCCCCTCATGCTGTAGACAGAACCTTGTTAAAACTACCCTTGCTATAACAAAATGGAAATGTATATAAAATCCTACTACATTATCAATTTCATTGTTCGTTTAAACTGAACCTCATACATTGCGAGTATTATGCTTATAGTAGAATTATAAATGACGTTAAGTCATAGAATATTCTAATCGTGTTTTCTGTTAGTTATGAAGAATTATCATGTACCTATGAACATACATCAGTCAATCAAATCTCCCCTTACACTCCACTGAGGGACATAGAGAGCCAACAAGAGCTCTCCAGTGCTCTCGATACTACGCAATGTTTATGACCTCTTCTCACACCATGTTAAAATCTCTTCGAATGAGGAGAATACGGTATGAGAGGGTCTCCCTTGTCTTCAGGAAGAACAGCGCTCTCCTAGGCCAAAAGTCATCGGCACCCGCAACACACGTCCCAGCCAGAGCCAAGCCCATCTCCTCTCCATAATAAACTTTCCAAAAGGAGCGTTTTGCTTATTGCTAAATTGAGATTGTGCCTTTGTCTGAATCGTCTCGTCTGACCAGAATCGGCATAGTACCTCACCTATGTCTTCTTGTGCGTGTTTTTTTTTAATTCCCACTGTTTTCCTTATTAGAATGCTCGAATGCGTAAAGTTTAGTGGAAAGCAGGGAATGCTTCTCATTTCCCAAAAACCTGAAATTTCTCTTGGGAATATAGTCGGCTAAAGTTTATTATATTTTTCATACACATTCCTCAAGACCCATGATAAATGAGTGTTGTGTGAGATCTATCATTTTTTAGTATAATAATATGATTTCGCGGTCCCACCCAAATCACTCGACTACGAGTGCAAAGGTGTTTAAAAAAATCTGACAAAAGAATTGCCAACAACCGTTAGTAGACGGGTTGATGAGTTTAAATTGAAATATTGATAGTTTGTTGGAGCCGCTTGGTACTTATTGTCTGTTTTACCCCATGGTTGGACCACCTTTTTGTCATATATAAATACCAAAAACAGAACACTTAGTATACATGGTTGACGTGGAAAATTCGAAATATTCCCAATGTTTCATCGCTATATTTAGAACCTTTGTTACGGTCTGAAACGTCACATTGAAAAACCCATCGTTAAGGCTTAAAGATGATGTAATATTATTATTATACCTTGGATTCCTACTTATTATGTTCATCACGTATGAAAGCATCTAAAAAAGTTTTTGTTTAAAAATATTATGTGTATCAAAATTATACACCAACTATATACCTACTGAAATTTTAGAGGTGCTTGGTGATAGTCTATTTCAAAATAAAATCGAAAGAGTCTTGTAAAGCTATATCACAAAATTTATACAAAATTCTTTCATTTTTATACTGAAATTTTGTCAAGAATGTTATGTATGTATTGGTGGATATTTGCAATATGTTCCCCATCCACGTTGGTCTGAGAGTCATATTATGTCGATTTCTTTAGTATTTGCCACGTTAATACGCCCTTCAGTAGACCTACCTTAGCTGTCGTAACATTTCAGTTAAGAAAACGGCTAGAAATGGACGACTTATAATAAATCAACTCTTAAAAGAGATCAATTGTCGCTTATAACTCGAGATCGGCAGAACAGATTCTTCCGATGTTTGATTTATTGGATTCTTCGTCGCTCTTGATAACAAAATAACCATTAAAAAGTTGAAAAATGCATAAGAAGTAATAAAAAATATAATATTAGAGTTAGTATGGAACGCCATCTATGAAAATTTTTATAACAACAAAACTTTTGTTTACCTGACAACCATTGACATTAAAAATATTGGTTCGCAGTTTTTTTCGAGCTTTCGAAAATAATTTTTTAACATATTCAACAATATATTTTCATTTCAACATTATTCACAGTAAGGACTACAGGACAATGTCGGGAAAGCTAGTATGTTATAAAAGTTAGTGTTATTTATGACAAAGATGAACGTCAATAAGTTGAGATGTTTGAAATGAATGGACTCAAACAGAATGACCAAGAAAATTTATAAGGCAGAAAGGAAAGGTGTAAGAAGGTTTGGCCGACCGAGAGAGACGTTGATCGAATACATCGATTCTGTTTTCAAAGAAGACCGGTTCAGAAGTAAGAGAAATAGGAAATGTAAGAGGTTGTATGAAAAATGCTATGTTGATGGAAGAAGCGAAAGAAGTGCGCTTGGATATAATAGAGTGGAGGCCCGTTCTCTCTGCCTACCACGTACGGGGCACGGGGTAATGGGTAATTCCTGAGAAGATGAGAACATTTTCTTACCAGGCGAATAGGCAGTTCGTGGGAGTGATACAGTTGGCTTTTACGGAACAGTTGAAAACATTTTAAATGAATTTCAAAATGGTAAATGATCTTCATAGCTGAGCAACTAACTAACATAGCAAACAATTTTATGCTACTAAGGAAGTGGCAATTAAGTAGATGCTTCTTCAGCAAGTATTAAGTTATGTATGAAGACTACCGTCTACGAGTATTCGTAGCGTGTGTTCAAAGTTCATTAGCGTTTTGAAAACCTCCGTCTGTATATGCCCGAGACTATTGTTTCAAATCCTTCCCGATGTTGCAGTTCGCTTCGACAAACTAGGCTTTTGTTTAAATTTCTACCCATATTAATAAGTTAAGCTATGTATATAAGACCGCAGTGAGATCCGCATTGAAACAGGCCTCTCTTATTGATTCTGATGTGTGACAAAGATCAAGGTGTCATTTAGTTTGTAATGAAAACGATTCCTCTGCGGTTTTGTAACTTTATTTTTTTCTTCAATGGATGGCGGTGTAGTAGAAAATAAGTCTCATAAGAATGTATATGTTTATATGTTTAGCTATTTTGTATGTCTACTATTGTAAGAAAACACTCCATTAAAACCAAATCCTTACGGTAAGATGTATGTATGCAGAAAAATGAAAATCTGTTTGTTAGTAAGTATCACTAAAACTCGAGATCGACTTTGGCTTATTTTGGTTTCGAAATATTCGTGGAAGTTCAGAAATGGTTTTAACATTGAGGATATCTGGAATAATTACAAATTAATAATGTTAAGGTTTGCTGAATGATTTTTTTTTCACGAGCGAAGTTATCTCAAATATCTAATTGTCTTTGTCCTCCCCGTAATACGAGTACTAACTCATTTTCGAGAAGAGCGCTAATTATAATATATATAATGTACTTACTAGCTGACCCACCCGTCGAACTCCGACCTAACCCAGAATGAAAAAATAATTTACTCCTGGTGTATGCAATGTTTGTTACATTTTAACCTTTTCTACTTGTAACTACACTCCAAGGAGTGGTATTGAACTCATAATCTGCTTATACCTTCCCGGACATTAGTAGAACAGATCACCAAAGTTTCATCAAAATACGTTCACTGGTCTTTGAATCGAGTAAACACACGCGCACACCCTAACATTCAATTTTTTTTTTAAATATAGAATAGCATACTATGAATAATCCCTTAGACTTTATACAATTTGTCCGAATTAACGCGATCCACCGTTGCATGGATGCTTCCCCATTAACTACCTCCTCATGGTTGGTACAATGCCCTCTCCATTCACCTTTTGCCTAGTCTGCAACTCCAAGAGGAGGGTGTGGGGTGGTTTTTGTTTTAGAAGTTTACCTTGGATATAACCCCTCGGCAGGATGATTCATGTCGAAGGATATTATCACTAACCACTCCATGTTAACCAGCCAACTTTGTCTACAACGGCCGAATGTTGTTGCAATGTCTGTTAATAGACATTGCACACAAAATATGACGCATCTGTTGGAAAGTGGTGAGAACATTTTAGCTTCCAAATTTTATCAGTAGATGGCGCCAGGATATTAACTATATCCATTTTAAACTGTCTCTATTTATTGAACACATTCTTCCAAATACCTATTAATTTTTTTAAATAATTACACAAATGGTATAAACAACAAAAACACCAGTTAAGTATATACGTTGACATTAACAGCGAGTAGGTTAGAAGTAAGACAAACAACAGATAAAAGACCTATATCACAACATGTGCAGGCTCGGCTGGGGATAAGGGGAAGAAGGGTAAGAGTGAGGGATAGGAATAAGGGACACGGAAAGGGCAAGGAAGATGCAATGTATGAATGCTTCAGCCATTTTCCAGACCTACATTTTGCATAGGTATAGAACCAACTTCGAATTAACCAACCTTGAAACGGCTACGGGTGCGATGTCGAAGATACATATAGCATAAATAATTCAATTATTATGAGTGGAATTGCAGAAAATAAAAAAGAAACACCCATATAATGAGAAAATTGCGGACATTTCGACGAAATTGACCATCTAAATGGCGACCAAAGATAACGTAAAGTGGTCACACTTGTGGTCGACTTTTCTAGGAATAGGATACTGCTATAAACAGCGGTGAATGTGTAGCTTAAGAACATTCTGTGCGTTGTTACCTGTAGTGACATAAAACATTGACGCATTTTTTTAAAGAGTGCCGTCTTGTCAGAGGATGCACCGCTCCTTAGGATCCCATTTCATTAGCCACTATTCGAAATAGAAGTAAAGACGGTCGTTAGCCTGTAGTGATTCAAATTTGAAAAAAAAAATATCGTTAAAAATCAAACACCCATTGATCATACGATGGCATCAAAAGTAAGTACAAGTCTACGTATTGTTGATACTTTATAAATGTGGTTATATTTATTCTTCATACTTCATTCTGTTAAAAGTTGCATTTTGTGAAGTCTTAATTCATCAATTTTAGTAACACATGGCTCATATTTTTTGTGAAACGACGTTACACTGTACAACTTCTTCGAAGCGGCAATTATTGTCTGGAAAAATAATTTGATAACTAAATAGTACGTCCTATGTTGGAAACATTGCTGCTAAGAGTTTGGCTCAACTCCAGAACATGGTAATCAAGTTTTATGCCGCTGATGGTGTTGAGGATGTAGATTTATTTTTATTTGCTGCCTATAACATAGCTTAGAATAGGTTTTTTTTAGCTTAAACTTAACGATGTATTGAATTATTTTTTAATGGTTGTTTTTGTCCTATCCGAGTTCCGATAATGTCTCTTATTATGTTTTTGTCCTATCCGAGTTCCGATAATGTCTCTTATAATGTTTTTGTCCTATCCGAGTTCCGATAATGTCTCTTATAATGTTTTTGTCCTATCCGAGTTCCGATAGTGTCTCTTATAATATTTTCCGTTCCTTCAAAAAATTGTATGAATTGGGGGAAGTGTATCGTCTTTATAGGATCACAAGACATAGTTATAAATACCTATCTATTTTTTCTCTTTTTTTTTTTACCATTTCTACTTTACAAAGAATGTTGTTTTGTGCAGTGAAGGAAAAAATCTTAATATGGTAACCTCCCAGGTAGGGACAAGTCTAAGTACCTATTAGATACCTATGTTTTAACGTATAGATATATAATAGGTACTTAGATACCTATACGTTAATAGGTACTTTTACAGCACGTTCCAAAAAGTACAATAAAGCGGAAATCCAGAGATGGAACACATCTGGGGGTATCTAAATATATATTATGCGATTTTTTATAGTTTTCGAGCTATACCCAATTATTTTTAGTGTTTTTTTTGTCAAACCCTGGACTTTGACATTGTTTTTTTTTATATTATCAAAAAACTTGCCGAATTCGTTAACTATATCTACATAGGTATTTAAATTACGTTAAGTTATCTTTGCCGCATAATAACTACTCAAAAATTGTTTCAATGTAAAAAATATCCTCTTTCTGGGAGAAGGTTTAAGGCTTTTTAAATCACCTTAAGACTTTTAAAGTTTTGACTTATTTTGGTTTCGAAATATTCGTGAAAGTTCAGGGGAGTTTGTTAAGTTGGGAATATCTGGAATAATTGCGAGGAAAAAAAAAGAACAACCCACCTGTCAGATGCGTCACAATAAAAGATCATGTATACGTATTGATTGATTGATATACGGATTAACACTATTAACTACCATCGATGTTCATTGAGCCAAACAAAATCCTATTCGGACGATTTCAAACATTTCGAAGTAATGTGAAGATTTTTTCGGGATAATTTCTTTATTTTCCCTTCTCCATGCAGAGGCCCTTGTGGGACTTGGTTTGTTGCATGAACAGCAACTGATATAGAGTTTATGATATTGCAATACGGACAGTTATTATAGCAGTCCTATTTCAGAAAAATTCCGTATGCAATACGTTGAAATAAATTCGAATGCTGATCCTATTCATGATGTATGGGAGTGAAACTTGGACATGGATGAAAATCTGGAAGTTGGTGGAAAAGAAAACGCAGAATAATATGCTGAAGAAATTGATTGATAAGGTGAGGAATGATAATATTATTAGAATGGAATGTGAAGTTAATGTTGGTGTAGCGAATAAAGGTAAATTGGGATGTTAGGGAATGTGGAGAGAATGACAAAAAGGATATGGATGAATTAATGTGGGCGCACTTAAGAGTGATCTTTCTTATCGATGCCGTTTTAAAGGAGGGCCAAGTCAGGAGTATAAGGAATCTATTTAGGCGAAAATTTATGTTGTTGAATGAGGCGAAAGAGGTAGGAATCGAATTCCATTCTCTCTGTCTACCGCCCACGGGAAACGGTAAAAAAATTATATATCTATTTTTTTTGACGAATAAACAACCTAACTTTGTTTCAGGTTTAAAACAACAATCTACATTCAGCATCTTTAAAAATCATATTCGATTTGCGAAATTAAATTTGTCTAGTAGAAGACAAGTGTTTTTTCATTCTCATTTTGAATTACTACACGGTAAATAATATTAACAACTATATTTTGTTTTTTGGTATTAAAATTACTTAAAAGAAACTAGTTCATTTCACATACTCAACATTTTGTCATTTGGATAAATTATAATATACACAAATCTCTTAACTATAAAATAAAATAAATTTAAAAAAAATACTCACTATTTGACATGAAGTCTTCTATGATCTCCCTGCTCTGTTCCATTTTCATTTATTATTTATTTATTTGTTTCGTCACTTTCCACTATCTATGGTTTACGTTTACTAATAATAACGAACACGATTCAAAGGCAGTCAACATAATAAAAACTATTATTTTTGTTCTATTTTTTTTAAACAACAAAAACGGAAGAAAAAATATTTAAAATTCGAATAAACATAGATTTATTTAAATGTACGTTAGAGTGCTACGAAAAGGTTAGGTTTAATATTATTTCGTCCATGTTATGTTTTTCCTTTACGATTTCTTTAGTTAACGTAGCCCGTAGTCCGTCGCGTAGCTCACCCGACCATCGCCTACGGAGGACAACGTGGTATTGCCGTGAAAGCCTTCGACCTGCCAGGAGCCTACTCTACGTTTTTATTTTTCCTTTTGTTTACCGTTAACGTTCGATTTATTTTGACACATATACGTTGCTACGATTCGATTCATAGTTGGCGAGTCATAATATTAATATCTCAAAATAATTTATATTATCATTATTAATATCTATATAATATTTGACACAGATCTTTTGTTTATCTGTGGTCAAATCGAGAAAAGATTAATATTTCTTGTATTAAATAACCATAAAAAAACTCTTTAGGAGATATCATAATTTCAAATTTGACGTATCCATGTCATAATTTTTTAAAAGAAAATTGTGAAATAGCGCTCGATCAGTCTTTGACAAAGGAATCTTAATAATGTTTAATCTTATGTGGCGACCCTGTTCATGACGACATCATCAACCAATAGCGTTCGACCCTGTTCATGACGACATCATCAACCAATAGCGTTCCTTCAAGATGTCGTCATCCATTAGCAGCCTGCCACATCGTACAAGGCAGCACACCAACCATCAGTCACCATCAAGTCTTCACCAAATCAATGGTGCTAAATACTTTTTTTCCTTCCAAGGCATGTGTGAAGTCCTGAATGTGTCGGACAGGGTAGCAATCTGGAATCGTCCGAGCATTCAGCGCTCTGTAGTCCCCACAGGGTCTCCATTCCCCAGATGTCTTGGGCACCATATGTAGAGGAGATGCCCAGCAGCTCTCTGATGGTCTGACTATGCCGAGGCGTTGCATAGTATCAAACTCCTTCCGAGCTAATTTTAGTTTGTCGGGGGCCAAACGTCGTGGTCGCGCCGCCACTGGTGGTCCGTCAGTGGTACGTATATGGTGGCGAGTTTGATGGCGAATCTCAGCTGCCACATTCCCACTCGGACGGGTGATGGTTTGAAATTTACGTAGGACTTCATAGTATACACCCGTGCCGGAAACGGTTTGTATCTCCGTTACAGCGATGTTTGTTTTCTTCCCGGAGGTGGTGATGTTTGATGTTGATGTTTGATGGGGTATGGATGATTTGGGTTCCAGGCTTTCACGAGGTCACAGCCCTCGCATAGATTCATATTCACGAAAACGCTTCACAACATCCTACACCTTGGTTGGCATTGAAACAAAGTTGATATTATTTTGCATGTAGAGACTGTCTATTATAAATCACGGGGATTCATAAACACACCGCTTTACTTACAAGCTGTACATAGCAAACCTTGCGTCACATGCTAAACCATTGTATTGAATTTTATTAATATCGCGAGCAAGTTAGAAAGTTTCGGCATTAAATACAACCATTTGACTAATATTGTATTCGAAATACCAGTGACGTAATGCAGTTTTCAGCGAACCTAGATAAAATGAAAAAATCTCACACACCACGTGACCTCCGCCATTTTTAAGTCAGTTGTCACTCAATGCGTCGTTGCTTGTACTGAAAATCTTCTAATGCTGTGTATGAAATAATTGTTTTTTCTTACAAAAAACGATTAAAGTGGTCAATTATGCGACCTCAAACTGTTTCAAAAACATATTATACTGTTTACGACTGAGACTGTTAATAATGGCGGCCATCTATTTAAGCGTTTGACAGCTCCGCATGAGTCTGCCCGGATTTGTTTCCAGGTGTTTTTGAATCGAAGAAAAGTAATTTGAACTGAAATTTTTCTTTGTAGGTTGATAATAAAATGGACTTGGGTAAAATTAAAGTCTTACATGCTTCAATTGTCACCGAATTTGAACAATTTGTCATTTTTTATACGATAATACGTTCAAAATATGTTTAAATGTCAAAAATATATTTCTGAAAACATGAAAGAAATTCTAAAAAAAATCTGCATTTTGAAACTCAATGGTTGTCAGGTAAATAGAAATTAAAGAAAAAATAACAACTAATGACTCTAACAATTCATTACTAATGTTCGATTTTTAAATGGAACAAACCACTACGGGCTTACGACCGTCTTCTACTGTTGTTTCGAAGGCTGGCTTAGTGTGATCACTTTACGTTAACAACGTTCGCCATTAGGTGGTAATGTTTGTCTCCGAAACTCTTAATCATGAGAATTCTCAACATGTTCAACATGTCGAAAAATCTCATGTATGCAACAAGTAGAAATTTAATAATAAAATGAAAAATAGAGATAAAAGTTGGAAATTGTTGAGAACAAGAGAGCAACCAAATTTAAAGACTGCGACTGCTGTCATGTATTTGGCGCCAGGATATGACTATATCCATTTTTGTTACTGTCTCATATTTATTGCCTATTGGCTTTGTTGGTATTAAATAGAAATTGTGTTGTTATGGAATTTTTCACAAATGGAGTTGTTGTTAGTAAACCCGTTCCATATTAAATCTTATATTATCGAATTTTTAATAATTATTCTGTTATCCGACGCTCTTGTTGCCTCCCTATGCCCCTAAGTGGGGTCTAAAGGGAGTTTGGATTGGTATCCGTAGCGGATAATAATCCAATAAACCAAGCATCAAATCTGTTCAGCCGATCTCGAGTTATAAGTGTTCGCACTAACCCGACTTTATTTTATATTGTAGATAATGAAAATCAGAAAATTTTTCAGTAACTGCATATCATGAATATATTCGTTATTGTGTGATCAGTTTACTGATGGGTATTGTCACAAATTTTTTTAAAGATTTTATCTAGAATGTATGTATGTTTGACGGTATTATTTGGTTCCGCCAATGATAATTCACCATAGAATCATAATATTATTTTAGCCATACAAAATAATAAAGTATTGTGTTTTCTTTTGTACAACCTTTTAATATACCGTGATATGGGTTTTAACTGCAAACTTACCTTTGAAAATGGGGTGATAAATCGCAGACCGGACACTTCCTTCGTGATACCATTTCCGGAATTGTTTCGCTGAAGACTTGTTCTTTGTTTGCAGCCAATATTTAATGCTAGTGCAGCATTTTATTGATTTTTATTTATTTCAAAATGAAAGAACAAACGTTGTTAACGTAAAGTGATCACACTAAGCCAGCCTTCGAAATAACAGTAGAAGACGGTCGTAAGCCCCTAGTGGTTTGTTCCATTTAAAAATCGAACATTAGTAATGAATTGTTAGAGTCATTAGTTGTTATTTTTTCTTTAAGATCTAGTCCTGAAAAGGTCACAAGAATCTAAACATAATTAGAACGTTGTGCACCAACAAAGCCAATAGGCAATAAATATGAGACATTAACAAAAATGGATATAGTCATATCCTGGCGCCAAATACATGACAGCAGTCGCAGTCTTTAAATTTGGTTGCTCTCATGTTCTCAACAATTTCCAACTTTTATCTCTATTTTTCATTTATTTATTATTAAATTTCTACTTGTTGCATACATGAGATTTTTCGACATGTTGAACATGTTGAGAATTCTCATGATTAGGAGTTTCGGAGACAAACATTACCACCTAATGGCGAACGTTGTTAACGTAAAGTGATCACACTAAGCCAGCCTTCGAAATAACAGTAGAAGACGGTCGTAAGCCCGTAGTGGTTTGTTCCATTTAAAAATCGAACATTAGTAATGAATTGTTAGAGTCATTAGTTGTTATTTTTTTCTGAAAGAACAAATAGTTACCGCATAACATGTCTAAGGAAAAAAAATACAATGTATTTACAAAAATTGATTTAATTTAAACCATGTTATTAACTGATTCAATTAACATTCTGTATTTTAGATGTTTAAATTTAAATTCTTTACCAAAAGTATTTTCTGCATTTTCATAAACCAAATTGAGAATTTAAATTTAAACTTAATAGTGTTTGCACTATTTTCAAAATTGGTGTCTAATTTTTAAGGTAATCGTTGTCTACACCTGCAGTCAAATATGATGACCAAAAACAATATATTATGTAGAATACAATTTTGGAATGAATCAACTCTTGAATTTGTGTACAGAAATAGAGTTACAACTCAAAAAATGTTATACACTCTGCAGTAGTGGCTTCCAAACTCTCTTGACCTACGTCGAAGTCGTGATTTTTTAACCAAAAAAGCCTTCTGGAAAAATCAAAAATCCTTTAAATCAAATCGTCATTTTCTTTACATTAGCTGCCCCGCTGAGATGTATCCGGTTGTTCACACACTCACCCCGCTCATATAAGTAATGTTATTAATTTCCTGGAGGTATCTTTATAGCTTTTCTTTGTGCTTGTTTTATTTTTTAAAAGTTTGCTTTTGTAAAAAAATGCTTTTTCCCATCGACTTTGTTTCAAAGGCAAAATTGTAATAGAAGGGTTGCGGCTTTTGGAAATATCATATGGAACAGTCAATTTGAAGATGATCAGTGATCACGAAGGTTTCTCTATCTGACTAAATTTGCCAATCCCTTGGCCTATTCTGGCAGAGCGTAGATGTGTGGAAGCTATAGCTCGGGTTCTTTCCCATTTTTTTCTGTTGCCTTTTTATTTATTTTATTTTTATTTTTACAATTTTTTAGAGGTCAGACAGTCATGACAATAAATACAAATCGATAAACAAAGAAACGGATCATGGACCAGCGAAGACCCCAACATTGCCTACAATATATAGAACATCTCAAATACATACATAACATCAAAATAGTAAAAAGCTAAAAATTCAAATTAGATATAAATATAACATTAAAATAATAAAAAGTCAAGAAGTCAAATTAGACAAAAATATAAGCCATAAGAATTTTATCCGCTATTTCTAATAATTCAATAAACACCTCAAATAATAAATAAATTACATTAAAAAAGTAAAAAGTTAAGTCAAATGAGATAAAATACATAAAATTAGTAAATTCAAGAAGTCAAATCAGATAAAAACTAAGCAATCAGAATCCTATCCACTATTTCTCACAATATTTAACATACAATGAAATTATTGCAGAAATAATACACATAAATAGATAAGTCATCAATGTTGAAATTAAAAGAGTGAACAGGCAAAATCTTTCATCCAAAATATCTTGGCATGTTTACGGTTCGAGGAAGCGATGTTTGTATTTTCTTCTTATATATAAAAATGGAGAGCTATTTTCCGTAGTCATCGCGAGGACGGACGTCCACTCTCTTCTATCCGTGCATACTTACTTCGCTTCTTCAGCTGACATACCATTTCTCATGCAATCACTCCTATTTCTCTTACTGCCGACCTGGCCTTCCTTTAGGACGGAATCGATGTGTTTGATCCACGTCATTCTCGGTCGTCCACGCTGTCTTACACCATTCATTTCAGCTTTATAAATTTTCTTTGGCATTCTGTTTGCATCCATCCTTTCCACACGACCAAACCATCTCATCTTATCACATTCCTTCCTAATATTCTCATTCCTTTCCATATCCCACAGAGTCTTTCCACATATTCTTCATAGAACTCTCATCTCTACTACTGCATTTATACTGCATTCTTCTTTTCTCGTCCACGTCCACGTTTCACATTCATTCAACATTTATGGTAAGAAGATTGCTTTTGCTTAACGATTTTTTTATAAGTGATAGTTTAAAAAAATCAGTTTTTAAAAAAAATTACCAAACTCATTATTAAATGATGAACATGGGTGAGTTTGTTCACTTTATACAAAAAAAAAAAAAAACGCATTGATGATGAATAAATTGACGATATTTTTTTTTGCGTATTTTTGTATTTTTTATTGTAAGATAAATTATAAAATAAACATCGAATACAATAACCATTCATCATTATCTTGGTTGAATACGATAATTTATTGATGAATACTAAAGCAATTGGAACTCACGCAAGCATGGAAAAATATCTAGGTATGTCCATCCATTGTCTGGGGTATACAATAGTCACAACTTTAGCAATACCTAATCTGCAATTGAAAGGCCCGTTTAATCTTTGTTTAGTGTTAAGTGCAGGTGTAACGAGTAGTGTCAAATCATAATATTCCAAATATCTCTCCCTCTTGTGGGTCATTATAAATTGAGATTTCTAATCATCTTTTTTGGCAACCGTCGACAGTCATCCATTAGCTAATTAAATATTATTATTCTCATATTATTGCATTCTTCTGTAATACCGAACAAATGACAGACATGTACTTTTTATCACTGTAATAATGCTTATGGACAAAAATGTGTGTATTGTATTTTTGCTGTTCTACGTATTATCTTTTTTCTTTAAAAGGCAATTTGCCGTTGATTAATTAATAAATAAATTTACTGTTTGGTTGCTGTGTTTAGATCAATGGATCGTTTGCCTTTTTCGCCACTGATGGGAACAACTTACGGCAGGCCGCGCCCTTCATTCGCGTCGGCGTCCTGTACCCATATTCTAAGTTTCCGTGACATTTACGCTGGCGTGAAGTAACAGCTGGTTTTGTATGTAAACGTGTATTGTAGCGCCCCTACTTATTTATTTACTTCTTCACCTATAGGCCCATTAGGCACTTGGCAGTGTCAGAAACAGTATAACAATGATTAAAATAATATAAACAAATGCACACGAATACATATTAATTCACATGAAAGACTAAAACAAAATTGCAAAAATTATAAAAAGTTGTCAAAAGACAATCAAACAATTGTGAAAAAAAAATACAAATAAAATAAAAATTATAGTCAGATACATTGTGTGAGCTTGTTACTAACGTTAGTGTGTAAAATTCGGATAAAGCTACTGATCATACGAAAGAGTGAGGGACGGGGCTACACGCACAAAAATTTAACTCTCTTTTATTAACAGTTTAGTAAATATAGTCACTTGATTATCGATCAGTTGTTGCTGTCCACGCGTGTTTGCTACTAATCATTAACACCCACACTTAACACAGTGTCAACGGGTCTTTAAAAGCTGTTGGAGTACGACTCTGGTTAACCGTGAAGTATTCCACAGCTTTTACTAAGTGATGAAAATTATCCTATGACAGTTTTCATTGAGTAATCATGTGTATATAGTATCATGGCGTTGTTGTCAGTAAATCCTAACTTTAATATTATTTGCTATCCATTTTTCGAACTTTTAATAAGTGTATTTATTTTTGAAAAAAAATGTGCTAAGCGGAAAAAGATTGTTTTTTTCATCAAAGAAGCTTTCACTTTTTATTTACTCATTGTGCAAACAAACATGACAATAACAAATTAAAAAGCAATTGTTAGTACTATCGTGCTCCGTGAATTTCCCAACAAGTAATGACTGACATGTCGTGTTGCATCTAATGAAAACCAAATCATTATTATGCATTTTTCTCTAATAACAGTAATTACATGCCTATCGGCATTCCGGTAATACCAACCCTTTTGTTATACATTACAGTCAGTAGTAAGTGTACGTTTACACCAGACGAACATAGAGCCAGAGATAGAAAAGAGAATTACATTGAAGTTGAAAGCAAGCAAAAAACAATGAGCATGAACTAGAAATCTGACGCGAGTTAAATGCCATCGCCCATTAATTATTATTAGTTAAAAGACATTAATAAAAACGGATATATTCATATCCTGGCGCCAAATACATGACAGCAGTTGCAGTCTTTAAATTTGGTTGCTCTCTTGTTCTCAATAATTGCCAACTTTTATCTCTATATCATTAATTATTATTGTTAAATATATATGCTTGTTGTATACATGGGATTTTTCGACGTATTGAACATGTCGAGAAATCTCATTATATGGAGTTTCGGAGACTTAAACATTACCACCTAATGGCGAACGTTGTTAACGTAAAGTGATCACACTTAGCCAGCCTTCGAAAAAACAGTAGAAGATGATCGTAAGCACGTAGTGGTTTGTTAAATTTAAAAATCGAACATCAGTAATGAATTGCTAGAGTCATTAGTTGCTACATATTCGTTAATTAGTTCTTGGCATTAACTCTTGCTCGTTTCTATTTATATTTGATGTTCCAACATAAAATTTATTACTCCAATTACAGAATTTAACTTTTTTTTAACGAGTCTGGGCTCACCCAGAGTGAACACAAATACACTTTCGACATCTTTCACAAAGCTTGTGTTGTGAAAGTGGAAATAGTCGGCACCGGGACTCGAACCCACGACCGTCCAATACGCTGTACGTACGAAAGTCGCCGACTGATACCACTGGTCTACCAATCACTTCGCCATTGTTATAACTATTATTATTTTATTCTCTTATCTAAAGTAAGTATGGGAAGGATAAAGGATGAAATTGGAGGAAAAAAAATTGAAACAATAAGGGCTTACGACCGTCTAGACATTCTTTCATGAATTAAATAACCGATATTTAGAGGTACGTAATTTTCGCAAATAAAAAATTGTAATATCGCATTTAAAAAATATATAAAAGCGAAATTTCGCATTTATTCCGCATAAAACATAAAATGTCTTAATAAAACACCTTTGAGTATTTTAAATATTTAATAAAAAGTTAACAATAATTGTAGAAAACCTATATAAAATATCAACATGTAATAAAATATACTTTTTCAATTAATACAATTTAGTTACATCGGCGACTTCTACTAACTGATTTTTCAGTTACAATTATTTTCACAAGGATAAAGCGTTCGTTTTGACGAGTTACTTGATCGTTTACCTTTAAAATATAATAATTATCGATATTTCACTGAAATTTACTAAAAATTAAAACATCGCATTTATGAAATATATTGACAAATTTGGCATTTATCGCATATATTTCGTAAATACGAAATTTACGTACCCCTACGGCGATATTCTTATACGAAATGACATTTTCTTCCATTAATTCGACCATTTTTTAGACATCGTTTTCCAGAAAAGTTTGACTTTTATCCTTTTGAAAAAAAAAAAAAAAACTGTGATTGCTCTATACCATATAGTAGGTATTCAGCGGTAGGTAAGTTAACCCTACGTCTACGAATTACGTTTTTCACCCCCTTATATTTTTTTCCCAGGAAAGAACACAAGTACCTACTCCACGACAACCATCAAACTAATCGATACCTGAACTAGTAACCAAATAATAGAGGCTTTATGACAATAATGCTGCACGGAGCCAGGGCATCAGGTTAAATGGGTCACCGTTGTACGGCGGGGAAGTCCCAACTCCAACAATTTATATTTACAGATTATTGACGGAACGAAGCAATCACGTGATTGCCGTTTTTTATCCTTTTATTTTTTTCAGGTTGTCGATTTGTTTTCATCGATGCAATTTTTCTACTTATCAGTACACTTTATACAATAATTATTTTTCACATCATCTTTCACTTTGTGTTGTGTAATCGTTAACCATATAGTTTCAAATTTGCTCCAATTTCAAGAACATAAAAACCTCCTTTTATTTCTTCTGTTCATACCCTTGTTTTCTGCCGGGCTACTTTTGAAATTTAATTCCGATTTCAATGTATAAATCCTTATTTGTATCATTTTTTGGTAAAGCAATGCCGGATTCAAAACATACCTAAGTATGTGAAACTCTTTTATGCTCGGCTACCAAAATCTAAATGTCATAGGTAATGACATCGTAATTGAGATTGCGATTGGATCGGCGTTGCGATGTGAATTCAGAGTGAGGCCACATATCCTTGTAATAGCAAAATGTTTTTTAAACTATTATTTAGGTAAAATAAAACCATATTTAATGAATAAAGAATGCTAAATACATGACGTGACTGAAAACAGTAAAAAGTACAAAATGTTTTGTTTGCTTCGTAATCGCCCGCCCAATTTAGAATCATTCCGTTGCTTTGCTCAGTGTCAGTACACATTACTCTAGTAGAAACCCTTTATCTATATTTGGCTTAAAATAGCGTCAACTTTTGCTAGGAATACTGATTTAGGTATATGAAGAATCTGTATTATAAATTTGCTGTTGTTCCACTGTGTGTATGTCTTGCGGAGTTTGCATTTGCGCTGCGTGGTTTGAGCTGATGCGGCACGTGCTTGATGACGTGACACCCTGAGATGATGCTTGTTTTGTTTTTTTGTTTTTTTATATGTATACTTACATAGTTGCTCACAACAGGCGATACACTAACACACTTGTAAAAAAGAAAAGAAAAAAAGATCCTAGTTGTGGGACATTGAATAAGTTTTGGCTATCTAAATTATCGGACGGGATTTTACTCCGATGTAGGACCCTTACGGCGATGTCGGAGTCCCGTCTTGGCTTCATATAATGCGAGTAAAAAGGAATATCCAAATTCCTGTAATACTCGGGTGGTGGAGGGTCTTATTCAATGTGTGTATGTCTGCATTAATATTGAGCTAAGCATTTATTTTTTTGTTACCCATTGTGTCTTGTAAGAGATACCTGCAGCACCTGCACCCTTTTGTATCCATGTGCATTATTTTCGCTTCTTCCACCGATATACCACTTCTCATACAACCTCTCCTATTTCTCCTACTTTTGTTCTTGAAGATTTGAAGATGGAATCGATGTGTTCGATCCACGTTATTCTCGGTCGGCCATGCATTCTTACGCCTTTCCTTTCAGCCTCATAAATTCTCTTTGCCACTTTCTTTGCAATCATTCTTTCCAGATGCCTAAAATATTACAACTTATTGACATTCATATTTGTCACAACACTAACGTCAAACCACATTCATTTCCATATCCCACAGTCTTTCCACATATTCTTCGTAGAGCTCTCATCTCTACTGAATTTATACTACATTCTTCTTCTTTGGTCCATGTCCTCGTTTCACACCCATACATCATTGATGGTAACAGAATTGCGATATGCACTAGTTTTTTTTGCTTGTAGTGAGACATTGTTGTTTCCTATACATAATTAATTCCCATCTTAATTGGTCCACTTATTGTCATCATACCTGCTTTAATTTTTATGTATTGTTAATGACTGTCTGTTTACCTAAATAAATCAATAAAAAAAAAATAATAGGTCTTAGTGTACTGCCCACCCTGCTACCAGCAACTTTCCTACGTTCGATTTCTTTTTCACACTTTCCATCTCTATTAAAAATACTTCCTAAATAAATACACATACTTGTGTTCTCTTTTTATATCCTATGGATTGGTTTGCAGCAAAGTCCTACATCTCACTCTCAATTCCTCGACATATAAGTGGTGTAGTTCATATCTTCATACACAAGAAACACCCGTCAGTGGCGCCTCCTGTTGTTAATTTCCACAACCATTCACTCACTTTAAAATGACGTATGGTGTGATCCAAGTGTGATCATAGCCGACTACTACTGACGTATGTAATAGTCGGCTATGGTGTGATCAATCCAGAGTGCACATCTTGCGGCGACAGTATGTGCCTTTTCTCCGATTCAGCTGCGAATTCGAAGAGAAGTTTTTCCTACCGAATGCCTCAGTACGTAGAACATGAAGCGGCACTTTCTTCATTGAAATTCGCGGGTATGATGTCTAGTTTCAAAACCAAATCAGGAAGTTTAATAATTATTTTATTATCAAAGATTTACGATGTTGTGTGATGTGCGTTTTGGTTTTTTAAATCTATTAACCTGTCCTATATAATAGTCAGTTTTGCTTTACGATATTATATGCAGTCAAAGTCAAATTTTATCAATACGAAACCGTTTCGGTTTTAGTATTTTTTATATTATAGAGTGACCAACGATTGGTCGATTAGCGTTAGGGCTGTCACCCGTTTGGGATTGATCTGGAGTCTTAAGAGTTTGGAGAGTTTTTAACATTGTAGGTATATTACAAAATAAATCTAAGAGTCAGTTTCATTTTTTTTCCTTACTGCAGTAACCCTAGTATAAGTTTTCGATGATCGAATATCGAAACGATCATCGAAAGAGTTTCGAAAAATTTTCATACTAAAATGATCGAATGATTCGATCGTTTGATTTTAGAACACTAATTGCACGCTAATAAGCGCTTATTTGCGTGCAATTAGCTTTCGATAAAACTCGTACTAGCCCCACAGTAGAGATGGGAGCTCTACGCAGAATATGTGGGAATATTATAATATGGGAGATGGAAAGGAGTGAGAATATTAGGAAGGAATGTGGTATGGAAGTTAGTATTGTTACATAGATGAATGTTTATATTGTAAAGAGGGTTAGGGCACGTTGAAAGAATTGATGCAAATATAATTACCAATACCTACACGCTAAAATAATTTATTAGCTGAGTTCTTTAAGCAGTTCCTTCCTGTCATGAAATAAGCGCATTCCGTTTAAAATATAAATTATCTGTATAACTAAGGTACATACTTATCGTTCAAAAATGATTAAATCGTAAAATTTTCATCGTGCATTTTTGTACATTTCGTGGAAGCATTAGGTTTAGGAGTCGTTACATTTGATGGATATTATTCTATCTTGTCTATGGTTACCATAATAAAAACTAAAGACCGCCGCCGCCATGTTTCGATTTGTGTTTAGTACAAGTTGCCGTCTGTCAATCAAACAGATCCGGCAACTTAATCTGCATTCATGCACGATTCATGGAAGTTCAATACACAGAAGAACTTACTTTGATAAAGAAAATTATTGTTTATTCTTCTAGGGTTGTCATGAAATAGACAGTCACTGCTATTTTATTACGAAGTTTCTAGCATAAACCTACGTATATAGGATACTTGTCTTATAACTTTTGTATTCAGAAGGTGATTGCTGTTATTTTGCATTCGCATATTAATTTAAAATTAACGTCATTTTATGATGAAGACTAGTCCATTTAGAGATTTGATGAAAATAAATACTTATTCTATGCGTGATTCCTGTTTTTGTTTTGGAAAATGCACTCAAACTGGTTATGAAATGTAGAAACTTGATATTTCTAAACTCTTCTTTGATAACTAATAAAAACTTCTTTGATATTTCTAAACTCTTAAATCCAAACAGCTGATGCACAATGCAATCCTGATATCATCCATGATGTATGGGAGTGAAACATGGAAATGGACGAAAGATCTGGAAGTTGGAATAAATTCTGTGGAAATGAGATCACTGCGTAGGATATGCGGAAAGAGAATGATTGATAAGGTGAGGAATGAGAATATTAGAAAGGAATTTGGAGTGGATGTTAGCGTAGTGACTAGAATGAAAGTTAATAAATTAGGGTGGTTTTGGCATGTAGAGAGAATGAACGAGGAGAGAATGACAAAAAGGATATACAAATCTGAAAGAATGGGTGCGGGTGCATGCAGACGAGGCCGACCTCGAATGACATGGTCCGATCATATAGGTTAGAGGAGGGCCAAGTCTGGAGGAAGCGAAAGAGGTTTGTTTGGAGTGGAAATCCGTACTCTCTGCCTACCCCCCTCAGGGAACGGCGTGATGAGTAAAAAAAGTTGATATTTTTTAAATTCTGATCCAAGAGGTAATCTCTCCATAGTTTATGAAAAACGATTGGCGTATGACTGTTAATGTTTTATTTATGAATGTCCTCTATTTAACACTCTTGACAGCACTGAAGCGTTAATTTGTTGAAAAATTAAACCCTGTAAAATGTTATAAACTTTTTCTTTGAAACAGGAAATTAAAAACTCCCTTTTTAAGTTTTAAGAATATAAAAGTTTTTTTTTTCTTTTTATCATAAATTTTCTTTCAACATTATTAAAGTGAGTTTTTTACTTCATACTTCTTAAATAATGTATTTCGATTTAGTGATGGTGTATAAAATTTTCATATTATCATTTTTGACTGAATTTAATGCGGATAAGTCAATGCTAAATTTATGACGATATTTCTAGAATTCTAATTATTCTGAAGGCGTTTAGCAATAATTGTATATTTTTATGCATAATATTTTGTCATTTTTTACTTATAATTTTTTTATTGTTGCCCTGCATTTTTGTGAATGCTTGAGCTAACTACCAAATGAACATATACATATACAGTTCTCGAACATCGATATTCAAAAATCGAAGATTAAAAGTCTACAATTTGAAACTGACGACAACGAAGGCGAAACTGGAATGAGCATGTAAATAGAAGGCCACGTATCGCCCTTTAAGGAAACCTCGAAGGGCGTAGACTCCTAGGCATAGCCCCAAAGATATTGAGATGGTTTGGGCATGTGGAAAGAATGGATGCAAACAGAATGACAAAGAGAATTAATAAAGCTGAAAGGAAAGGTGTAAGAAAGCGAAGCCAACCGAGAATGACGTGGATCAAACACATCGATTCCGTCCTCAAGGAAGGCCAGGTAAGAAGTAAGAGAAATAGGAGAGAGTGTATGAGAAATATAATGTTAGCGGAAGAAGTATGCTTGGATAGAAAAGAGCAGAGGGCCGTTTTCTCTGCCTACCCTTTACGGGACATAGCGTGATGGAATTATGAAAAAAACGCCACGAGAGGCGTGGGTTGGTTACCTACATCAATTCTCCCTTCATGGAAGGTCAGGTCATATTTAGAAAAATAGGAGTCGCTGGAGATCTCGATCTCACTGGAGGAGAGATCTTTTTTGCGCCTCCCTTTTTAGGTACACGGGCTGATAGGAAGCAAAAAATATGCAAAAAGCTTATAATAATATGGTTTAATCAATCCAATTTAGGTACACGCTTGTTTCCAAGAGGCCATCGGCGTCGGATAGTTTTCGAACTGTAGGTAGATACCGGAAACTTCAAAGTGGTTGGCAAGAAGTATCTAGTCCTGGCTTGTGCTAATAGAAAATTAGTTCGATCCGTTTATTCACACGCACGCAAGCATAGTGCAGGAATCCTATATGCTATCTCCAGAATCATTTCGAAGCTTACGGAAAATGTTGGACATGTTAAATTACTGGCTTCTCCCTATCAAAAACTCCATTTGGGGGCTAAATAGGAGTAAAATCACATTTCATACGCAATGTCATTGACCTATCACATCATGATATTACCTATATATTCCATTTTTTTTTTCAATAAATAAACTATGGGACCGGTTGACTGGTAGAGAATGTTTCAAGCATTTTCAAGTTCCGCCGGCTACATTGACACCTATGTATGGAAGAGTGTTATTTTATTTATTTATGGGATGGTCATGATTTTGGAACTCGGATGGAACGAAGAACAGCGCTTTCCTCTGTTAATAATTAATTGTCATCCGGCATCTTACACTTCTTTTCCGTCCATGTTCATATGAAATGATTAAAGCAAAATATATGGTAATTGTTGCTTTTTCAAGTTTTCAATCTAATAATTGCGAAAACAAACACAAAAATATACTAAGTTTGAATTTTATATTTTTGGGTAACAGTATACCTACTGTTTCTGGGTAATAAACGAGTATAATATTTTCGAGTCATATTTTTGACAAAGAGGAGGAGTGCGCTGTTCTTCCTCCCATCAGGGTCCCGGAGACGAGGAAGACCCTCTCATACTGTGTTCCCCTCCTTCGAAGCAGAGCTGGGGAATCTGGACATGGTGTGGGAGGAGGTCATTAACGTTGCGCAAGATCGAGCGCAATGGAGAGCTCTTGTTGCCTCCCTATGCCCCTAAGTGGGGTTTAAAGGGAGTTTGGATTTGGATTGGATTTTTGACAAAAACAGTTCACTAACTAAGCTCGATTTTTACAATTTAAAAGGCTAATGATAAATTCAGACTTGAATGAACCATACGTCATGATAAACTAACTTGTAATGCCGTTGAATTTCATGTAAACCGAGTCAGTCGCATGTATATGTAGATATGTGTCAAATATAAAAATAAATACTATGCATTTCGCAATAATATTCAGCTATAACCGACTGGTTTCTTATCCCTGAAGATTTAGCTTTGCAACAATAATAATTTAGAACTTTTCGTCTAATGACCCAATGGGAAGTTTTTCTTCCCTTGTGTGCCGCTAGGGGCGCCCTAGCTAATCCGGTCTATTGTCAAATTCAGTATGGCCAACGGGGCCGATTTACGGCCATTTGGTAGGTAGCAGCATAGATAATATAATAATATTATACTGGGTAGCAGCGCTTCTCATCTAAACATTATAATAATATGACAGCTGGTTATTAAAACATAAATACGTTCGGAGATTTGTCAGTTTGAGACTGTATTTTTGTTATTTTTACCATTGCTTTTTCCTTCACGTATTAATATTATATATGTAGATATTGAAATTATAAACGTTAATTTGACATTTACCATAGACCGGGTTAGCGAGGGCGCCTCTAGTGGCAGAAAAAGGAATAAAAACATCTCTACGTTGGCAGCACTGAATTTGACAATAGACCTGATTAGAAGTTCTGCCACCTAGTGTGTATTATCGGAAGCTCCCCAGAAAACTTCCCATTACTATAATCGCACAACTCCCCCTTCTAGCCTATATTAAGGTTTATTTGTCTATGGTACATTTGTATTTTTTCGTAGTTAAATTATTGTATTGTCTGTTGTTCCCATGCATAATACATATCTAATAGCCTTTTAAATTGTACAATCTATAATGGGGATGGTGTGGAAGTGTTCCCTCCACTCCCGACCACGAAATAGCTCGCTCCTGGCGCCTGGCACGGGAATATCTTCCATCGATTGCAACACATTCCTTGAGTGTCTTGTCAAAGTATTAGTATTTTTCGTACTCTTTTTTTCACAGCCTGACTCATATTTAACGATAATTTGAATTAAGATTCATTTTATAAAATTAATTTATTAAGATTAAAACGTTTTCTGTATAAATGTTGTCTATCTATGTATATCTATGCCAATAATTTTTGACAGCTAGCCCGTCTATAAATTCGCACCGAACGGAAAATTGTTCCAATTTCAAAATGTCTTGATAAGCGGTGTGTTCGGCGCGTTTTCAATTCGTTTTGAATTCAATATGGAGTCGCGTTATGTGTGTAATTTTTGGTTAGTGCGTTTATTTGTCGAATCCTTCCGTCTGTTATTACGTTGCCATGGTTTTTTCCAGGTAACTAACTGCCTTTATTTTAGAATCAATCTATTCGGGTACCCAATTACCATTTTTTCGTGACATCCGACTACAATTTCCTACCTACCCGCTGTAACTTGAAAGATAACTCATAAAAAGTTGGTATCATTCTGTAGTTGATTTATTAATTCAATACGCGAATATAATATTTTCGTTGCTATAACGTTTCTGTTCTGTAGAACGATTGGTCATCTTTTCATCTTCATATCTTGATTTTAGAATCCCTCGAACTTTGTATGATAACCAATTCCTTAATTAAACTTTTTACTAAAGTCGATTTTAAATTTATCATTTTTAATTTTTTGTTTTAGTGACAGATAGCGGTTGTTCTAGTGAAGATTCTTCTCACAAAATACCCATTAAAAAAAGCAAAATGGGCAGAAAAGTCACAGTGGCTGTCTGTACCCTCAACCAGTGGGCTATGGACTTTGAGGGGAACAAAAACAGAATCCTGCAGTCCATTTCGCAAGCAGTTGATTTGAACGCAGCATACAGAACAGGCCCCGAGCTGGAGATATCGTGAGTTTTCAAATTTTTTTTTATAACAGACAGTAAATGGACCTCAATTCTTTGATGAATTCTTCTTCTTCCTTTTTTTAATGTGACTACCCACAGTCAAGAACTTGATCTACTCCAAAACTTTCTATGTAACAACTCCAAAATTATAAAACTTCCAGTAGGTACAAAAATATTATGTTTTAACTACATAGTTTCTATACATTAGTTTTATTATTTTACTATTAATTTTTTCAACATAATATCTCTAGTTGTGAACATTCATCATTATTAATTTGTTAACTTCTGTACCATATTCATTTCTTATATTCATATTATTATCCTGTTTCACTCTGAGTTCTTCCTCAGGTTTTTAGGTACATTTATCTCTATTACATTCCTCTTTTTTTCTATGCCTCATGGTTTATTTCCATACTATATTATTGTTAATGGTAATTATTTTTTTTAAATTTAGTTCTAAAAGTACATTCTTAACTGTTCAAAATTCTCTTCCATTTTAGCGGATACAGTTGCGAAGACCACTTCCACGAACCTGACACATTCTTACACAGTTGGCAAGTGCTGCTGGAGATCATGGTAGCTCCCATCTGTAAAGACATATTGGTGGATGTTGGTATGCCTGTACAGCATAAGAACGTTTCCTACAATTGTCGGGTGGCATTCTTCAACCAAAAGATTCTTCTGATCCGACCGAAGATGATGTTGTGCGAGGACGGGAATTACAGAGAAACCAGGTGGTTCTCACCTTGGACCAAGGTAGGTCGCATGAAGAAATATTTATATCTAAAACTATCTACGTTGTTCTGTCCTAACTATGAATATTGAATTCCATTTTCTATAATGATACATTCATTTCCTATTTATTTTTAAGTACCTAATATAATTCCGATCAATGCGCCTGTTTTAAACGATGTTTGCAGGGCACATTCTAACAATCACACCAACTATCAAATTACTGACAGTTACGTCAAACGCCAATGAAAATTTACAATATGAATGTTTATAATATTTTCAAAAGGATGTATCTACCTTTAGTTTTCCTAAATTTTCTGATGTTCCTCGCAACTTTCTTATTTCATAAGAACCTTCTGACAATAACACCCGTGATCCCGTGGTCAAGGAGATCCAATAAGTTCTATTTATATTCTTATATAGATTTCAGTCAATTTGAAGATATCTTGGATTGCAGGAGAAGCAGACTGAGGAGTATTACCTTCCAAGAATGATCTCGGTAGTCACGGGACAGACCACAGTGCCTTTTGGTGATGCGGTGATTTCAACCAAAGATACGTGCATAGGTTTTGAAATATGTGAAGAATTGTGGAACCCAAACAGGTGAACAATTTTATAAACAAAAACCTCCTGAATCTAATATTGAATTAGGCTGCGGTATTTTGAAGAAAAATCTGAAAATTATGCATCCAATTTTTGGGAGTATATTGCCAAGAATAATACTTGTGTTTAGTGACACTATTGAAGCACAAATCCGGTATAGTTGAGTCTTCAAAAGTCTCCATTTTTTTCTTATATTAACCGTTAGCCCCAGTTGTATGCCATGTCTGTCAAAACACAGTTAACAATGTCTCGAAAGTCAGTGATAGTCTGCCTATAGGGTAGTATAATCAACATCCTACACCCTTATAACTCAATACTGAATGTTCCATTTTTGCGGTTCTTTTGTTAACTTGTCTATGAGATTCTCATTCTATGAGTATCACAAAACTTGATAAATTTTCCAGCCGACACATTCCAATGAGTATGGACGGAGTAGAGATCATAGCCAATGGGTCTGGCAGTTACATGGAGCTGAGGAAAGCCTACATAACCGTGGATCTGGTGAAGAGTGCAACTTTCAAGAGTGGTGGCGCTTATTTATTCAGCAACTTGAGAGGCTGTGATGGGCAGAGGGTCTACTTCAATGGCTGCTCCTGCATTGGCGTCAACGGCGACATTGTTGGAAGAAGCCAGCAGTATTCTTTGATTGATGTGGTTAGTAATGTGACATTTTTTTTTTTAAATGTATCTCTCATCTCAAGTGAACACAGATTTTCGAGTTTTTGAAGCGAGAACAAGCGAAGCTTGTGTTGTAAAGGAGGAGGATGTTAAGTAGCATCAAATCTAAATACAGTAGGCGCCGGATATTGTGATCACGTTTGTCCAGTGTGTTTTGATTCTATTAACCGGAGATTCTAATAAGCGGTGGCCATGCAGAATATACGTACATAGTACATACCTACATATATTTCACACAAACATAGGTACCTACGCATTATATACCTAAGAAAGGTTTTTTTGTCAAAAAAATCGTAAAGACATCGAGACAAAAGAGAGTCTGTCCCTATGTTTTGGATAGTTTTCAGAAATCTGTGACTTCATTCAAGCATTTGTGTAAAAATTATACCTACCTACATCACTAATAAGTGTTTCGCGCCTTTAAAACATCTGGGAGATTTGTTCTTTCCAAAAACAAAAATGTCATCAGTCAGTCATATGGCACGTTAAAAGTGCTCACCGTTATTCGGTCTTTTATTTTTTTGCCTGTTCAAACACACGCACAGCTGGAAACAGTTAAAATTGACCTCGCCTGAGCTATAAATCTTTTCTAATGCGCAATTTGTCTATTGAGTTGAAATGGAAAAAAAAAAACGTGCACGCCAGTGGCTAAAATATAAGAAAGTGTTCTAAATTTTTGGACTAATTGATTCTATTAACCGAAAATGTGATTCTATTATCCGATAGAAATTGTATGAAATTCTTCATTTTGAATCGGGACTTGGACTTTTGATTCTATAAAGCGGCTGATTCTATTAACCAGTGATCACAATAACCGGCGCCTACTGTACTTCACAAAGTCGGCACATTAACCAACCCACCACTTTGATACATCTACGGGGCTAAAAAGATCCTTATGACATAAAGGGAGAATCAACTTGTTGTGAGTGTAATGTTTAATATGATATCATGGCGTAAATGAATCTGGAAAAAATCACTTTCTCAATTGGTTTCAGAGCTGTTCCGAGTACAGGCAAAAAATACTCGAGTACTGAGTACAAGTACTACGCACAAAATATACTCGAGTACAAGTACTCAGTGAGAAGTACTCGAGTACAAAGTACTGAGTACAAGTACCGAGTACATGAGTGATTAGACTCTAGAGGCTTCTTGCAGAGTGATAGTGCCCATTCCTAGCTCCTGCCTTCCACAAAAAGTCTCCTTAATTTTTTTATTGTAAAACAAAACCTGCATATTCATGAGTGACTTCTTCAAATGGACAACCTGAAAGATAGCTGCTTACAGGATTCACATTTTCTGGTTGCAACAATTGTCATGTGAGCTAACATCGCCTTTGACTTACGATGTGAAGGTTCTTAGTATATCCTCTACATCAGGTCGTCTCTGTGGAGGTTCTAGGAGTTCTCTCTCTGAGATGCCAGGTGCATCCCTACAGAGGCCCGTATGTAAGGCCTCTGTAGGAGTAAGGCTATAAGTCACGCTGTAGTTGCCTGGTATTAGGGAGCTTCTGTTGGTTACTAAGTCTACCCGTTATACACTTTGGATTGGAATAGCATTACTTTACTATCGTGTATTGATTTTCAATAAAATGATTGTGTTTGTGGGTTGGTTTGGGGGAGATCCGCGGCGGGCTTGATTTGTGTGGGATCGGCTTTTCGGTTTGGTTGCTTTGATCGAGCTAGGGGGTCGGTTCATGCGGGTCGGGTTTGCTGTGGATTGGTCTCCTCCGGACAAGCTTGCGTAGAGTGGGGGACCTTAACGGGAATATGTATGTATGTATGTATGTTTGAATGGCTTATATTTGTTTTAGGAAACCATAGCTTCAACTATAGATTTAGAAGACGTTAGATCCTACAGGGCCAACATCAGATCTAGGAGTCACATGGCGGCAAGCGTCAAGCCCTTCCCTAGAGTGTTTGTTGACTACGCTCTCTCTAGTGACAATGATGTCAGTGTTCCCAGCTGCCAGCCCATTGAATGGATTTACCACAGTCCGGAAGAAGAGATTGCATTGGGTGATACTTTTTTTACAACTCTATACAATAAATCGTTTATTACTTGACTATTAAAAAGCCAAACGTCCGTTGAAAATAGTAAAAAGACTTTTTTCCAATATGTACCTAAAGCATCAGCATTTAGTGTCAAGACGAAATGTAAACTGTTTGATGCTTGTGTGTTGCCCATTCTCCTGTATAAGTGTGAGTCCTGGCACCTGACCAAAGCAGAAAAAGTATTTGCATTTGAAACAAAATGCCTCAGGAGAATTTTGGTACCACCTATCATGAATAACACTATACACTGGCGCACTCAGCATAGGCATATCACTTCTACCATTATAGAGGAGATTGAGTTGGCTGGGTCATGTATTTAAGATGTCGACCCTCTCATACTAGTTCCGTTTGTTCAAGGCAGGGCTGAGGTGTGAGAAGAGGTAAAATTTGAATTTCATACTTTTCATATATTTCTTTATTTCCCAACAATTCTATATTCCGCAGGTCCTGCGTGCTGGTTATGGGATTATTTGCGCAGATCTGGACAAGGCGGCTTCTTTCTTCCGTTAAGTGGTGGAGTGGACTCTGCCAGCACGGCTTGCATTGTCTACTCCATGTGCACATTGGTCTGCGAGGCTGTACAAAGAGGAGGTATCATATTATTATTCAAGAAAAAATAAAAACTAATGACTCTAACAATTCACTACTAATGTTCGATTTTTAAATGGAACAAACCACTACGGGCTTACGACCGTCCTCTACTGTTATTTCAAAGGCTGGCTCAGTGTGATCACCTTACGTTAACAACGTTCGCCATTAGGTGGTAATGTTCGTCTCCGAAACTCCTAATCATGATTATTATTCATCTCAAATTTACAATTATATTGAAAAACTCTGCGGGACATGGAAAGTTTATAAGCTCAGATGTTTTGGGCATGGGGAAAGAATGTATCCAAACAGAATAAAATAATTATTAAATTTCTACTTGTTGTATACATTGGATTTTTCAACATGTTGAACATGTCGAGAATTCTCATGATCAGGAGTTTCGGAGACTTAAACATAACCACCTAATGGCGAACGTTGTTAACGTAAAGTGATCACACTAAGCCAGCCTTCGAAATAACAGTAAAAGACGGTCGTAAGCCCGTAGTGGTTTGTTCCATTTAAAAATTGAACATCAGTAATGAATTGTTAAGAGTCATTAGTTGTTACATATAGAATAATAAAGGTATTGGAAGCTGTGGTCGACCGAGAATGACGTGGATCGAACTCATTAATTCCATTGTCAATGAAGGTCAACTCAGAAATAAAAGAAACAGGAGAGGTTGTATGAGAAATGGTATGTCGGTGTAAGAAGCGAAAGAAGTGTGCTTGGATAGAAAAGAGTGAAGGTCCATTCTCTCTGTTTACCCTTTAAATGACGTCATTATTATTTGGAATGCGCCATTATTATTTTCTAATGGTTTTTTCAATATTTTGTTGTGCAGAAAGTCAAGTATTATCAGATATTCGGAAGATAATGTGTCAGTCGGACTACACTCCGTCGGATCCCATGGAGTTGTGCAATAGGCTTCTAGTCACATGCTATATGGGTACAGAGAACTCCAGTCAAGAAACCAAGCAAAGGGCTAATCAGGTAAAGCAATAATAACTCCTTGAACGCTCTCAATGTCTACCCTTAAAATTAAGGCATATGCAAGAAAATCTTTGACTAACATTGTAAATTGATAATTATTTTAGAAAGTTAATTGAAAAAGCATATATTTTTCAGTTGGCCAGTCAGATTGGTAGCTATCATTTTGGAGTGACCATAGATGTAGCGGTTAGTGCTGTATTAGGTATTTTCACTTCAGTTACGGGGCTGGTACCCAAATTCAGAACTAAAGGCGGATGCCCCAGACAAAATTTGGCTTTGCAAAACATTCAGGTAAGCTAATCTTCACATAGTAATTTAGTTATGTATTTTCATATATTGCAACATCAAGGTGAAAATACAAACATCACACAAGATTTTATTCTGCGTAGAGTTGTGCAAAATATACGAAATCGTTCTTATAAACAGTTTACTTGAACTCATTTAAAACTTTTGGAAAAAATCATATTTTAGGCTAGATTGCGGATGGTCATTTCCTACCTGTTCGCTCAGCTGATGCTTTGGGTCCGAGGTAGGCCCGGAGGTCTCCTGGTTCTGGGGTCTGCTAACGTAGATGAGGCACTTAGGGGATACATGACTAAATATGATTGCTCCAGTGCAGACGTCAATCCTATTGGGGGGATTTCCAAAACGGATTTGCTGTCATTTTTATCTTACGCAAAATGCAGGTAGGAATATTATATTGATATATCTCATCTCCATATTTGACACATTTTTTACAAATTTTTCGTACATCACCAATGCATAATTAGAAGTTTGAGCCACCCAAAAATTACTTTTTAAGATTACTTGACCCTTAATAAAATTCGCATTAAGTATATAGTGACTTCATTGATTAAAATTTTGAATGGTTGGTAGACTAGCGGTTACGACGCCTGCTTTTGCACTGTTTTGTGCGGAAGTCGTGGGTTCGATCCCAGGCGGCAACCATCTTCCTCTTTCACGACACAAGCTTTAAGTGGCGGTTACTAAGGGGCACTGTCGCGGGGCAAGCCATCTCTGTGAAAAACAGTGTTTTTGTGATACGAGTGTCAATTTGTACATACATCTCCAGTTGAAGGTTAATACACAAAGTAATTTTATGAATTATAAATTAAAAATACTTTTTCTTTTTTAGGTTTTTCTTGCCCGCCATCTCCGAAATCATGCAGGCCCCTCCCACTGCCGAGCTAGAACCCCTCGCCAGTGGTCAGATAGCGCAGACAGACGAACAGGACATGGGGATGACCTATGCGGAGCTGTCCCATTTTGGGAGGTTGAGGAAAATGGAGCACTGTGGACCATACAGTATGTTTTGCAAATTGGTGCACGCATGGGGGGACAAGTGTACTCCTCAAGAAGTAAGTTGGTTCAATTTATATTTATTTAGTAATTAATCGATAGATTTATTGTTTCAAAACACTCTGCCAACAGCATCAACAAACATATTATCACAAATCAGCTTTGAATATTTTTAATTTGAAAATAAGTGGACTTCTATTTTGTGATAGTCACATGTATAGTGGAAATAAAATACGCACTAAACGCCAAAAATGAAAAAAAATGAGTTGAGTATGAGGAAATGTTCTATAAACCATTGTCATATCGATGTTCTAAAGGCGTAAAAAAACAGATCCAAAAATCATCACAGTACTATGTCTGTATGGGGGAAAAATCAGTTTTATTAGATTATCTCAAAATGAAGTTTTTGGCGTTTAGTGCGTATTTTATTTCCACTATACCTACACATGATTCTGAACATGTATACATGGGAATTTTTTTTTTCACATTTTTATCTATAACTTTTTGTTCTTTTATTCGCACACTTCAAGTGTCAAATAGTACACTGTATTACAAGTGTTCTTATTCCTCTTGTTGCCTCCATATGTCGTTCACAAAGGGAGAATTGTTTGATTGATTGTTCTTATTTCAGGCCACCATTCATTAATTAATAGATTCCATTTGCCGAGTGAATATTGTAATAAAGTGGTTTTAATGTCTCGCTTATATTTAAGGTTGCAGTAAAAGTGAAACACTTCTTCCGATGCTACGCTATCAATAGACACAAGATGACCGTCTTGACACCGGCCTACCACGCCGAGTCCTACAGCCCTGATGATAACAGATTTGACCACAGACCATTCCTATACATCGTCCATTGGACCTGGCAATTTAAGGCTATTGATAATGCTGTAAGTAGTACCAATAATATTATATCCCTTTCTGTCTGTAGTCTGGACAAATTGGAGGTATCTGCTGTCATAGTGAAAATAGCCTACGAAGTAACACTTATTAAGATTTTTTCTTAGCCATCACACCGTGTCCCATAAGGTGTAGGCAGAGAGGATGGACCACCACTCTTTTCTATCCAAGCACACTTCTTTCGCTTCTTCTACTTACATAAAATTTCTCATGCAACCTCTCCTATTTCTTTTTCTTTTGTCCTGGCCTTACTTGAGGAGGGAATCAATGTGCTCAATCCACATTGTTTCTGGTCTTCCACGCCTTCTTACACATTTCCTTTCAGCCTTATAAATTATCTTTATCATTCTGTTTGCACCCATTCTTTTCGCATGCCCAAACCATCTTAACTTATTGACTACTTAACTTATTTATTATTTATTTTTGTCACACAACACTAACTTTCATTCCACATTTACTCCTAAGATTCTCATTCCTTTCTATATCCCGCAGAGTCTTTCCACATGTTGTTCGTAAAGCTCTCATTTCTATTGCATTTATACTACATTCTTCTTTTTTCGTCCATGTTTCACAGCCATACATCATTGATGCTAACATGATGACAGTTGCATTAACGGGTTAAAAGTGTTAAAACTTATTTCACAAAAAACTTAATTTTTAGAATATTTTTTATTTTTACCACTAGAGGTCAAATTGTGAAAAAAAAACAATTAAATTTCTCGAATAAATATATAGGTAGGTATATTTTTTTTAATTTTTAGGTGGCTCTGATGAAAGACAAAAAGTCTATCAAGGATATTGACAAATCATCTAATCAAGCAGTGCCCACGCCCGTGTTTGGAAAGGTGTCCAACACTACCATCGCTAACTTGAACAACGCCTCCGGAGTAACTTCGGTTTCATACACCAAAAACAACGATCGGAAAGGAGTACTCATATAGCATTTAGTTTATCATAGCTATTAAGTGTTTATACTAAAACCGTATGTGTGTTGAAATTGAAACATGTTTGTGTAAATGAAAGTTTAAAATCGTAACTTCTATAAGTATTTTATGGATGTTTGAAACACTGTGTCATCGTGAAAAGGTCCAGCGTACATTAAGGGCAGGTTTTCGCTTTTTGAAGTAACAAGTGTGAAGTGCAGGTGTGAGTGACAAGAGTGAAGTGAGTGTCTATTTCGGTTAAGTGTGACTTTTCTTCATTTAATTCAATGGGTTTTTATCTTTTTTTGCCACCGCGGGCAGCACCAACAAAAAGAGTGTGAGCTCACGGAGGACGGCTTCTATCATTTAAAAGCTAACACCTGTATTTGATTACTTCTCATTCACAACTCGTTGCTGTCCACACATGTTACTTCACTAAGAAGCTCAGTTACTGGGTTTTGATTCCAAACTCACAATTCTGTCCGTAGCTTTTCATTTGTCTTCAATTCACTAATTTGCACTTTTATTTTTATTTAATTGATTCCACGCAACAACAATGTTGCTTTTAAAAAACATATAATATACAAATTAAATCATTATACTCCGCGCGCTGTAAGATTACTTCTGGTACCTGCTACCCCGTCTTGCACCTCATATTTTGTTTGCAATTTGAATATCCCTGAACACGGATGGAGTGGGTATTGAGGTGCAAGACGGTCTTGCACCTCAATACCCACTCTTTCCGTGTTCAGGGATATTCAAATTGCAAACAAAATATTCATTATTATTAATATTATCCGGGCTGTATGGCCGTGGTCGATGAGTACTGTTATTACTCAATATTTCGCCCATCTCTTTGGCGGGCTTCTTCAGGAGTTAAACGGCTGGCTCGCGGTCGCATAATATTGACGCCGGCCGTGAAAGCCTCTCAAAATATTCATTCTTTTTTTATTTATTTCTTAATAGGTACATAAATCACACGTTACACATAAATGAAAATAATTACAATTTAAATAAATTAAAATAAATAATAAGAGGTACTACTTAATTAATTTTGTAATTGTCAAGATTGGCACTATTTATGTTAAATTATTTTAGAACGAGAAGAATTATTAAACTTTACAACTAAACTATCTTAATCATTTTGTATGCGTGTATTTTCGGGATTTGGTCGCGTTCGATTGGCTTAATGTTTTGCCTACGTTTCGCCTACGTCTGTGGTAGGCCTCCTCTATCTTAATCATCATCACTTGAGTCTTCACCACTACTACTTTTGCCCGTATTGATGGTAAAAATCTAATTATCCATATATTTATCCACATGGGTATCGAACATCCAATCTTCTTCAATTTTTGTTTCACATGATTTATGACTTTCTTCCAGTGCTCCTTGGTTAAAATGGAGGCGTCATGTTATTTCGGGTAATTTTACCTTTGACCTGCGCCCAAATCAGTTCAATTAGATTGCAAACACAATAATACGGCGGAAGTCTAATTATCTGGTGGCCTGCCAAACGAGCAAGTTCATCGATAGCATAATATGTTATTCTTTGAGGCTTGTGTATTTGGACTATCTTCATCACCTAAACTCGTCAAGGGCTTCATTTACATCCGTCTTAGTATACACTGAATCCCATGTCTCCCCTGCCAAGCAACGTCGCAAACATTTGTAGTTGATTCTACCAAACGACCGCGTACACGTTTTTTCGCGTCCTGGATTTACCTTTTCCAATCCAACCATAGTTGGAAAATGGTCTGTTATAGCCGTCAAGCAGGCCGCAGCAGTAACTTTCTCGTTTCTACACTTCACCTTTATGTGATATATTATGATAATTAATTATTGCATAAATACTGAGTTGAAAAAAAATTGTAATGTAAGAACCAAGAAGCTGCTGATATTTCAATTTCTTTCCATCTTTCTTTCTTCACCTCTTTTTTAGAAAGAAAATTGGAGTTCAGAAGCCTTTTCTTCTTGCTATTCCTGGAGGAAAGGAATTTTCCATCCTGATTGTTGATAACATGGAACCAAGATTTGATGATTGCTTCAATTAGGGCCGTCTGATTTAAAGGGTTTTTCCAACCATTATTATTGGGAAGCATCTTCTTCAGTCTTGACTTTTTTTTGATTTGGATTTGTGTCTGGGCTGTTTTTAGGCCATTTTGACATCTTGGTGTTGCTAAGTTAGGTTAGTGATTGACGGTAATTACTTCACATGTAACTTCTAGCTTTTACATAACCTTCTAATTATGTCTAGATTCTTGTGACCATTTTTCAGAACTAGATCTTAACGAATATGTAACAATGTTCGAATATTACTGATGTTTTGTGAGGGTCATTAGTTGTTACATATTCTAGTTTTTAAAGTATTTCCAACCTTTTTTTTGTATGTGAAAGGGATTTCGGGCAATATATTCGCATATTATTTGCTCCTTGTATACATGATATGAATTAGGAGTCCTATTTTTTATCTCTTTTCAAGATCTTATACTTTATTTAAACTTCCTTTACCATGAGTGAAGGCTGATTTGTTCCACCTGTAAGAATTTTTTTTACAATAGTATTAACTAATAATTTGAGTGCGATACTTTTGTTTCTGAACCTTGGTCTGTCTAAGAGAACTGGGGTTGCGCGGTATAAGTTATGTTCGTGGACTGTATATGAAGAATGGACTAACCTTAAACTCCTGAGTGATTTTTTTCTGCTGGCCAGCTCTCCTTATTTTAACACACAAAACACTCATTTGGTTAGTTAGGGGTAGGAGCCATAAATGGGTGACAATAAAATTGATATGAAAAAATGATGAGGAGAGGAAAGGTTGTCACTGGCAACACCAAGAACTGTGAATTTATTCTCGATAGGGAGTTTCACAAATTCCTTGCGATTTCTTGGGGATATAATGTTCTTTGACTGTTCCGAACATCAAAGAGATTTTATTGTGAGATTATTGTATAAACACAAAAAGAATTTTCTTTTTTTAAAAGTTTCATCGGCATATTCATGAAAACGATCGTACATTGTATTCGGCAGTGTTCATGATGACGTCTGTTACTAAACTTTTGTATAACCAGAGAACAAAGCGCTGTTTTGTGGCCAACAATTCGCATCAAGGGTGCTTTGCTAATTCTACTTGCAATCATTAGCAAAAACATAGGTTCATAAAGGCTACCTTTGTTGTTACCCATCATGCCGTGTCCCGTAAGGGGTAGACAGAGAGAACTCTTTTCTATCCATGCACACTTCTTTCACTTCTTCCATAATATTATTTTACATTTGTATTTGGCGCTCAAAGTATTTTTCAAGTGCTTCAAAGTTTGCAGACCCTTATCTAGTCAATCCAAACCATGTCCAATGAGAATTGGTCTCGAGCGCGGGGTCCAGATATCGTGTTTTTGCAACATAATATTCTCCCTCCCTCCATTAGTTTTAATACAGCATTCTTTTATTTTTTGTCCTTCCAGATATCTGATACAGAACAATTGGTAAATAAATATCTTCAGCTATAGGGAAATCATTCCGATTGGAAGCCATGGAGAAATCTTACCCTGGGGCAGTCAACCAACTATGGATGTTTAATAATCCTATCGATTCAATTTTGTTTTTTTTGTTCATATTTTTAGTTTATTTTTCAAACTCGTCTTGACAATTTTTTGTCAGCAGTCTCCCATTTTGTTTGTTTAAGCTATCTCGAAATATATGAGACAGTCAAAAACACCGACCACTTGAAAGATGTAAAAATGATTCAGGAACATAGGACTTATCTGCCTTGTCCATACGTAGCTTGCGGGCGCATTCACTTTAGGTGTCCGAAAAACATTGTTCCATAGACCAACAGCAACGATTGAATAAAAAAATAGCATTAACTACCATAGCAAACATCCTATTTGAGATTTAACAAAGTGAGGTTAGTTGTTCTCCCGATGCCGACTTTCCTCGGAGAATCGGAAAGATTTTAGTATCCGCCTTCATTAACATCAAAGATTTGATAACTTCATACTCTGAATTTTACTTTCTTTTCTACATTAGATAGTAATTTAAGTATCATTTTTTACAAAGAAGCTGAAATATTTCTATTGTTAGAGAATTCATTTATAATTGAACAGAGATTTTGGAATCTATTCTTAATTTTATAAAAATACTTTTTATCGATTTTAGAAGCAATGCTTCTTTAATAATAAAGGGGTTGTCAAAATCTAATCCAACCAAAGCTAGATTAATGAAATCCTTAATCAGAAAGGATAATATATAAGACTATATAATATAAATAAGGAAGGGATACATCTATATACAATAATTCTTTAAAGAGAAAAATAAAGATTAAACTTCAATTATTAACCTTCCTGAATATATCTATTCTGACCCCACCATTATACGTTTTTCTCTTCCTGTGCTCCTCTCTTTAGGTTCTGCATGATCTCCCACGTGAGGGCGTCTTGAATATTGTCCAATATTGCAACAGCCATTTCTCAAGTTTTATGCGCCTGTATCAATTTTTTTCTAAATATATGGCCATGCATTAGGTGTAACTTGAAATACTTTGTCGTATGCCTCTTTCTTTATTTTTGATGAAAAGAAAACAGTATCATAACACCCTCCTGTTGTCATTCAGTGTTTCCGCAGTGAAATATTTTTTAATGTAGTATCATTTTCATTTTCGAACATATTGTACTTTTCCTTTCCATTTCTTTTCTAAACATAATTTTTAGAGTATTTTATTTTCTGTTATCAATTTCTCGGAGAAGAAAAGAGTTATTTCTAATTAATGTTAAAAAAAATATACATTTTCTATTTTGCTTATCTATGAGACTTCACAATCGCCACGTGACAGTATGTCTCCACTATTTTTTTTCTAAAGTATTTTATTAAAAAATTACTACAGCAAACTTTTTTTATACTCTTTGTTTGACTGTAGTAGAATTTTTCTATTCTGTTTATAGTCATAACTCTTAGAAGACGCATGAAAGATGGCATCTGTATAAGAAGTTTTTCTACAAACTTTATTATATTTCAATTCTAATGTAAATTGTATTTTTTTTCTTTATTAGAATTTATGTGGTTGAATATATCTTTACTTATTACTCCATAGACACACAATATTAATATTATTACTTGAGACACATTGTAAAAGTATGGTTAGTTAACTAAAAAGATCATCCTCGAATCGATCCATATAAATGTAAACTAGTGTCTTATGTTTTTTTTTCCATAGGTAGAAGAAATTTATATGAATTTAAAATATTTATATGTTTCGATTTCACCATCACTATGTTTAATAATGTTGATAACTTCTTCTAGGGGAAATTATTTATCTTTTTGAACATACTACCTACTTGGTAATAAAATTTTATTACTGATTTGTACAAAAATATTCGCTGTGGACTTATCTCGAAAGATCTTTGCCAGCCAATCCAGATTTTAATGATACAAAATATTTAGTTTTTTTTGTCCACAATTTTTATTACTCTAACCGGTTTTCGAAGACCAAAATTCTTCTTCAACTTAATGCATCTTGGTTTTCTAAAATCTGTGCGATGCTTAAATTATAATATCTCATGGGATACTTTGTCGAATGCCTTTGTGTAATCCGTGTATACACTGTCAACCTGATTTCCCTCGTTGAGGTTCTGAACAATATAATCCTCATAAAGCAGCAAGTTGGTCAGAGTAGATTTACCAGGGAGAAAACCGTGCTGTTGGGGGATGATAATACGCGACATAATATTATCAAGTGTAAGAGATTCAAATATTGTAGCGAGTGTGGATAATACACACGGGGTGATAGTTTGAGGTATCGCTTTTGTCACCCCTTTTTTATATAGAAGTCACCCACTTCCAGAATGTGGACATATGCACATACTTCCTTTTGACCCGACTAAGGGGCATACGGAGGCTACAAGAGCTCTCCACTGCGCTCGATCTCGCCCATTTTCGATGACCCCCTGCCACGCAATATCCAGAGCCCTAAGCTCTGCCGCAAAGGAACGGAACACGGTGTGAGAGGGTCTTCATCATACAGTTTTAAAAATAAAAACACGACTATTCAATTTGTACTATGTATTACATATTTATTTATCATTAAAAATTAGTTTTTGGAAGGGACTGTTCTCGTTTTCAAATGAAGAAAGTCTTCTCGATTAGGAGTGTGGTTTTTGGTAATTTTGTGTCCAAATCCTCGGCATTTATGGCATTGTCTTACAGGATTTGCGTCGGAAACTTTTAAGATCTTTGTCTATTTCCACTATTGCATGAACAAATTCTTTATTATGAAATTTTATTATTTTTCTAATTATAAATGTATTCTTATTGTCACTCTTTTTTAAATTTTAGTTTAATACATTCAAACCACTCTCCAAATTGTCCATGTTGTAGTCTTTGTTTATATGTTTTAGTATTATGGTAGGTTTTCTTTTGTCCATAATTTTAATATGCATTTGGCGATGTTGTTTGGATAATACTTTACCACCCTTTCTCCCTGTATTTTATCATTTATGTTCTTTACGATATTGTCATCAGACACTTTTTTTATTTTTTTGATTTGAACATGTTTTCTTCACACATCGCTGAAGCCTTTTCAGCTGAAGTGATCTGCAGGAAAAGTTTTGTGGACTGTATATGTGGAAAATGGTGATGTTATTATGCACTTGCTTTTTAGTTTGTAGTGACATTGATATTAATTTATTTATATTTCTAATTGATGTAACTAAATCACCATTCTTAATGTTTATAAATTTTTGTACTGTTTAAGAAGTCTACATAAATCTCAATAATGATATTTCAACTATTCCATGCAAATCAATAAATAATTATTTTTATACCAAGAATTCAGTGCGTAATTTTTATATTGATTTTATGTTAACAGATTAATATATTTATGTATCAAATTATATTTCACATAATACTGTAAATAAAGTTTTTAACAGACGAGAATTTCAATTTATATTTCACCTTACATATTCCAAATTTCTTAAATTTTATACTACGAGTGTTTTACAATAAATTAGTAGTTGAAGTGCACATAAAACGTATTACTAGAAAATGGCTTGTAATAAAGTGTTAGGTAACTTAGGGGTTCTGTTGCCAACTTTCCTTCTATAAATTATAGATTCGATCAACTGAATATATTGCCATCCTCCATATCCTAGTGGTAAATGCACTTACTTCAGATTAATTTGATTCCTGGTTGAGTCAATATTTTCAAAGTGTTTGTCACTTAAACTGACATACTGTCCGAGATTGGACAAGACCAGTACCCCCATTATCTGTTTTATCGGAAGGTAGTCACGGTAGTAAAGTGAGTATTACACGATACATTTTGTATGGGAAACGTGTATAGCGCCGCCACAGAGATATTTCTAGAAACAAAAGCGCATTCAATATGTATAGAAGTTTTTCATACAAAATGTATTGTGTAATACTCACTTTACTACCGTGAACTACTTTCTGATAAAACTGAGAATAGGAGTACAGTTTACTGCTAGAAAATACCTAAGGCATTAAGTTTTGCCGGCTCTAATGACAATTTTCTAAAGAAAAGTGTTCTGATTCATCTATAATTCTATCCAATTAGAAAGATTTCCTGTTGCATGCAAAAATTTGTATGTTTTACCAGGATTACAAAAAGAACTCATACGGCTGAAAGGAAAGGAGTTGACGGAAATGTTTGTCATGAAAATGAAGTACTTATTTGAGAGTTTGTTGCAAAACTCCACAATGACAGCCCGACTGGAAGAAGGAGTTAATAGACTCGGTTGAGATGGCTCGATGTGTTGGAAAAGATCTGCAAATCTCTGGGGATAATAAACCGGTTACCAGGGCAGCTGAATGGGTGGAATGGTGACAACTATTGAGAAAGTCCAGACCCACATTTCACAATGGGTTGTAGTACCATTTTTTTTTTATAAAGAAAATCAAGGGACCACATTATACCCCTTGTGTCACTGCAGCCAAAATATTTCTTTCGTGACATCCTTTAATTCATTCATAGAGCGCTGCCTCTTATTATGCCTCGTCTCCAGAGGCCTTGTTGAAGAGTGTTACTACCCGTTCACAGGTCCTGTCCTCTATAAGAAGTCTCCTTAATCATCTTTTTTCCCCAAAGATGGGTACCAACAGGATTCCCATCTTCCAGTTGCAGCAGTTGTTTTTGTTTGTGTGACCTTATACCTATGTCCCCTTTGACCACTGATGTGGAAGTACTGATTATATCAACCACATCAGGTCATCTGTACAGAGGTGTACTGTACAGAACTTCATCATTATTAGCATTACAATGCTATATTTCTTTAGCTGTTATCCGCTTTGCTACTATTTCTGTTATATTGGCCCAGTGGTCACCATCATGTCCATAGATTCTTCAACAAATCATATAAGTGAATTAACAAATAAATAAATTGACACTTTTCTGTCCAAAGGTGATAGTATAGCCAGGGCAACCTATTGCCCGAGGCAATTTTTTCCAGTCAACCAGTCCCGTCCAATCTGAAACCAACGAACAACCCTGGATAATAATTTCAAGTGAAAAAACACTTAGAAAAACTCTGACCCAATTGGGAATCGAACCCGGGACCTCGTGATCTGAAGTCCACGCCTATTCAACTAGGCTACCGAGGTTGGTAAGTTTCTAGTTTTTAAGGGAAAAATACATCAATTAAACTCAATTAATTATATTTTAATTTATTTTATTTACTTATTAATTAATAAATTTCATTATGTATAAAAATAGTAAATGCTTGTTATAAATTATATGCTGAATGCAACAATACTGAGTTATCAATATATAAATATCATTATGTAAACCGATTTATATCTTTATAAATCAAGAAAATTTGATCAATATATTATTATTATAAAAATAGTGTAATTATTTATTTATTGTAAGATACTTTTAAAATAAGTGATACAACTGGCTTTCAGAAATGCTTTCTTTTGAATATATTTATTTAAAAATAAATCAGTCTGTTCTTTTTTTAAAATTACTTCAATAAAGCGTCCGATTCATTATGATTTGTCAGTTCCATATTGAACTACCCTCTTCAAATTTTTAATTTCTTGATTTGGAACCAGGTAATATTTTTTGTTATTCGTTCTATGAAATCTCTCATGTGTCCAAAAGCAAAATTTATGCATGAGATTAAGTATCTAAATTTCAAATTGACGACGAGTGTTGTGACACTGAAAATCGAATTGCAGCCTAGGGTAGTTCAAAAATGGAATCTATCTTAAAAAAAAATATTTCTTATTATGTAATGAAAATGAATGTTTGTTTATTGTAGGTTTATGAGGTGATTTAAAACATGTTATTTTGATGAAATTATAACTTATTAATTGTGACTGCGAAAAAGTATAATAATGATATAATTAATATTTTAACAGTTAACCCTATAAATGCACTTTCAGATTTGTTCACTAGATGAATATTCACATAAATACAAATTTATTATAACTATTTAATGTTCATAAAAAAATGATTTGTAGGTAAGTTAAATATTGAAAAATTCTAAAAATCTGTTTATTTTAAAATGAAATCAATATGTATACAAAATGCTCATTATATATAGAATACAATGAATGTTTTATTTTTAGAATAAATATTATATTTATATATTTTATTTACAGAAAATTTTGTTTTAATGTCAATGAATAAAAAATTTGGAAGATCATTTTTTCTAATACAAGAAGTTTTATATAAAAAAGAAATATACACAAAAATACATATTATAACAACGATAATATGATTTATATTTTTATCACAAGAATAGTTTCAATATAAAAAATAAATCACACACTAAAAATTTTCCAAATAAAAAATACATAGGTACTTACTAAGATATATTATTATATAAAAAATGTACGCAACATACTTTCAGTCGCTAAAAAAATAATTAACAATATTTACAGCGTGAAATTTTGATGTTACTACTAATCAGTGTGTGATTTAGTAAATTTTAAATTATAAGATATACATACAATCTCACAACAATTACAACATATAAAATGTGTAAATCAAATAATAATAAATGATAAAAAAATAATAATTATAATAAAAATATAGCCTAAAAATAATTACACAACAGAAATGGTAAAATGTGAAAAAAATAACTTTTTTACCAATTCCATTGTCCACAATTCTTTTTCTATATAAAAATTTGTATTCAATAATTGTACGTTTTGAATTTATGGGCAGCATATATAAAAAAAATAAACATAATTTATCTAATTAACAATAATAATAATAAGTACATAGTATAAACAAAAAAAATACAGTCTTACAAGAAAATTTAAAACTATAAAATTATAAGATAGATTCTACAAAAATTAATAATAATATCTATAAAACAGAAGAGAAAAATACTTAAGAAAAATTTTCATTTTGTAATATTTTTTTTTTAATTATTATCTGAAAATAAATAGGTGAAGCTGCCTGATTATACAGAAAAAGAATTGTATATCTTTTTTGATACATTACAATATAGCGAGACAACAAATTTTTATAAAAAAATAATAACATCTTTTCAATACATAATTAATTAAAATTAATCAATATTTTAAAATAATTTTCATTAATTATTTTATTAACTAAGAATGTTCACTTAGCTAAAACCCCATTTTACCAACACCAGATTGCACACATAACCCGATACTTTGTTTTGTTTGGTTGCAGTCACGCCAACGGATTGGCCATATTATTATTTAAATTATTTTCCTTTTTTTTTACGATACACACAATATATCATAAAAAATTACATTATCAATAAAAAATTAAACTGTAACATTGCACATAAAAACACATATCATTCGTCTAAACAAACGATATTAAAAAATCACAAAATAAATATAAGTTATAAAGTTTGAAGGAAAGTTGTTTTATATTTCTAAAGATTTGATGAAACTAACTGAAGGTTTGAAATTTGTGAAATTGTTATTTTAGCCAAAGATAACAGAAAGGTTGCGAATTTCTAAAGCGATGTCATGTATTTTATCTATGATTAGGAGAAAATTTGTCTATATCATACCCTGAATAATTATTTTGAATTAGGCGTAGTAGTAAACAGTCATTCTTACATTTTCACATATTATTACAAAATAACAAAAATTATCTATGTATTCTTATTTCTTTTAAAATATCAAAATGTATAAAAACCCTAGTTTTAAATAAATAAATGCATTTTTTTGGACGGCATCATGACATGTCTGCTCGACTGGAAGCTTATTCTGATCACTAGCACCGACAGTAACATTTCGATAGTTCAACACGCCATCGATAAATCACAACCAAGGAGTTTAAAAGAAATTTGTCCCAATAGATCAAATAATTTATCCAAATATCTGAATTACAAATTTACATTTTCTGTTCAAAATATACTGTCAGTTAATTGCGAGGATGAGAACATCACTGATATGAAGAAATTTAAGCAAATATTGCCCTTAATTGTGGACTGGCATTGGGAAGGTACTCAGGAGATTGTTGGCGAAGGTGGAGTTGGTGAATTTGAAGTGTCTCTTATCGTAAAACTTAAGTAGAGCTGGTGAATACGGATGCTTCTCTTTCAGGTGGAGATAGTGGACTTCTGGCTCACTCGTCGTGTGCCCGCATTCTTCGCATACGTACATCTGGAAAAAGAGGAGAGAGTTAGAGAAATGTTTGACCACCAAAAGATGTTGATAAACGATTAAGATAATAATATGCTAATTGTATACCTTTGTACGCCTCTCCTTGTAGGCATATTGGTGTTGTACTCCATGAACTTTCAAGCAATGTGATTCCAGAGAGCAACGCTGTGTAAATGACTTTTCACAGAGATTGCATTTGTATGGTCGGACTCCGGTGTGGGTTCTTGTATGCCTTTTCAAGTCAAAGGTATCGTTAAAACCTTTTCCGCAAAAAGTGCATAAATATCTTTTGACATCGGAATGGCATTTCATATGTCTATTCAGTAGCCTTTGCAAGGTGAAGTTCTTAGAACAGACTCTACACACGAACTTGCTAGGATCATCTTCTGACGTGATGGAAATCTTAACCTTCTCATCATCCCTCGACCTACTGTTGATATCGGCAGCTAAGGGATTTTTGATTCCATGTCCGCCATTGACAAACTCCAGCTGCACTTCAGCAGGAAGTCCCAACTGTAAATAAAAACCATTATTGATCTAAAAATCTATATGTGTAATAATATATGACTTGCTAACAGTTGAAGCGAGCAAATTGATTTTGGCTATGTGCGATCTTTCTTTAATTCAAACAAAATTAGCAAACTAAAAGTTTCTAATCAACTACAAAATTATTGGAAAACTTTGCATATTATTATGAAGAAAGCATTGCCATACAATCAATGTGATTGCTTACCCTGTGCTGTATAACATTCAACTTGGTATCTTGTGAAGAAGAATCTCTTCTAGAACTTACAGTGGCCGGGCTGAGACATTGCGGCTGCTTCTCTGATCCAGGTGACGGCAAAGAAACACAGCTAGTGGGGGAGTCCAATTCCAAGGCACTGCCAGAAAATGATAATCCGGGAGATGGAGCTTGTTGCTGCTGCTGTTGCATCTGAACTTGGATTTGTAACTGTTGTAGTTGTCCTTCTCCTTGGAGTAATTGTTGCATGACCAGTTCAGGTCTCTCTCGTAATCCGTAATTGCTATCGTGAGAAAATTGCTGCTGTAAATAATTTTTCTGATAGTATGGTCGATTGATGATCATGTTTTCTGGGAAGGAGTCCATTCCGTCTGTTCTTCCACTGACTGAATCTGGGGTGAGGGAGGGGGTGTTGTCAATGTCGTCAGTAATAATCTCTGTCTGGGAGTCTCCCCCCGGCATCCTGAGGAAGTTTGATAGATCGGCAGCGTCAGACAAACTGTCTAATAAGGCGTGTTCGTTAGCTCCGGAAAATGTGAGAGTGGCAGTGAACTGTAATGGATCCATGACATTTCCTGCGATGTCCACCATCATAGGATCGTTGACATCATATCCTCCATAAGAGCCTAGGGATGAACCCAAGCCATCCAATTTGTTATCGTAATCGGGATCACTTTCGTCTTTCAATATAATACCGTAAGCAGCGTTTTGTAGAAGAGAGTATTGTTTACTATCAGAATTATCTCCGAATCCAAGATTTTGAGAGTTCTGTCCTGTGTCGCAGTCGTCTAAGGAACCATTCATCATGTTGAAGTTGTTTTGTGACATAAAGTTACCATTAGCGTTATACGCATTTATCCCATTTTGCCCTCCTTTGAGGCTCTCATAAAACGGCGGAAGACTTCCAGTGGGTGGGCTGTTGGGTCCATAATCAGATCTTCCATCTCTACCGCCCATACCACCGCCACCAGCCCCTCCTCCCAATGCCCCACCTCCTGACGCATTACCAGCGCTTCCCGATCCCCCGCTAGAGTATCCACCGCTTCCTCCACTGCTGCTCTGTCCACTGCCGCTTTGACCTCCCCCTCCGGATCTCCCGTGACCAGCGGCCGCTACAAGTAATGCGGGTAATTTTCCTGGTGGAGCCAAACTTCTACCAGCTAACATAGGCCTGGGTAGGATGCTATTAGCAATTTTCGAACTGCTTGATCTTCTTTGTTCTCTTATCTTTTTCTCTTCTTCTTCATCTTCACCTTCTCCACGCCTTTTAGGGATGTGATAATCAATAGGTTGATCTTGTTCAGGTTCTGTGTGCGGTAAGGTTTGTGGAAGTTTAACTTCGACTATTTCCTTCCTCTTATCTCTATTTAGAGGAGTTCTTTGTATGACGGAAACTTGATGACATCTTGGTGGAGGTGGTGCTGGAAGGGTAGGTTTGTCTCTTATAAGAGGCACTCGGACATCTCCAGGAGGAGGAGGAGTGGGCAGGTACTCTTTACGTTCAGCGCGTGTTAAGACATGGCCTCTGGACCCATAGGGAACATCTCCTCCCAATATGGACGAAATGAACCTCGCTCTGGGCACGCGAGGTGGTGCTGGGGAGTGCGACGGTCGCCTTTCATCAAATATATCAGGTCCTGCAACAAAAGAAAATACAATTTTAGAAACATTGTTGTTTATTCGAAATATTGAACAAAAGTAATGTTCCGGCAATCAAATGAGAAAAAGGACCTCTCAAAATTACAAGAAACAACCGCTCAAAGGGTAGAAAGAGTTTTTATGACGCGAACAAAAGAAGTTGCATACAATACGGCTATTAACACATAAACTAAAAACAAAATTATCGGTTTTCATAACAACCCATTCAAGACGCTGCAAATTTAGAGCAAGTTTTTGAAAAAGATTTCTAAAAGTTTATCTTTGCCTCAAATAAAACTACAAAAGCCGCCATACGCCTGACAGAAGAAGAATAATACACGTGTAGGTACCAGAGGTTGGTAATAATAATGTTTACAAAAGGACCAGTTTATTGTTGGTCCGAAAAGGATAGGATGAAATGGAAAGAATGCCGTGTCTTATTGTGGGCATCAGAACATGTTTAGAAACGAGACGAAAGGATAAAGTTATAAAACGTCTTGTCCCAAAAATTCTTTTGTGCATCGGGTAAATCTTCAACCGTTTCAAAATATTGCCGAGACGATTATTATGTAACATTCCGAGTGTCTGGAAACACGATAACATCCTCTTTTTCTGCTTCGGGATTTAAATATCTTGCAACGCCACAAAATCGGAGGTGATTATTTATTAGGTCAAATCATGCGGCAACCCGATTGGTTATATCCACAATCCCAAAAATCTCTCGCTGAACTGTCCCTTGACCAAAATGTGTCTATCCGACAGAACGGATTCAAAATAAGGCATCCAGTTGCAGACAGATAATGACGACATAACTCAAGGCATCCTATTATGCGGGTAGGTTTTGTTTACCTACTCATTCCGTAGCCATGTTACTTTTTTTTCACTTTCCATTCCATTCGTGTCACGCATATGGTAACAATTCGTTTTCGAAGGAATTCTTCCGATTTGAATTCAAAATTTTACCCGGCGCTGTTCCTCATGAGTGATCAGCGTCATCATTCCCACAGACGGCAACCCCGACAGCCTTGACTAATGTCGAATTAATTCAACAAAATCCTTCCCCAACATTGACGAGTTTATGGAAAGAGTTTATTTAAAAGTAACTCTCTATTCCAGTGAGTGAACGTTTTGAACGTAGATTTTTACTCTTGGGTTTTGTAATGATGGTTGTTGTTGATTTCTTGGTCTGTTCTTTCAAGGGCAGTGCGCTATGCAAGGAGAAACACGCTAATGATAGATGGAACGCGATTATAGTGTACCTACGTTGTTCTTGTACTGTTTGGTTGGCTACACAGAGGATCACTCATATGGACACATTTTTAACATGGTTAATAAAGTAATGTGGCATATTATGATCGTGTACGATTATAAATAAATATGAACTTGTAGATTTTACGTAATAATTACAAACGCACACGCGTTTTTTTTTACGGTCGCTAGAACTGTCATAGAACACAATAAAAAATCTTTAGTTTAGTGTAATTTAAATTAATTTAAAATGCCTGACGATGCAACGAATCGTCAACTAATTGAACTAAAATTGAGCAAAACAAGGTATATAAATTATTTTTTGCTCGAATGGACATTAAAACAGTCCAGTAGCAAGAATCTATACCCATTTCAATAATTTATGGGAAAAACTTTCAGAGATAGAATCCCAAATGAGGAAAACCGTGCGAAAATGCAATTTTCAAGATGTTGTAAGGTGGAGAGATGACGGCGGCAGAATGAGTCCAGAGAGACTTCCAAAGGTTGGTAACGGAAGAACTGACAAGAGGGACGTGTAGTCCACCAAAGAGATGGAGAGAAAGCCGCTCATCGACATCCCGATAATCATTAGAATAATAATAGTTAAGCATGTAAACTAAAATAATTGACTCCCAAGAAATAAGTGTAACGAAATTAAAATCTTAGAAAAATAAAATCGAATTAATTCAAAAGACGTCAGGGTTAAGATGACGTTCGGGCGACAATGATAGAAACCTCTGACATATCATTGAAATTAATTTTGTGTGGGTATACCAGAGTAATAAAACTTATTCGGAAATTATTTATTGTTTAGAATAAATAATTAATAAATAAAACGGTACAACTATAAATATATCAAACAACAACACATAAAATATATCAAGCCTGTATCAGGCAGGTACTCACTTATTAATTGATTGACCTTCGCGTCTTGTCAAAGCAGGTGTTTACTAGTTACAGTTATAAAACGTTACGTAGTTGTTGCCATATGATAATAATATTATTATACTTACCTACCTACACACATATATTACTATTTTAAAACATTTTAAACGACGTAACAATAAATTATAATACATATGGTCACACTGACGAGAACAACGCATAATATTAAAGTTAACTACATACCATCTTTTTACATACTAACTTGCTATATATACTCGGTTGTTTTTTTTTAATTTACTGACTGACAATACTGCAATATTTCAAATTCGTTCGAAACTGTCAAAACTTCAAGTCAAGAAATCTAGTATTTCTGTTAGGTATTTTGCCGGCCGTTTTTGACTACGATGAAATAGGCAATCGAAAACACAGTGAAACAACCGATATGTATGTTAATTTTAATGTAATATGGGTGTTTATCGATTATGGATTATCCTGTTAAAGATTGCCTTAGATCACATGATTTAAGGCAATGCACATTCGTTGAACTCTTTCCCATATCAAACTACATTTTTATTTCTTTTATTACTCACGGGTATGAGAAAGGGAACTAGATCTCTCATTTGCTTTCAAACAGTCCTAATTATTTTTAGTTTATTAACATGCTTTTTTAAGGATGGAGTTTTTTTATAAATCTATATTGTTACTGCTCTAAAAGGGTTAAAAAAAGCTTCTTTTCCGTCACTTCTTCTTGCAAAGTAAATATTTGATACAAGGATATCGTAATATGTGTTTTCCGGTTTAAATCAATAAATGCTGATCAAAAACAAAGTATATAGGTATACAAACATACATAAATGAACAGATTCAGTGCATAATTGATTGGAGATTTTATCTCATTGATGTATTTATGGTCTCATGTGGATGTTTTAACGTTGCAAGTAAGGCAAACCTCTTCATAAATTCTCATTTTACGATTTACGCACCGTGTATTATTTTGGTCTTGTCTTTTTTACAATGTTATAATAATATTTAGGGTTTTATTTATTTATTCACGACAATGTACAATCATTAAACATATCTTTTAAATTCAATCAATTATACGTAGGTACATCTTACTTGTGTACGGACATTATTTTTGAAAACGAAGGGAAACGCGTATTCAAAAGAAAAATATTTCTTTGTCTATTGAAGGTATGATATTTTTTCTATGGTTAATGCGTTTGTAATTAAGATAAAGTAGGTAAGTACCCACAAAATGAATCATGCAATAATTCAACGAATCATTTATAGTAAGTATAGTTACACGTTTAAAATATATTTTTTTTAAAATAATACGATTGAAAAATAATATGCATCAACAGGTATGTTATTATAATTCAAACTATGGGAAACCATAGATAACAAAAATTAAAGATCTGTGGATAAGTACTATTTTTGAAATTGGAAGAACCATTTTGACAATAGTTAACATCGGACAGCATACTGTATCAGGCTACGTCAAAGTACACGATAGCCATAAAATATGACTAGGAGGAAGATAAGCAAAGACCTAAGCGAATATTTGACAATCAAATATAACAGTTCAAAGATGAAGAATACATTTTTCAGTTACCAGAAGAGAGCAATACAAAATATGGGTCTAAATGCAAAGGAACGAAAGAATCTCAGGAAAGATATGGGCTTGCGCAGAAACCATAAGAATGTCGTGGATCACATAGATTCAAAATGAAACATCAAAAAACGGGCGAAGAATGATATTGGATGGTTATAAACAAAGAAAGACAAGCTGATGAAGACTTGTTTGTGACAATATCTTTGTTGTCATTCATTTTGTACGATTTGACTGTATCACCTTGTATTTAGTTAGGACTATATGGCATTGTAAGTGGTATCATTTTTTTGATAATAATGTAATTTTTATGAGTAACCATTACCTGTTTGTTCACAATGGAGGTGCACGACATTATTCAGTGGCAGAAACAGATAAGCCACAGGTAATTGTGTCGATAACGAAATTGTCGTTTACCGAACAGAGTATCACTTCCTTTATTGAAATTGACAACTAAATAAACGAATACACAACCATCCTGTTATCCCTTCACGTTTGTTTTTTTACTTTTAATCCTTGAATATAATAATTATTGTCATTACTGGCACTACATGATTGACTTAGGTTAAAAAAATGGCAATGGAAATAATTTTTACAAATGGCGGGAAATGAAAAATGACATTTGAATATCTTGACAGCAACGTTCTATAATTGAATTAATGTGATTGAAATGTATGTAGTCGAATTTGAAAAAAAGAATTTGATTTTTGAAATAATCAGTGTTGCCAGCACAAAAAAATAAACGTAATATAAAGTGCAAATCACACTTTATCGTGAATAATGCGCGCCATTATATTGTTGTACAAATGGGCGAGAGTACCGCTCGTTTTATTGTTCCGATAATTACGTTTTGTAATGAGTAGTGAGTAGTGTGACACAGTTATGGCCCGTATTAAATTTGGGAGATAGGAGAGGAAATACCTGGTGCCGCGACCATTGTTTGGGAAGTCAGTGGCAACGCTCTGTTATTTAGTAGCCATTGGCTATTATTGTCACTTGTCACCGGAATAATAATATGCAAATTATGGTTGCCATATCGTTCAGCGCATATTTAATGCGCATCTACATGGTTCGTAAAACCTTTTTTAGTCGATTCATCAATCCAACCATAAAGGTGCTTAACCTAAAGTACTACATTAGGTAGGTAAGCCAAATTCAAAGAAGTTTCTTTTTAAAGATTATCATGGCATGAAACAAAATTTGGCGCAGAACACGTAATATGCCTCCCATTACTTCAGACATTATTCAAATCAATTTAAATGTTTGTATTTGGAACGTTGTCCGTGATGAAACAATTATTCTAGGGAACATCAAAATGGCGGTTGGTGTTGCCTACATTGAAATTTTAATACAACTGGACTGTTGGAGAGAGAGAAAAAAAAAACAAAATATTTTAAAGGTCATATTCTTATTCATGGGTGCGACATAAGAACAGTTATTGGAACTTGGAATGTATATATGAATTACAATAAGTTGGTGTTTATTTATTATTTTTTAACAGTAGATTTGCAAGCTAAAGAAACCAGCGAAACAAGTAACAAAGTAATGTATCTACTGAAGTCTGAAATAACAGAGGCAGGTGAAATCGTGACACCTTTCTTACCAAAGTGCTCATGTACGAAACCCTGGTTCAACTGATATATCGTTTGGGGTGTTGGACTATCAGCAAGTCGGATGAGGGAGCATTGGAAAGATTTGATCCGTAGAATCTTTGGTTACCACCTGTGATAAAAGAGGTGTAAAAATGTCCTATGAAGACCCCACATCACTGCAGAAATACGAATTGACAGACTCGAAATGGGCCAGACAAAATAAATGCAAATAATGGTTTGAGGAAGAACAATAACAGAAAGACCGAAGCTTCGAAGATAAATTGGAATCTTCAACTGGCGGAACGCTGCGCTGGATCATCAGTCGTGGAGGCAAGCTCTTGTGGAAGAAGAGACTCGGTCTGGGTTGTAGAGCCAGGATGTTTGAGTAAAAAACTTATAATTTAATAATAACTTCACCTTTTAAGGGTCGCGCACGCAGATAGACCCACGGTTAACTCCGACCATTGTTTAACCGCTTATAATAGCGTTAACTTGGTGTAATTATTCCATTGTGGACTACATAGAGTCTACATACAACAACCTGATACTGTACTATTACAGACGTCAGTACTAAAATATGCAAAGGTATGTCATGGTTCACGGGTTCTCTGTTGAACAGTTGAGGTGTCTCCCATGGTTTTTATTTCACACTCGCAACCTGCATGAGTCCGTACAGCATAATATTAATATTATTCACATACACGGGTTCGTATACCGTGCAAGACGACCACAATAATTGATATTCAAAGACACGTTTCATTCCTCGCAGAAAATTTTAATAATTATTTCAAAAATCTTTAGAAATATCCTGCGGTGTTTTTTTTTTCAAATAGCGAAAGAGTCTCAATTTTACTTTTACAACGTTGAGTATTGCAGACAATTTGACACTTCTTCCCGTTGCAACAACTATATGTAGGAACCTCAGATTAAGTATCCCGTATTTCTTCCATACGTATCCCTCGGACACCTGTCATTATAGCAATCATAGAAGCAGCCCCAGAGATAATTATACAGACCAGATGATCGGGGACAAGGGCTGCAGCACCCACCAGGAGATGAAGAGGCTGGCCGGTGACAGGAAGCAATGGCGGAATAGAGTCGGCATTCACGGTGCAGACCAATCTTAGGATTGTGACTCGAAACTAACTGTCGAAATTATTAAATAGGATTTGCTATAGTAGGTATAGAAAAAATAATAATTGGTCATAAATGCATGTCGGTACCTATGTTTTTTTTTTTTACAATTTAATAAATTTTATTTCAAAAACCAATTATTTGAGCAAACCGTTAACGGTAATAAAAAAAGGCGCGATAATTCGAATTTGGAATGTGAAGTTTAATTTATTAGATAAAAGTTGTTGTGTACATACGGCCGGCGTCGCTTTTATTATTACTATTGAACCTTTCGCGTCCAATATAAAACTAATTAATTAGTGATATCGACTCAAAACTAATTTTACAACTAACTTACAGTTAGCCGTTTAATTACAATTACCGTAAAGACGTATGAGATGTTTTTTTTTCTTTCACGCACTCAATAAAAGAGGGACACATTCTTGCCCAGTTTGATAAATCGTAAATTAAAATAATATACCTATAGAGGACTATTAATTAATGTCAAGGCAAATTTGACTTAAGAGTTTTTATATTATTATTTAATACAGAACCACTATTTTGTGGGCTGTTATTTTTTTAAATTGATTTTATTTTATACGATTTTAATTGAAATTAGTTTTATTTTATTTATTACTTACTTGTAAATCAAAATAGTTATTAATTAGTATTATTTGTAGTGATTTGGATGTCTAAACTTCTAAATATGATGCCCTTGATGGTATAATATATACATACTTAAACGACTTCTTGTTTTTCTCTATGTACTTAAGTACGAACCATTCATCAAAATTATCTTCATAATATTCTGACAGTATCTTGTACTGACAGTTGCATTGACAAAAATCTTTATTCAATATTTTTTTACAAGAAATCACAATATTACATTAAAACATCACATAGGCGTATGTATATTCTTCGAGGCGCAGCGAACTAGCAAAAACTGTGTTTTGCTGCGCCGTTCACATTTTTTATTAGGTACCACATCGATATAAAGCAAACCGAAGAAATGTGTACACTCGCGCAACGTATAAAATAAGATTTAAAAGGATTAAAAACATAAAAATGAGAAAAAACGTTAGAAACTTACAACAAATTAAAACATTTTCATTCGATAAAACGTAATACAACAATAAAAGCAATCAGAATACCTACACAACAAACACACACCAATTCAACAATATTTAAATAAAAACAAGGATAATAGAATATTTAAATTCGATATCAAAATCTGAATCAATGATTCAAGATGTCAAACAGTATGAACTTACAGCTAATCTCAACAGCAATACATAATGGGGTTTTCAGTGTTGTCAGTGTTCAAAATTTATTTGATTACATATTTTTGTTAGTAATGATTAATACTTGTAAAAAATAACGATTAAAAATTATTAACTAATACGGAATAGGCAAAATGAATTATAATCTTACAGATTACAAAACTTTTAAGTCTGATAGACATTGTAATATCGATATACAATCGAGTTTACTAAATATCTGATCAAATCGGATTTAAAAAGTCTTACAATGTATGTGTTTAACTATGGTCCAATCTATGGTATTAAAGTAGTCGACGAATCCGTTAGTTTATTCGTACTTAACTGTAACTAGCAACCCAATAATATAATAATAAATAAATTAATACTCTTCTTAAATCGCTAAGCCTACTTCTTAATAAAAGAGAAAATTTCGTTTATCTCGCCCGTGTCGGCCCGATGCATGTAATAAAAAAATATAAAATAACAAGTCTTAAAAACAATAATTATTACTATATAAATAATAATTTTGTGTAATTTCAGACTTAACCCAGTCAAATTGGTGATTATTGCTTCGAAAATGACACAATCAGCGTTTGAATAATAATATTATAGAACGGTTATTCGAATTTAGAACATTCAAATTTGTTTAAACCATAGACATTTTCTAACCTAATTTTAACTAGAGTTTTATAATATAAAAAAAATAGATGGAGTACCTAGCTACTCTTATATCTTTTCATAGCAAAAAGTGTTCAAATTTGTTTAAACCATAGACATTTTCTAACCTAATTTTAACTAGAGTTTTATAATATAAAAAAAATAGATGGAGTACCTAGCTACTCTTATATCTTTTCATAGCAAAAAAGTGAAGCCTCGTTGATCGGAACATTTGACAGATAAGATTTTTATTTTCTAGATTAGTAGATATATAATTTTCTAGATTAATTCTAAGTCCAATTTAATGCTGGTAAGTGTTGTCATACAAAACAATTTGGGGCGTGATATTTGCCTTTGGATTTAACCTATCCCACACACTAAATTATCTAACAAATATATTCCAAGTGAGTATTACGTATGACCTTTGTAAGGATTAAGGTCATACAGGAGACCGCTACCTATCGATATGTCCTGGCAAATGATAAATCGCTTAATCAGCAAGACAAAAAAAACCTAACAAGACAGTAACGGTACGTAGGTACCTAATTGTAATGCAGAGAATATAGCGCAAGTATGGGCATCACATACCCATTATACTAAAAGTAAAATCCTTTGACGTGTTACAAATATATTAGAGATAATAGAATCCGTCATTTTAATACAAAATTATTGTAATAAATAGCGTGGAAAACAAGGTGATCGCAACATTTCTATAAAAAATAAAATTATACACATTAAAATCTATGGTTAACTTGCAATAGTAAAAAAATTGAAATTAGATAATTTTGCAAACATAAAAAAGTGTTTTTTATTGATGGTTAAACAGCCTACAAAAGAACTCGGTTTATTCTTAGATATGACAAAACAATAAGGTTAAGATATATTTATTTATTTATAAAGTTGAACGGGGAGACAAGAGGAAGGGGAATATTTATTGATTCGAATAACATTTGAATGTCAACTTTAAAAAGTCATAGAGGTCTTTGAAAATATATATTAAGTCAATATAATAGTGTAATACGAAGGAATTACAAACATTAGTACTCGGGTTGGGTCGGTTGATGTCTGCTTGTGATGGCTAGGGATGCGGGTTCCTAACCTGCAGGGAGCATGGGTTTTTCGAAGATTCCCACGATTTCGAATTTCGGGTATTTCGATGAATTTGACCACCTACTTGGCGAACACTGTTAACGCAAAGTATAGCCAGCCTTCAAACAGCAGTAAAAAAACTAAAAATGTAGAACTAGTGGTGAAAAAATGTAGTAAAAATACCTCTTAAAATCGAATTCTATAATGATTACATTAAAATAAGTAGGTAGGTACCTACCTATATCAGATACGCTATACATATGAAATTTTCAATAAACGTTTTTTTTTCATAGTGTTTATATGAGTAAAAGTTCAATTTTAACGAGTTGTTTAAAAAAATATTCGTGACTAAAATTAATAGTTTTGAGTGTTGCCAGCACCAAGCACTAAATAAACGCCTCCGATCCTTCGCAGTCCGCTTCGTCAAAAATGTCTACTTATATAGAATAGAGAATAAAGGATGTTTTTGCAAACTTACTTGATATTTTCTACCTGATCTACGAACACCGATGCAATTCTGATAGATTACGTTTTCGTATAAACTCAATTTCTATTGTCAAAGACCTTTCTTTTCATCGAATTTCTCAATGCACCGATAAATATTTGAAAAAAAAAACATATATTATGGGGTTACTTTGCGAGCATTGTGTTTTGCCATTTCATATATTATTTCTATATTATTCTGCCTAAAAATAATAATAATTATATAGGTAGAATCTACATAACGATATTTCACAGTTCAACTTAATGACATGGATCGAACACATCGAATCCCTCCTCAAGGAAGGCCAGGTAAGAAAGTACGAGAAATAGGAGAGGTTGTATGAGAAATGGTATGTCGTTGGAAGAAACGAAAGAAGTGTGCTTGGATAGAAAAAAGTGGAGGTCCGTTCTCTCTGCCTACCCCGTACGGGATGCGGCGTGTTGGGTAAAAAAAATATATATATATATATATCAAAGAAGAAATCACCTCCATTAATTATTGTTTCCTCAATGCTAAGGGTCGTGATCTATGGAAACATTCTTGAGTGAACTAAACGCCTCCATTCCTCCGCAGGCGCTCCGTCAAAAAATGTTATTCTACACCAGTCATCGATGATTCAAGTGAATTGATTTCATCCTTTCGATTATCTGTTTTTGACCGTAAAATACATTCCGAATTTATAGTGAACTTCAATTCAACTCGGTGTATTTTTGCACATAACAACACCGCATCAGGTAGCCAAGCATTGTCCATTTCATTGTTAAGTTTTTTTTATCTAAAAGATTTCCAACACAAACACACTTGGTCCCGGATTTTATTGAATAAAAGTGTCAATCGTCTCAAATAGGTGTTGTGTTGTAACGCAATTGTAACGTAGGTTTGACACACGGCTTATTAAATAATTACTGTTGTCTGGAATCTCAAAGTTAGGAAAATTTGCGATGTGTTGAATTACGATTTAAAATGCAGAAGGATTAAAAGCTGAGCATAATAATATAATATAGGCAAATAATGAAAACTTAAAACTATCACACTATAATCTAGTCCAAATTTAACTGAAAAAGGTTTTTTTAAGTATAATTGAGGTGGTATTTTTTGTACAAAAATAAAAAAAAAGCGGCGCTTCGATACCTCGTGTAAAAACATAATATTTATGTCGTGAGAATCTGAATACCTACAAATTACAATGTTAATTCTAGATAAAATTATATAAGATAAAAACACAAGTTTTATAATAAGGTAAGGGATCGCTGGTAATTTGTCAAATTCTAATGACATTATGTCGTTTATTTAAATTCCTAACCGTATCTGGTGTGACAGCAAATCAAACTGTCGCAATGCATTGACACGGAATGCGAATAAAAAATTCGTCGTTAATTATGATAAAAAGAGTATAGTTAAGAGCATAGGACATGGTGATTTACAAGCGAGGTTAAAATGAATGAGTCCATCTGGTCCATAATAATATTAGTAGGCCATAGTGCTAAAGTTATTCAAAGCTTATTGGCCGAGCAAATTTTAAATTTAGAACTATTTCTGTCAGAATTATTCAAAATCTTCTGAAAATATCATAGTTTAATGCAGACATTTTCCGTCTTGATTATTGCAATACCTACCTACATACGTTTTTTTTATATGGCCATTGTTTGAAATTAGTATTTTAATATGTATGAAAACAAATTGTGTATGTACCTTATAAAAAATCAACATTATTAAACTTAAAAATATATTATCTGTTTGATCAATAAAAATATCGGTTTTCGAACGTATTAATTTCTGATTTGAGGGGTTAAATAAAACTTTGCAGTATTACGATATAATATCGTAATACTGCAAAGTTTTATTTAACCCCTCAAATCGGTATGATGGCTAAGTATTACAAAGTTTCATGTAACGTTTTTGAAGTATTAATTTCTGTTTAATCTGGGCTCACCCAAATACACCTTTGACATCTTTCATACTAAGCAAAGCCTTTGTCGGGGAAAAAAGAAAAGGATTTAAATGGTAAAGACTATTTAAAACTTAAAAAAAAAACGAATTTAATTATTGCCTAATAACGAGTAATAAGTACTGAAAAATGCGGTTTTGTTATTTTTTTAAACAAATATGGGTCATTCGAAAAGAAAATGAATGAATATGAACAAAAAAATAAATTAATGCATTTAGAGTTATATGCTAATTTTGCGGGGACAGTTATGAAATAATATCGGGACGTCAAAACAGGAAATGAAAAACGGAATTCATAATCCGTTTACAATAATTGATTAACTACATGAATGCACCGGCGATGTGAATGTACTCGTTCAAGGTGAAAACGGCGAATTATGTTATATTATTTTTATTCAATTAACTTATATACAAATGCATATAAGTTAACATGCATTGAAATAGCATCAACGATATGAATATGCAAATATGCAAGGGTCAAAATAGCGTTCATGCATATCGGAATCAATGCGGTTACGTTAACTTTCATTCTATGTTTTATCGCATTTTTGGATTGCTCTTGAAATTAATCATAATAAACCTAAATATCCTAAAAAATGACGTACGTATCTCTACACTGATTTTGACTCATAAGATAGGTACCTACCTATTCTATGGAAAGAAAAATCATCATGCTGAAAATTTCAAAAAAAGAATAGTTTATCTTTTGATTATTTCATTAAGCTGTCATCAATAAACGTTCCTCATTTTTTGAATGACAGGGTTTGGGCTTAGACAAAAGAAAAGTGACTGTGATTGTTCTAATTCAAATTGTAGAATTTTTCATAACTTGTAATTTTTGACAATTAAGATTGTGCATAGATGAAAAATAAACTGTTTTCTTGAATGATTGATAAATTATATGGAATTGTAGGTTATATAATATTAATTCAAGTGATATTACTTCTGCTATTTACACAATTCATGTAATTGGATTGTTTACATTAATTACAGATACTTCTTATTAAATTATGTGTTGCAAATAATTGGAAGATTGTTCACATATACTATTATGTACAAAGCTTCTGTTAGATCTGAAATAAGTTGGATATTACATAAACACTATATTAAATCAACATAAATAAGATGTAATAATTTAATCTTTTGAGATAAAACCTGCTGCATACAAAAGTCGGTATTGGAATAATAATTACTAGGTATTGAATATCATTCGTTATTCTTTCCAATTTTAATTATAGTTTCCGCTCTTCATAATATAAATTCGATCTTTTTATTTTACGTGTTTCAAAATATTAAGAAATCGCATGTCAATTATCAGTCAGAAATTTATCCGCATGTTTTGAGTTTATTACATACCTACTTACCAAATAAAATAATTATTATTACTTATACAATTTTCTCGACCCTCTCAGTTAAATAAGTTGTAAATAATTTAACATTGCATGCAAAAAATATTGTTTATGGTTTTGCAAAAATATTCAGACTTATAAAAAATGGCAACACCGAGTTGTAGAATTATTTTAAAAGCAAAACAACATGGACGTTTCAATATGGCGTTTACAGTGGAATGTGTACAATCTTATGTATTATTTATGAGTTTTACATAATGTGGATGGGTTTGCAAATAATCATTGCAGTCCAGGTCATGGGTATTGCTTACAAAACCAAGTACCTATAAAGACAATATATTGAGTCTGAAGATTTCTTGCAATGCTAACACAGGCGAGGACTAAAAGTCGAGATACATATTATGTATAATTATTTAAAACGCAAGTAGTTAAGAACTGTTGAATAAAAATATTTAACAGTGATTGTGTCATGAATCATAGATAAAATGACGCCTATTTATATTCTAAACACGAATACAGAAATAGTACTTTGCAGGATATGCGTATCTATAGGGTGAGAATGTCGACGTATAAAATGGCGGAAGAACAAACAAACAGCTGATCAATGACATTTCAAACGTCAATTTGAATTCAAATCAGCTGTTGTTAATTGGCTGCCATCTTGTCAACATACTCTTAATTTAGATATCAACGCGATAAAAAAAATGTAAGGTTATTCTTAATTTATGTTGAAATTTGATACTAGAAAAAAACGCACTCTAAATATATGAATTTTCCTTAATCTTCGGTACAAATTCAAGGTACAGTTAATTTTTTTACTGTGTGATGAAGAAATATAAAAAAAACGTGTTATATTGTGTCTGCCTTTGTACCTATACAAAGAGTTCTTATGATGGTCGTCATATAATTATGTAATTCACAAGAATGATTTAACATCCACATAGCAGTTTATGTGCGATCCTTCGGGTAAATAACTGAATAAAAATACTTGCAGAGAACTTGAAGTTTGTAGTCAAAAGATTTACGAAAACATATTATACGTAAACAAAATATAGAGACATTTATTTATTGCTTGTTAAAGAGGAAAAGTTCAAACATCGCTAAGTGTGGTTTTATAAAGTGAAATGATTTATTACAATGTGGAAGGCTGTATAAGTGTCCTGTATAAATCGGATAGCACACGAATATCAAATAACGCACACAATGTAGACATGTTGGGCAGATCTTTTTCTTATGACAATATCTACTAGAAAACCTGCATGCCCTTCATACTTCGGATGTAAGGCATCATGTATTTTCTTTTTATTTCAGGAATGGTAAAGAAATGAACAGATGTTATGATTGCTTTTAAATAGATTTCTTGGGTTCGCCGAAATTTTGAATGATTGTAATGTTACCTTGCGAAGGTCTATTAGATTAACGCAACTATTAATAATAGGATATATATTTCAGAAGAAACTTGTACAAAATAACATTGACTTAAAATGCATTGCCATCGTGTTCCGAGCTATTTTTGCGAGAAAAGTTTTAAATATGTATATATTTATCCAGAACGTAAGTTAGAAATCAATAAATTGAAAGATGTGTGCCCACTGGCCAAGCAATCAAATAAAAATACGGGAACGCGGTAAAATAACGTTACAGGTATTTTGGGTGCAACCGAACACACATTGGGTCATTTCAAATTCTCACCATTCCGAAAAGAAATCATGCAAGGTAGAAAAAGGACAAGAAGAAAAAAAATAATCTGTAAGAGATCAATTTGGACGAGCGGTCAATAACGGCCCTCGGAGGCTGTGGTCAGTCAGGTAGAGAAGGGGCTTTGAATTTCAACACAAAAGACATGCACGGATAGAGTAATGGCACCAGCAAACTACCCTCTGACTGATTATTGTCACATTTTATATTAAGTACCTATATATTTTTTTGTAAATATTGTATACCTACACTGTTTAGCGCATTGGTTTTACTGTCATGCTAAGCAGTGTTTTTTTTATAAATAAATAAATAAAAGGTTTTGTGCACATACATTTTTGCCATCTTTACAGAAAGCTATGAAATGTTGTGAAAATATCACTTTACGTTAACAACGTTCGCCATTAGGTGGTATTCCATTAGGTGGTGGTCCATTTAAAAATCGAACATTAGTAATGAATTGTTAGTCATTGGTTGTTATTTTTTCTTTAAGATCTAGTCCTGAAAAAAGGTCACAAGAATCTAGACATTATTAGAACGTTGTGCACCAACAAAGCCAAAAGGCAATACAGATGAAACAGTAACAAAAATGGATATTATAGTCATATCCTGGCACCAAATACATGACAGCAGTCGCAGTCTTTAAATTTGGTTGCTCTCTTGTTCTCAATAATTTCCAACTTTTATCTCTATATTTCATTTATTATTAAATTTCTACTTGTTACATAAGTACATGGGATTTTCGACATGTTGAACATGTTGAGAATTCTCATTATTAGGGTTGTGAAAAGAGACGATGGTCGGCGTTATAATTCATACCGTTGAATTTATATTGTTATCCTATTATAATGCTTGACCTTTATGTAGTACAAAATACAGCAGAGATAAAAAGTCGAATTTTTTGTATGAGCTATTGAACACGCTTTTTTCTTCTCGATGGCTTACCATTAAAACCAAAATAGCTTTTTTTATTTCTTACTGACATGTTCTTAAGTACACAAGACATGTTTTTCCAGGTGAGTACCTACAAAATATGCCAGGAAGAATTAAAACTGTGGAAAAGGCTAGAACAATTATTTTGAACCCGATTGACATTAGTTAAAAAAAAAAAAGAAAATTTAAGTATGCCGATGATCGGTATTTGCACTTAACCCAAATACAGGACACAAGTTTTATTGTGACTAATAATTGTTACCAGCATCAATGTTTGTGCCATCAGGTTTTGAACCTAGAACAGCCTGGATAAAATCAACCAAACCATAAAAAAACCTTGTTGTTTACACCTTGTTGTTTTAACAAAACATAATGAATAATATATTAATGGAAAAATTCACACCGAAACTTCAAACTTCAAAAATATCCACAGTGAAATACTGATAGGCATTCAAGCGAACTTGATAATATAATAAATAGATATATTCTTCATCTCATGAGGCACCCAATAAGACTGACATAGGTATATAATACATATCACTGACACAGGTATCTACAGGTAGTACGTTAAATAAATAAATACACATATTCTTCATACATGGAATGTATGTATATGTACCTACTTACAAAGCATTACGGTATGAGTATGCATTCGTATTATCCTTCGCCTATTATTATTAATATATAAAAGTACATAAGACCGTACCAATATTTAACATTATTTATTTTATTGTTGAAATTACGCGTGTAGATCTCAAAACGTATTAAAATATGAGAAAATAATATATTAAACTAGCTTTCCCGACAGACGTTGTCCTGTGGTCCTAATTATGAATATTGAATTCGAATTTGTATAATGATAATTAATTGACACACTTTTATAAACCAATGTAATTCCGACCAATGCATCTGTTCTAAAATATATATTTTCCATCCCTGTTCTGTCAATTGTAATAACAGAACTATATCAAATAACTAACTGTTTCTGTCAAATGCTAATTAAATTTCAAAATTATAACTTAATTATTTCGTAAAAAGCACTGAAAAGGTTATCTACTTTAAGTTTTCTTTACTTTTCTAATGTTTCCTGAAATTTTTTTTCATTTATTCTTTCACAAGAACTTTCTCCTGACAATATCAAACACAATTAAAAGAATCAGCAAAAGTCGGTGCCTACTTCAAATATAGGGTTTAATATTAAGGAATCTTATATCATTATTTTAGGTACTATCCGAGTAAATTTAGACACAGTGTTGCCAGTTATTTAAACACAATAAAGCTTGATTTTTCAAAATTAACACCTTTTAAATTTTTAAATGTGTTAGCAATTAGGTAGTTTTCTTAAAATAAATGTGATCGGCCATTTTAAAGGTATTAAAAACGAATAAAGATTTCAAAATTAATTGTACCTACTGCAACAGCCATTCAGTGTTGCCATTTATCTCCAGAGAGATTGCCCATAAAATATGTAATGTTACCAACATTAATAATACACATTGGTTGAAAGTTGAATTTAACGTCAATTTTTACGACCACGATCAATATTATTATAAAAAAATAATGAGATATTTTTAAGGTTTAAAAGCCAGGAAAGGACTTTTTCCAACAAGACGGGTTAATTATTGTAAAATAATCATATTATCAACGAATTTCTTTTATACTGGCAATTATATTTTGTCAAACGAATTAAAATTTACAAATTCATACAACGCTAAATTTTTGAGAACAAAAAAGATCTACAAATATCAGGTTTATGGAAACAAATCAAGAGCTGAAGATGATAAGCATGATCGAGGTCTACGGGAGGAATTAGCCACCGAAAGAGGGCCTTCCATGTCAAACGAACCTTCTTGCCAAAATTCAGGCAAAAAAAAAAACTCCGAAGGTCCGAGACTGGCCCAATTCGATGCGACCTCACGCCTCGAACAGGTACCAAAAAGGGGGCCGAAATTCGGCTATCAGATATAGTGTATATAGACAAACGGAAAAGGTTCCTGATGGTGTACAGACTACAGGGGCTGAAAGCTATATTTTAACTATCTAACTCTTGACTCTAACTACCTAAACGTACTTCCGGCAAAGACTCAAAATAGGACAGGGTTTTACTACGCGAAAAATATGCCACGACTAGCTGCAGTCAAAACGATCCTGCCTATTAACAATTTTAATGTCTACCTCGCGAGCATTTAATTATTATCGATCTCACTATCAAAATAAACGTGCAATCACTTTATCGACGAACTAATCAGCCTTCCAGTCGAATTACCGCGGGCTGACATAATACCGCAAGTTTTCCTCATTAGAGTTCCAAATCGCTCAACTGCTTCGGTCTTGGCCCGCGACCTTTTCGCCCGTGAACCTCATGAACTGAGCTGAAAAGCGTCCAAATCAGCCACAGCCCATTCTCTCGGAGAGTCATGTGAGGTATATCTTCAGTCCACAGCCCACCCGACATACTAAATATTATTATACGGCTCCGTAACTGTAACTTCAATATATTTACAACGGCGTGATCAAAATACATATTAATCTATCTTATGCGCGGGCAATAACAAGCTCAGAATATCATACTATCGCGACCGGATATTCATAACAAAATTACTCTCTCGGGGAACACGCCGACGTACCTACCTAATTTTACAAATGAAAATTCTACACTAAGCGTACTGGAAGGTTCTAAATATGAAATTCCTAACCGGATTCAAAAATAAACATTAAAGATAGGTCACACCACTGGTATCGGAAAATGGGGGTAACCCGCGAATGACAGATAACAATTCGCGACGTGTGCTTGACATGTGACGTGTGAAAACAATACAGGGAGGCACATGCTGCAATACAATAAATCCATTGGCACACAGAGATCACAAATATTCATAAATATGCCGTATCGCGTCGGCCATATATCTCTCATCTAAAACCACATCGAGCAACTTGCTCATAAGCATGCTTGGCGGGGGGCAACCAAGCAACAAATAAAATACAACATAAAAATATATCTCTGTGCCCTATCATCGTCCTGGAGGTAGCTGCCAGCGACGAAACAAAAACACCCTAATAAAAATATGGTCATCACCCGAAATTCAGCATACCTACCTTCAAATATTTAGCACAATGCACAAAAAGAAAATAAACACGTCACATTCACACATATGAGGTATGGTGTGTCACTTGTCCCTTTCTACCTCGAACCTCGCCACCCGCTCAGATCGGGAATCTTCAATTTATAATAAACCATAATTAAACGGAAGGTTTAATCAACAAACGCGAGACTCTAAATAAAACAACTCTAAATATGTGACACACCATAACTCAATCGTCAAACACTTCCCAATGACTACAGAAACTATAAAACGCGACGGAAATTATAAATTGATTAACAAGGAAACAAAATTGCGATAAACTATGGAGAGATGTTTTCTGAACGAGATCTGATATTGAACTGAAGTAAAAAAAGATCAAAGCATTCATCTCAAAACAGGAGAATTTACCTTCTATACTAATCGCTGTAAACAATAAAACATTTAAATGGTTTCCTGGACATACATTCAGTGCGTAAAAATTCCAAACTTTCTAATCCGGCATAAACAAATAAGCAACTGTTTTTCAAACTGTTTACCATCGCGCTCCCAAACTTTCAAATAATGACTTAACAATATTTTGAATAACAACACATATTCATAAATCCCTCACATCAATTAATATTTTAAGATTCCAAACTAAAAATCTTAGAAATAAAGGTACACACGGAGAGTGGACAAAATTTAAACAATCCAAATCAATATTCATAGTAAGGACTACAGGACAACGCCTGTCGGGAATGCTAGCTTTACTTAAAAAATAAGTGACTATTGAATGAGTGGATATCCAAGTCATAATATTGTAAGAGCTTATATATTTAATTTTTTCATACCATACAATTTATAAACCTACGTGCAAGATCAGAAGTTGCGTGTACAAGGGGCATGGATGTATTACCGAGATACTTTGCAGACGTACCGGTTCGAATCCAGTTGTAGTCGTTACCTCATCATCTTACAGAGACTTGTCGTGATTGGAGTACTCCTTTGGCGGTTGTTGTATTATAATATTAACAATCATCATTGCAGGAAATCCAACTTTAATTTTGAAATAATGTTCAACTATAAAAGGATTTAAGATTTTTGAAACTGGATTGAATTGTGAAGGTTTTAAAATTTGAAGTATTGACGAAATCTATGACAAAAGACAAGTAGAGTCTTGTACCCACGTCTGTAACTGCACTGTCAAATGCTTACCCTTGCCCTCGAAGCTGGGGAAAACGTCGGTCTTTTTCAATGAGGATTTGACAACAATATTTATAGAATCTTTAGGGTTATTCTCGTAGCGGTCTTAATACGCTCCTATCTTGATTGACAATATTAAAATGGCGGATTGGTATTCACAAAATAAGATATCTAGCAGATATCTTAAAAATTCGTTATGTTTGACATATTAGTATGAAATTCTATATAATCGGCATTCCCGTAACTATCTTACAAACGTCAAATTCAAGGGCGACCTGATTGCGATCATGTCTTAATCTTATCGTTAAGTGATTTTTAAATGCGATTGATTAAGGGAATAAGGCTCCTTTTCAATCTTTCGGGATAAAATGGGTTAAAAATTGGGTTAAGTTTTTTCAGAATAAAGTACAGGGTTTAAGATTTATTCAAGGCGTAATGTTTTAGACACAATACCTACTGCCAAAACAGACCATCAATGGTGTATGGCTGTGGAACGTGGACATGGACAAAAAAGAAAAGAACAGTAAAAATGCAGTAGAGATAAGAGCTCTACGAAGAATAATAATATGTAGAAAGACTCTGTCGGACATGGAAAATAATGAGAATATTAGGAAGGAATGTGGTATGAAAATTAATAGGTTGAGATTTCTTGAGCAATGAGCATGTTGAAAGAATGGATGAAAATAGAATTTGTAAGGCTGAAAGAGAAGATGTAGACGACCTAAAATAACGTGGATCGACGATTCCGTCCTCAAGGAAGTTCATATCAGAAGCAAAGAAATGGGAGTAATAATGTCGGTGAAGGATGCTAAAGAATGTGCCTCGTTAGAAACAAGCGGAAGTCCGTCCTCTCTGCCTACTCCGTAAGGGACACATGTTAAAAGAAAACATGAGTATGTTTAAGGATTCAGAAACAAGAAAAAAAAAACAAAATAGCTCATCAGTCAAAAAATGGTTTCCAAAATCCACTGTTAGGTTGTGCGTGCTACACCAGCCTTCAGCTGGCACTTGACAACAGAACAACCGTACGGCGCCGTTCTTGCGCAGTCTTCCTCTCACCATGACCTCGTTCTTTGGACCTAAGCATGCCAAGTACAAGGAGATACACCTAAGACACCTTATCATGTTCCCACACACCAACATTATAATAACAGATGACTAACTATTACGCCGATCTTACCACATAATCGATGTCATTAAAGATTATATTGACAAACAGGTAAACATCATGAACAATCCATAGTCGTTCTTTATTGAACCACACAAGAAGTGTAGCGATTGATCGCATTGCGGACAACGTTCGAATTTCAAATTTTAAGTGCTTCTTTTTTTTCGTGACTTCTATTTTGTTAAATGTGTTCCGGCCACTTACGCCCTTCATAAGATATGATCATACCGTGCTATCAAAACAATAGAAGCTAGATTCTACGAGCAATTATTAGTACATTATAATTCAATGGCGTTTATTTTTTATATTTTGGGCACAATCAATAAACAAAACAACGTAATTAGAAGACCCAAGCTGTCATTGGCAAAAAATAATAAAAGAAGGTTTATAACTTAGTTTATAACAGGATATATTAAATTCAAAATGGCGGGTCCAACATAAATTATTTAGATGCCAAGTTTGTGTTCTTTTTAATGGCTGCCATATGTCAAAATAAAAATAAACTAATGTTGCCAAAATTAAAAAAAAATATGGCGAAACGTAGTACTGTTATATTGCGTCGTTTGCAACCAATTAATATAATATTTGCATCTAGTTACGTTCCTTAATTAATTTTAAATTTCCTTAGTTAATTCCCTTGTTATTTATTTATTGTATTTACACATAAATGAAAATCAATGTTGCATTATTGATAGTATGTATAATGTTAATATTTTCTTATAGCCAATGCTTTTCAACTTTATTGCACAATTGATTGAAATAATTGTCACTTATTTTATGCCGATTCTTTTCAAACTTTCAAAAAACGCATTGAACTGGTTCAAATTATTAAAAGAATTTGATAAATTTTTGTCAAAAGTTAATGCACTTCAAAACGACATTGAAAAATAAGTGTGCAAAATTCTCCCACCAATAGAGTAGGTAAAAATGTTTTTTCGAAATGACACTACAATACTTTAACGAAGAATTTCATAACGCAGATTGAGGTCAGCTGGATCTTAAAAATGTACATTTTAAGGAAAAAAAACCTTGTCTTTGAGTTGTTTGTACGGTCACGAAAAGACATTACAGCTCGTTAAAAAATTCGCAGACCGAGATTTTATCACATAAATGACAACTTCGTTTTGATTTCAATAATAATTGAATTCATATTTTTATGTTAGTCTAACCGAAACGGAGATTCTGTTCGACATTTGAATTTAAATTGCTTCATTAAAAATAGACAATATCATGTCATACCTACTTGTTAAAAAAAACAGTTAAGTATTTATTTGTGGTTCTCATTCGGATGACCTTGTTGACAAAAGGTTTTACTAATAAAAAAACCATCTGTTAATATAATTTACAAATATCTTATCGCGGAAATTCCATCAAAAAGACTTGACAACCTTTACGGGCTTTTAGCCGTCCTTTACAACGGTTGAACTCCGAATTCATAAGCTATTGGGTGGTCCTATGGAAATATACTCTTTAAAAGAGTTGCCAAATTTTGCGCCAATAAAAGGATTCTGTTTTAATTGCGTTTTTCTGCTAAAGGTTAAAACAAATGTGACAGATACCAGTATTTTTGCAAAATGATCTAATTTTGAATTCAAAATCATTCTTTTTTTAAATGCTTGCCATCTAGTACACAAATAAGTTCACAATATGTCAAACGTAGGGGTCAGTTTTTTGTGAATTTAGTTTTTTTATGGCTTTTAAAAACGTGTTTTCTAGCGGTTTATGCGTTGCATCAAATTGCAAGCGGCAATAAAAAATGCATACTACTTTATTAATGGGTCTTATGACTTTGGAGTTCTAAGGTGAAAAATGAATCTAAACAAAACGGTATCTGGACCGGTTTTCCTGTATTTACATTGTTGTTCAGCCATCGTTGTCTATGGTTCGCGTGTTGGTTGTCTTTTATACTGCGGTCCCGCATTGTTTGGTATCTGATTACTGCTAGAACAGGCCATGTTTTTGTTGGCTGTTATTTTCTAGAAAACGAGAATTAATTCCTTATCTTTTGTTACTACGTGACATGGGGGTGAGCTGAACAAACATATCTAGACCGCGGAAAAAACAATAACAAATGGCGTTTTGTGTTTTTTTTCTGTGTCGTGATAGACCCAATCGGAATGGAATCCGGATAAAAATTATGAAATATTTTATTAAGGTGTGCGATAAACCCAACATTATGAAATAAATATATATGAAACCTGCAAAAAATTATGAATGCTCGAAAAAGTATAAAAAGTTAAGGTTCTATATAGGTATAATCAGTAAGTATCAGCCCTAGATATTAAAAAGAATCTTTGGCCAATACAGACCACAACAAAAAAACATACCGTTGTTCTCATACGTCATAATATAACCCGTTCGAAATTTAAAAAGACGGCCGACCTCCAAAAATATCGAGAATTCATAACATTACGCAAAAAGCCATCGGATACCAATTACGAAAACACACGCGAAAATGAGCTTAATTTATAAAACGAATAAGGGTTATAATTGATGGACAGTAATCGTCAACTTATTAAAAAAATGACCGTTAATATTCCTCATCTCACTCACACCCACACGTCACAAATTTGTAAAGAAAGAGACAAAATATTATTATTATATTCCTCGTTTTAAAATTAAATTAATTTTTAATAAAGTAGGTCCATCATCGACATATTGTCAACTTATGGCGAATCATCGAATTCTTGTCATGTTCTTTTTTCCTCATTGTACCATCGGTTAATTAGCATATAGGTGTAATGATGTTGACTGTATGAATACCGTAAGGACGTCTTTGTCTGTCGTAACATCGCCGTGTCGTCACCAGCCACCAAGTCCGCCATCTTTGATTTTTATTATTCTTTTTTTAAATTTAAGTAACTTTTGGTTCAAATAATGACTTTTAAACGTAATGTTTTTTAAGGACGCATAATACGGCCGCATATGCAAAACTCCCATTGTGTTTTATGTAAATCAAACAATGCGTCGTTAAAAGTCTCGTGTAGCGCCGTGCTTTATGGTAGAATTTGCAGAGAATTTTTCACTTTCTATAAATAAATTATCTTTGGTACTTACTTTAAATTGCAAAACATAGGTACCTATGCAATGAAATATATAATAATATTCGGATAATTTCGCTTTTTTTCTTCTTTCAACGTCTGTGGTCAGCGAAAAAAAAACCTTCATTTTCGCAATAAAAGCTGCGTATACTGGTGAAGTTTACTAAAAAGAAAATTAACTTTAACTGATGTGAACACAAGGCATTTGATATGAAACAGAAATGCACAAGCATCTGGGATTTAAAAAAAAATAGAGAACAAAATACATAATCAAACACTCAGCAAAATGCCTCAATAGAAAGTTCTAAGGATTCTTTACAGATCTTCTCAACACCTTTGATAGGGATTGTCATGATAATCAAATGATTTTTAAAGTTGGTTTTCAATTGGACTGTGCCATATTTTATGTGTATATGTACTGCTCTTGGATTGCGTTCACGGACCAAGATTTGACCAGTTGGTCAAGAGTCTTTGGTCCTTCCACATGGCAATGCTGGTGAATCCATCAATTCCAAGATACCTAAACTAGGAAGTCTCATTCAGCATGCGTGTAGCAATGGTCACGAAGGGATTACAATTTCGTTAATGATCGATTATATTGAAAATGAATAATTAATGATCTTCCATACACGATTTTTTTGACAGGTTATAATTTTCTTTATTATCTTTATATATAAATTACTTCGGTCCGGGTGTATGAAAATTAACCGATCTCAATCGGCTTAACTGATTTTTTAATGAAATTTTGTGTGGGCAATATTTAATTTGATTCAAAGAAATTATTTTTAATGTAATAATTTATGTTTTTATTGATTTTTGGTATTGTCCCTGTTGAGATCTGTAAGTTCCAAAAGCTTTCTACGGACCGAAGATAGTCGTGCCAGCTAGTTATTTCACATACTCTCGCGATATATTATTATGTTAGATAAAATAATTTGATTAAACCTCATATAAATTACCGAATTACCGGTTTATTGATAAACTCAATAACGATTCTTAATCGATTTTTGGAAGTACTTACTTAGCTACTTGGTCTACCATACTTTGTTCATAGACACATCCAATTAATTATTAAAAATAATTATTCATTGATGAATTTATTAATTAATTTATAAATTATAGTTGAGTGGTTCTGCCGGAAAAAAAATACCTAGAAATCGAACCATATTTTTTAAAAGTAGTAAAATCATATTAATCTTTCATTTTTTGCCCTAAATGCGGTGGGTATATCACGTTAGGAATGGCCCCAATGTCTTATAGAGATCCCATTTTGATTATGACTACAGCAGATATGAGTATTTGGTAGCCTAGCTGTTAAGTCGCCAACTTTCGTACGTAGTGGAGGTTGATCTTTCTCTTCCACAATACAAACTTTTCTTTCCGTGAAACATTTCTAGAGTGTTTTACGTGTTCACTTCGAGCCCAGATTCGTATATAAAAAAATACAATGTTATGGTTTGGTTGTATTCTTAGAATAATTCTTTCGAATATCGATGATTGACTCTCTACTGCAAAACAATTTTTGATGATTTTGGGTTGTTCAAATTGTCAAAAAATGTAAAATCCGAGGTTTTCCAACGCAAGTGAGGAGTTGCCTTTAGAATAGAAGTGTCCGCAGAATGATACGAGTAGCAAAAAGATGGGGTTAAAGATTAATAATAGCTCATTCAACCCATCACGCCGTTTCCCGAAGGGGGTAGGCAGAGAGACGGACTTCTTTTCTTTCCTATCAAAACAAACCCCTTTCGCTTCCTCCAAACGCATAACATTCCGCATACATCATCTTCTATTCCTTTTGCTCCTGACTTGGCCTTTACCTAAGACGGCACCGATATGGTCGGACCATGACATTCGAAGTCGGCCTCGTCTGCGTGCACCCATTCTTTCAGATTTATATATCCTTTTAGTCATTCTCTCTACATGCCCAAAGCACCTAAATTTAATCACTTTCATTCTAGTCACTACACTAACATCCTCTCCACATCCCTTTCTAATATTATCATTCCTCACCATATCAACCAGTCATTAAAAATTCTTGATAATGCAACTAAGTGAATTTTTCGAATAAGTACTGAATAAAAATTGTGCTTCTTACTGATAATCATTCAATATTGGTATATCATAAAACAAAATTGAAACACCAATGATATATTTAAAATAAAAAAAAAACAGTTTTTAAAAGAGATTTTATTGCTGAGAAGTCTACCGAAGATTTGAACACATGTTAATAATATCGCCGCTATAGGAACATGTGCGGAATATTTATGCTTTTCGAATTCCGAGAACTGCTTAGATTTTTATACCTCTCCCACTGGTGTTGAAAGGAAGTTTACCGGCCGATTTTGCAGGGACACGAACCCACATACACACACATACAAGTTCATCAACAACGCCACACATAACTGAACAACATCGACCATTTTTTTTGTAGTGATAACATTTTTACGTACGATCACATCTCGCTACCATTATAGGTAGATTTATTGGCAATTTTATGCGGGTGCTGCTAACCTTATAATATAGATTCTTTGATGTTATGAGGCATACATTTTTAGATAGCAAAGAAATTTTCTACCTGAATATAACAACACTCTCCCAATATACTGGAGTAAAATCAGTTTAACCTAATGATAAAAATAGGACCTCAAGAATTTGAAATTTTGCCCGATTCACGGATTCGAAATAGTTGAATATCAAACAGTAAAACGAAGATAAAGATATTTCTAATAAATAAATTAACATTTTTCGGATCAAATGACCGGGAATTTTTTGATTGAGTTTATTAAGTATCTTCTTACTGAAGGTGTGAAAAGGATATTGAAAGAAGGAAACTGGCTGGTAGAAGGGTTGGCGGTGCACTTAAGTGCACCGCCAACCCTTTGGAGATACGTTATTATTTCTCATTAGAGGTCTAATTAGACCTCTAATGAGAAATAATAACGTATCTCCAAAATCCAAACAGTTGATGCACAATACAATCCTGATTCCATCCATGATGTATGGTAGTGAAACTTGGACATGGACGAAAAATCTGGAAGTTGAAATAAATGCTGTGGAAATGAGATCACTGCGTAGGATATGCGGAAAGCGACTGATTGATAAGGTGAGGAATGATAATATTAGAAAGGAATGTGGATTGGATGTTAACGTAGTGACTAGAATGAAAGTGAATAAATTAAGGTGGTTTGGGCATGTAGAGAGAATGAACGAGGAGAGAATGACTAAAAGGAATATAAATCTGAAAGAATGGGTGCACGCAGACGAGGCCGACCTCGAATGACATGGTCCGACCATATCGGTTCAGTCTTAGAGGAGGGCCAAGTCAGGAGCAAAAGGAATAAAAGACACAAAGTATTTTCTTCTTTGTTTTATACCCCTATCTAGCAAAACATTTGATACTTTATCGTTCCAACTCATCCTGTACAAGAAAACAGTTTTCGAATTTCAAAAGATATTAATAAACTAAAAAAAAATGCTTCGGTACGAAAAATGTATAAAATTAAAACATTTTGAAAACATATAGCAGGCACTAACCATTCAAGTTTAAAAATTTCGCCAGATTGGCTCCGTATGAAAGAGCATTGGGTGAAAAAAAATATGCCAAACCATTTTTTGTTACGAAAGAATTGGTGAATACAAAAAGGATAATTAATTATCTTCTAGACACTCGGGATAGTTACGAACATCTGTTATCTATAGATCTTATATTATAATACATTGGTATACATGGGCAGGACAACTTGAAGGATCAATGTTAATTGATTACCCTGGGCAACTTGGTTTCAAATTTCACTTCCAAATTTTTTTTTGATTTAACATAATATGCGTATAACGGGCAGATATTGACTACAAACCCTCCTCTGATGCTGCGAAAATTTGCAAACCTATACCAGCTATTGATTATAGGCTAAATAGTGACTTGTATGTGCATTCTTATATAGACACTCTTCATCAAAGTTGAGTAGAAACTTTAATTCAACAAGGAAGAATTTGTCAGTTTAACTATTTTCTGCGAATTGTTCAATGTAACTCATAGCTGAACTTGCTATTATAATTTTAGTAATGTTAGTTACAAATTATCCCATTTTCTCGAATACTTATATTTTATGGATTTTTTCTGTGCAAAATTAATTTTACCGTACTCCTACATCAAAACTGGACGGGTTTTAATGAAATAAAAATGTGTGTTTCAAGGGCTATTTATACAAGAATGGTTAAGAATCAAAATGTATTTTTGAAGACACTTTATTTATCTATATTTTAACTTTTAATTTAATTGGTTTTAATATGAGAGGCGCCTATTTGGGGCTGGACGAAGTGCGACAGGTAAACTAGTATTAAATAGCCATCTTTTGAAGATGTATGTAAAACAAGACGGGTAAATAAAACATATACCTAAGATGTGTATCACGACATTGTTTGCTGTAATACCTTCGAAAATTTACAGTTGGGAATTGACAGATCACAAAAAAGGAGTGCACGTGTGTATTTCGAACATTCACACAATAACATACATGCAATTGGATTGCAACTCCTGGATTCGGATTAAAAATTAGAATGTATAACAAGAAAGTTGAGAGGATTATTTGCTGGTTATCCCTTAGGAAAAAGTGTACATTACCTTACACATTAGCATACTTTAAGTAATACAGTTCATTGTCCAAATATGCGCATACATGAAAGTCTTCTCGATCAGACCGCTAATGTTATGTGGTGTGCGTATGTAGGTTTATTATTGCGTCGCTGCGTTTGGGAAATATGTAAGAGCGGGCAGTGCATCGGTGTCCCCGAAGCGCATACGATTATGTTACTTAATAACGTGGCTGAATTATGAATAAGTTTGAAGCAGACGTTTCAGTATGTTAATTTCTAGTATAAATAAAACTGTGCTTCTCAAATGTTGGCAGCATTTTACAAGGAAGAAACGGTAAAAGTTTGACTGGTTGAAATCGTTCCAATTTAACTCCGGTAGCCTTTTGCTGGCAATACACGATCAAGCTTGCAGAGGGCTTGAAGGTTAAAGGTAGGCCTTGACGGATAAGCTTCATCGTGTAGGTATAGCCGGCATAAGATTTTGTGGTGTTTTGTCACTTTTGCATTTGAACGCTCTACTTATACAGAAAATTCGTAAATCGTTTTTCGGTGTTCCTAATTTGAATCAGTTCTTTTCAATGACATTTCAAATGTGACAAGGTGAAATTTCAATAAATATTGAAATTTTTAATACAATCGGATATAGAATGCGAGCCTTTGATTAAAATTCTGGTACCAAGCCAACTAATTTGAAGGAAGATCATCGCGAGAAAAATAAAGTATTGAGAACCGGTTTTGACGGAGTAGCACTCGCCACGGAGGTGGGTCCGCTAGTACGGTTAACAAACATTACCTCTCATTGTGAAAGACGCTATTTTGTATACTTAACCTAAAATGTGACATGTTATTGATTCATGCGTCGTGCGTGATCGAGATTGTCGCACACGGCGCTCAATTTAAACAACACATGGCGGCACTTCAGTACTGAGATTGTGCAATGCAGAGGGCATCGTTATTCGTTACCTCCACGCAGCGCCTTCGACAGCCTCTATAAAAGGAGTATTGCGGTGTGAAATGCCGACCTGATTGGCTTAATTTGACGCCAATTCGAGTGACCTGTAACCGATAAGGATGCTTCGTATACGGTCGAATTTTGTTTTCTATAAAATTGAGGGCATATCTCATTTTTTATTTAATTTAATATTCCACTTTAAGTAGATAGGTACCTGAAACCTGAATAAGTATATTATATTTCTTGTTTTCTTTTAAAATCCTACAGCATCTTTTTGGAAAAAAAAAAAAAAACAAAATAGTTTTGATACATCTTTCACAGAACTCTACAAACTATACATGCAAATTGAACCATATGAAATGTACTAGGTAGCTGATCAGGAATTTTCGTCGAATTATTTTGAAATAGGTAATAGACAATAAACACGGATGGGCATATACATTGACTGACAATTATTATTACTGTCGCAATATGAAATTATGTCAGCGCTGATCCATTTATTTTCACAATAGACATCACACATGAACCAGCTAGTTCAGTGTGGAAATAACTGTTCATATTATCATCATGCGGCGTATTGACAATCATCATTAACAATTCCATGCGTGTAAAGACAGTTTAGTCATTGCGCAGTAACGCGGTTCGAAACCCGCAGACACCTGCAATCACTGGTAATAATTTTATTGACAAACATTACGAACAACGGCCAACTATAGGAGGACATCTTTGATTGAAGAATACTGAATATCTATAGTCATGCCATTTTAGGATACAAAATAATTTATTGGAAATAACAAATACCACCAAAAGCAAACACTTACTCAGAACCAGAACACCAGAGACGAAACGTTGAGAGGCATACATAGCTGGCAAAACTCTAAGGGACCGTGTTAAGAATACGAGAGTGCGAGAGATGTGCGAAGCAATGGTATATCCATGTACAAAGAATGCGTGATACCGGATTCCCTTCAGCCACACGGAACTCGACCTCGAAAAGATGGAAAGACAGCCGGGGATCAACGTTACAGGAGGAAGGAATGCCTTTGAAAAACAGGCCAGCATGGCTTAAGCCCTAAGTCAAGGAGGAAGAAGAAGTAATTATTGGGTTTGAAGCGCGACCAGCCTACATATCAAAGAGGTTTGAAAAGGGAAGGAAGATCCAATGGCTTCGGTCTCTGGAGGTCAGATTGTGAGCGACCATAAGAAGAAGAAGATCAAAGAGGTTGAAGATATGAACCATTGAGAAATCATTAAAAAAATTGAATACTTATCAAGTTCAAATTGTGGAATTTCAAATGGTCGATAGCTTTTTTTTTACCCATCACGCCGTGTCCCGTAACGGGTAGGCAGAGAGAACGGACCTCCACTCTTTTCTATACAAGCATACTTCTTTCGCTTCTTCCACCAACATAACATTTCTCACACAACTTCTCATATTTCTCTTACTTCTTACCTGGCCTTCCTTGAGGACGGAATCGATGTGTTCGATCCACGTCATTCTCGGTCGGCCACGCTTTCTTACACCTTTCCTTTCAGCAGTCGATAGCAATCTTCCTAATTATTAACCGTCAAAACTATGATAAGAATGGGTGCACGCAGACGAGGCCGACCTCGAATGACATGGTCCGATCATATCGGTTCAATCTTAGAGGAGGGCCAAGTCAGGAGCAAAAGGAATAGAAGAGCATGTATGCGGAATGTTATGCGTTTGGAAGAAGTGAAAGAGGTTTGTTGGGATAGGAAAGAGTGGAAATCCGTCCTCTCTGCCTACCCCCTTTGAGAAAAAAAAAACTATGATCGGAGAGCATTCAGCTAACTCAATATTCTTAAAAATTGTGGTTTATATAGAGCTTGGGAAAGGTCGAGGGACCCCATAATATGTCTATCGACATAGACAATAAGGTGGAATGTAGACAAATGGATTGGATTATTTTTAGACTTGGAAATAGACACAGAGACGCCAAAAATAAAAGTGAGCTACTATTGTTTAAAATTCTGCGAAAAATATTTTGTTTAACAACATAATAAAGAAACAATGAAAGGGTCTTTTCAAAACTAATTATGTAGAAACCACAGAAGTATTATATTCATAATGACTATTAATGTGAAAGTTATAAACAAAAGATATCTGGGAAGGATCTTTAACTGTTGTAAAGATGTCCTTCTACCTGTTGTAGTAATCCATCTAAGTATATAATAATATATCCGAAATCCACTCGAAAAAACAATGAATTCGTATAAATATTGCTTTGTAAGCTAATGTTTGTTTTGGGAACTTTAGCAGGGAGTACTTGAAAAGATAATAGATAATGTTGTTGTTACAGGTGGGTATAAAAATAATACCTGATTATGGAGACGTATTTTTAAAAATCTTATCCCCGATATTTTGATGTATTGTTACCGGAAATGCTTCCGTTCGTCAGTTAAAGGTTTTAAAACAATACAGGATTATGGTTATTTTCTTGATTGTTGTTAAACAATTGTATTTTTATAAAACGGAGGCATTGGTGAGTCATGTCTGGCTATTTTGACTTTGTTCCGAAGACAGAAAAAATTTACCTACTAAAGTGTATTTTTTTTAAAATTTAGAATGATGTCTAAGGTAAGGAAAATAGAAAGAGAAAAGACTGATTAATGACTAATTTGGAGGATGGCGACCCGAAAAAAGAAGATATTTTGAAGTAAACATTAAACAAGATGTTGATTCTGAAATTGAATTTGAAACAAGGTGTCTGACAACCGCGTTCGTATTAATCCTGGTTTATGGGACGAATCATTTAATAATCTTTTATGAAAATGGAAAAATTATATTATCTTACTTGTGTCTGTTTATTACTGTGTTTTTATGTGTAATTTGTAAATGGCTAATGAAGCCTTTGAAAGAATAAATAAATAAAATGTATATCATATTTTAACTTGATTAGTAAACGATAAAAAAAATAGCTTAGTTTCTTTTACTAAAAAATAAATGAATCAAAACTATGTATCAATTCCAAATAATATGTATTATGGAATTGGTTGGTAGTCCAGTTCGGAGGTCTTAGGCTCGATTCACGACACAAGCTTTAAGTAGCTTAGTGTGAAAGAGTCAAGGAGTGGTGTATTTATGTTCAGATCGAGTGAGCACAGATTCATTATTGTAAAAAAGTGATCTTTGCGCTTATAGGCTTCCAGTCCGCAATGAACGGGTAGCTACTTGAAAATATCACGTATCACATAAAGTTATGGGTAATAGCAAGTATTTTATAAATTTAATTTTCAATCAACGCACGCAAAAAAGCAAGTCATTCAAAGTCAACCGACTCAAACACCATGACATTAGCTAAGAATGATAATGACATTGAATGTATTATTACTGAGATATAGCGAGCGAGACCGTAAAGCAGGTCTATTGCCGGCAATAACCAATGTAGTTATTGCATAACCATCATCAGTTAGTTCCTAGCCGTTGTTACTATTATTACCTACAACGACTCGGAAAATGTACAATAATTATGTAAAAAATCTTTAACTGGTAGGTAGACATTTTATTCGTACCTAATTGTTTTTTTTTTCATGCGGTACTAAACCTACTGAGTAAAAAAGTTAACCTTATGATTCTTTTAATAGAACTAATTATACTTTCAAGAACATTTTTTTTATTATTTCTTTACATTTGAGAATTAAATAGGACATATTATTATATTAAAAAAAATTAATTAATGCTCATACAAAGTGAACACAATTAGACTCTCTGACCATTTCACAGCAAGCTACTTAACACTTGTGTCGTGAAAGAGGAAGATAGTCGGCACTTGGGATCGAACCCACGACCTACGAAGGTCGGCGCCGTATCCGCCAAGCTACCAACCATTTCAAATACACTATAAAAATATTCGAATTCAAATAATATGTCTAAAGGTACAGACACGGAAAATTTCAAATAGTCGGGACTGATTGGAGAAATAAGTTTTGTTATTTTGAACATCAAATAAGTACCTATATATTTTTTTATTAAATTAAATAATATACCTATTATACAACAAAATATTTACAGAAAATGTCGAATATATTACATGCCGAAACCAGCTTCAGGAAGAACATTATTAGAATTTTCTAAACATGCGGATTTCAACATACGTAGGTACTTGTAACATAATGAAACGTCGGCATAAAAAGTTAGCATTCTTTTGAACCCATAAACTATTCATCGACTTATGATAAAATTTAAAATGTATGCTGAATTGAATAAGTAGTATGTAATCTCTACCGGCAAGTAAAATGGCATAATTTCTACTATAAACTGAATAGTTTTTTGAAGATTGTATTTCAGCAAAATAAGGATAACAATTATAACACATAGTTCAAACTTCTGAAAGATCAGGTCTTTTAGGCATGTTGAAACATGAATAAGTGTTATAATTGACAGAGATTAGACGAAACGTTCCCGGTTTGAAAGCAGTACCTATTCGTAAAACCCAGAGATGCTCCTTACTTAGGCACTGGGTTTCTTCCATTTAACTTGATTGGTAAAATAAAAAGTAGAAAGCTTTGATTCGGTTTTTTTTAAACCCGCAAAGGTAGTACTCAAAGTGTTGCAATTGTTTTATACAAAGAAACAATTGAGTAGGTACCTACGTAATAATACATGAATCATCTCAAGATCGTGACACAATCTACTTACTAAAAGCTCAGATGAAAAATACTTTGGAAAAAGATAATTGTTGATAATAAATAATAGTTACAATATTAAAAGTAATTTATTGAACCTTGTAAGGTTTTGTTTCAGCGGAAACAATCTGTAATGTCGTGTGGAGAATTATGAAAATATGTACTAACACGAAGCGATACATCACGCGTTCGTGGAATTAACGTAAATAGTCTTGTTTTAGCAAGCTGATGGTTGAGCCAAGTCTCTGAGAAAGGGTTAAAAAAACCATTTTGAATCCTTTTATTCAATCGTGATTTTTGATAAGATTACGCTTGCTCTATTTCAATTATTTCTATGTAGATTATTTCAACGCACGGTTGACCATGAAACCCGAATTCTAAAATAATGAGAAATTATTTTTTTGAACAAAACCACAAGTCCTCCCAAGGATGCTGCGTCGATCACAAAAAGACCTCGACCATTTTAAGGAGGCACCTTATTCAGCCTTTCTTTTTTTTCACCGTGACTTTATATTACTTGTCCGTCCGCACGATTTCAATTTTCTTTGGGAGGAACATGACGTGATACTAAATACAACCAACGCACAGATTACTCGTTGTAACTTTGGGACGACAGAAACCTGATTTGACAACCGGAGGAATTTTAATGTTGATGCATTATTTTTCTTTATAAAGGTTTCGAATTTGAAGGATGCATCATGGAGCATTACTCATACGACTTTCTTCACTTTGAAGCAATCCATTAGGGCGTTGAGTCATTATCGTTAAAAACGAAATGATGACATCCAAGAAAAATGCGTTAGAGTTCAGAGTGATAGTAATTATCACATAGTTGTTTCTTTTTCCATGAGCAACACAAAACATTCCGTTAATAATAGCTTTAACCAATAGTTAAGGACCTAAATATGATCCCTGTGGGAGACTGATTGTTTTAAAAAGAGTCATGAATAAAAAGTGAACTCACCTTCTCGCTTGATATCCCTTTTATCCGAAGGTTCCTTTCTGGCAACCAGGGAAATAGGTTCGGAGTCATCCAACGGAGACTCGGGACAAAGTGAAGATTCTTCTCCTTTGCCTGCTAGCAATCCTTGGGACTCCTGCAACCTCAACTGCTGCTGATGAAGTCTGTTCTTGATCAAGAAAATCTTCGGCATTTTGAAGGGTTGTTGTGTAAATCCAAAACACACAAAAATGAACTAACCACCTACTAAAACACTCGTCTTTTTATTATAAATAAAAATTATCCGTCTTTAGCGGGCCACACAAAAACTTCATTCACAATCCTAAAAGGCACTTTAATTGTTCTTTTATCAATTTCAAGGCACTCACTTTAAATGTATCATCAACCTTCCGCTATATTTATGTGCGTAAAATAAACATTTTTCACTTTTGTAGCAATCCATCCCAAAAAAGTATCCAACATTTTTATATTTTAAAAACAATAACAAATTCACAGTCAAATAATAATAAAAAAATCACTGTTCACATAGTCACTTGAAACAATTTGTATATTTTTTTTTTTGTTCGATGAGAGTACATGGGTTAACAGGTATATGTGTGTATGTCTTTTTTAACAGTTGTACGCGCAGACCGGAAGTGCTTGGCTAGCGGTGCGCCGCGTCAGATCGCTCCTCTGAGACTGAACGTTGGAGCGTAGCGGGCCGGGCGAATAGCGGGTCCCTGCAGGCTCTGTGGCAAGAGGAAGAAGGGGTAGCTGAGGTCCGCGGGGGACTTACCTGTGGCACCGTTGTACCCGCCGCCCCCGCCAAAACAGACACAGCAGGTTGGCGAGAAGATCAACATTCAACGGCCGTTATTTATCTTATAAAATTAAAATTATAGAAATTATTAGTTGTGAGAAGTTCATGTTAGTTTTGAAAGGCGAGAAAAATCTGAAATATCAAATAATTATGTTCTTAAATCTTCAAACACACTGTTAATAACTTTGTAGTATTTCGACATATTTATATTACAACTTTATAGTATTTCGACATATTTAGGTATATTACAATAATAATTGTTATGTTCTTATTTTCGTATGTCGTCACATCACGCAGAACAACAGACTTTTCGCCTGCTTTTCGCTCGATTTTATTCGTCGTTGAAACTTGCAGATATTATAATTATTGAAGGCTAGGCTGTTTTTACATTGTTTTTGGGTAGTCCATAAGCAAATACAATGAGTCTTGCTTATAAATATTTTTTTTTGTAAAAATTATAGCTTGTTTTCTTATTGCTTCAAGGCCATCAAATTGTGGGAAAGTTATATACAAATTTTCCATTTAAAAAATCAAAAGATTTATGAGTTCTGTGAATGCGATGTATGGTACAAAAATGAGCTTGTGTTCATACAAGTCGTGTAGTGTAATTTTATAAATTTTTGTTAAGTATGAATATTACAAGAATTGGCTTTAAAATCATCGCCATCTAGTGGTTTTTGTTTTCAACAATAGCAGTTCATCATGAACGTAAATATTAATCTCTAATTAAAAGAATATTGCTGTTTAAACTTCTTGAATAATTAAACAGATGTCGCGTAAAACAACATGATTTCAAGATAAAGATTCTAAGACCTTTTTCCCCCACATAAAAAAATTCTATTAAATTTTTGCTAAAACTCACTTTTGAATGCACTTATGCCCTGCACCTTTGTAAATTATTGATGTTTATATTGAATTTTTATAACGCAAGTGCCTGTAATAAAGAAGAGAATGAAAAAAAAAAACAAGTTGAGTATAGCATAATAAAGTGTTTATTTTATTTATTTATTCAATTAAAAAAAAATAGTACAAAATATTTTGAAATAAGGATTAACGATGTTGCCCAAATAGGCTATGCCTGCGCTAGGGCAAATTAATGTTTTAAAAAAATGATACACGATAAAAATATATCCGCAGTTAGGTATATATTCATAAAAATAGTTCGACCTCGATTGCCTAGTGGTTACAGGGTTACACTTCAGATCAAGAGGTTCAGAGCTAGCTCCCGGACATGTAGATTATATCAGCGTTTTTTTATCTTGAAGTTTTGCATTGGCCTGTCTCAGATTTAACGGCACCGGTTGACTAGAACCTGGGTTTTGCCCTTCTACAAAACGCTGATCAGCTGATTTTAGCTGAATAGGAACCTATGTATGTATGCTGGCTCAGTTAAAAAGGCCTTTCTTTTTAGTAAAACGATGAATGTTTACCTACTGTCAAACGTCCCTTTGTGGAAGAAAATATAGAAATCACTAACTTTTATACACTACCGACATCTATTGAATCAATCTGTAAATATTTTTTAATTTGAATTAGGAATGTTGTCGCGTAAATAGTAATATAACGCCAGTGTAAAGTTGTGCCGGTACGCATATACAGGTTTAGCCGAAGAGAAGCCCATCGTTCTGCAACTACTCTTGTCTATACAGCAGTGCAAGTTTGGTTCTTCGCGCTGAGCGGATCGCGCTGGGCCTGTTATGACCAAACGTCTTGCGGCGGTAGGGAAGGGGCGGGAAGGGTAGACAAGGAGGCAGTGGTAGGGGGACATAACTGCGAGATGCCAACTCTGTTGTTGGGAAGTGGAGTTATCAAGAGCGCTGGCTGTTCTTGCACTAGAGGTACTTCTTAGCCCAGTAAACTTGGCCGCCAACAACAACTAGACATACCTCTACCTACTTATATGATATAAGAGTGTACGTATGTGCTGGTTATATCATTATGTCTTGTAGCTCGCGCAATGGTGTGTTGATATACCAAGAAGTAGGTACCTATACAACCGACTTGGCGTTTATAGTTCTGTTTTTGTAGTAGGTATTTCGTACTGAACGCTATGTATAATTTTTCAGTACTTGGAATAAAAATCAACGCGTTTTCCATGGTACGCGCGATTTTTTTCTTTAAGTTTGTGTCGACTTTTTCACACTATATTAATTTTATTACGTACGTTTTTTAACGATTGATCAATAATAATTCAAGAATCTTTCAGCTCTTGATATTTCAATTGCCTGATGCAAATTTTGTTGTTGTTGATAGGTTGGAGGTTTGAAATTTTATCAACCAATACATAGAATTATACCTACGTTAAAAAATCACACATAATCGGCCATTAAAATTACCTACACAATAAGAGATTCCAAAAGCCGTTTGGTCCAAATAAAATAATCAAGCGTTAAAAATTTATCATCGATACAAGAAATTTTTATAATGACTTTTGAAAGACAACCTTCATGTATGGGGAAACAAAATTGTTGTTTTAAATTTTTCAACGTTTTCTCACCGTTTAAATCTACCCTGATCTTATACGAATATTTTGAAACCATAATAGCTCAAATCGGTCTAGGAACTTTCGATTTTTAGCGAACATAAGCACAGCTTATAAAAATAATTTTTTAAAGAGAATCAATCATTCGTTAGTCATTGAAACTGCCTGAAAACGAACGCAGTGAAAAGCCCTCATTGATTCCCTAGGCCATAAATTGGGTCAAAAAGGGAAAATTGATTATTGATCATAGGAAGCCAAAAATAATGTCGTCTGTGCATGCTGTATTCGGGAGTAAATTAGGTCTTTAGTAACCATCCACACATCCATGACATTGGTCTTTCTGAAAACTATGGATTCATTGCCTAGTATGAAAGCTCAGCCTCACTAACCTGTAAGGGTAGAGTTGTTATGAAAACTTCCTTCCGTCCTCTTTAGCCCATATCAGCTCACTCTTGGAATGGGCTTCCTATCTCCAGAGTCCTCCACGTCTTCCGACCCTGTGCAGTCTGCATCCACTGCGAGCCAACGGTTCTTACGATGTCGTCCCTCCTTCGTAGCTATATTATAAGGACGGCCAGGGTTTCTAATTGTAGTCCTATGGCGCCAGTAGGTACAGGAGGCGTTTTGTCCATTTATCGACTAATCGAGCGATATGACCGGCACATAGCCATTCTAACCCTACCAATCCTTTATTATTTATTTATTTATTTAGATTGTGAAGTTACAAAAATTACATATTTTATAACTTAAAAATAACAATATTATTCCACTTATATTATACAGATTTAGACGTCACATTTCTACAACATTCACATTACTAATCTATGCTTATCACTACTCTTTAGATTTATTTTATTATTTTATTTATTTTGCCGAATCACTCGAAGACAAGTGCAGTGCTAAAAAATCCGTTATATGTAATTGACATGTTATTGACTACCTCCGGAAAATAATGTGCTAGTTGATGGTAGCCTGGCGGATCCGTCGCCGACTTTCTGACTGTTTCATACTGGAGGTCATGAGTTCAATTATTCTAGTTGTCAGAAGTGAATTACGGTTAGGGATGCCGGTTTGATTCCTGCCTGGAGGATTGGATTTTTTACATAAAAAAATGACGATGAGAATTTAGGGAATATGACCACCTTCGTTGCGAACGTTGTTTTAACATCAAAGTGATTAATTACATCATGCTTGTTTTGGAAACAGCGGCAGAAAGTGGTAGTGCCCGTAGTGGTCTAATTGATTGGTGGTATAATGACCAACTTGCACACCTACAGCGTACTGTGCTGACCATTTGCCACTTTCAGGACACAAATTTGCGTAATTTAAGAGATGTCAAAAGCGTATTTGTGATCCCGGATAGATAAATTTCATCATTATAATCAACCCGTCGTGGTCCACTGCTGAACCAGGGCCTCTTCTCCTCTCCTCCAACTCTCTCTGCATCTCGCCCTCTTCATACAACTTTGTCTGGCCGCTTTCTGGCTGACGATCTGCCTTATCCCCTTCTTCCTGTTCTGAACTGCCATTCCAATATCTTGCGGCTCCAGCGACCATTTTCTCTTCGACACACGTGTCCCGCCCACCTCCATTTTAAGGTAGCAACAGTTTTCACAATGTCGCGTCGGCCACTTCTGTTCGTCTTCATACTTCGACATAATGTGGCATGGTCTAGCAGCGTGACTCCCAAGTCCCAATACATTTAAAGGTAAACAATAATTGGAATATTCTGTTTCGGTCGGAAATCGAGCCGGTAGTATTTCCAATACAGTTATTCCAGTATTTAAAACAAAGTTTAAGGGTTTTGGTTGTGTCTTGAATATTCTGGAAGTGTGTACAATAAGAAGTCGCCGTCTTTTAAAGGTAAACAATAATTGGAATATTCTGTTTCGGTCGGAAATCGAGCCGGTAGTATTTCCAATACAGTTATTCCAGTATTTAAAACAAAGTTTAAGGGTTTTGGTTGTGTCTTGAATATTCTGGAAGTGTGTACAATAAGAAGTCGCCGTCTTTTGTGAGAGTTAATTACCCCTCGGCATCCAGAAAACAGCGCTGGTATATTTTTTGCGTCCTCCTCACGTTTGTTGTATTTTGGATTGCTGTTACTTGGTATCTTGGTGGCGAGTAATGACCCACATACCAGCGGGCAGGATTCCTCTTGCATCCTTGCAGACGCTGCCCGCCCCGGACCTGTTCTGCAGGATTGTGTCGCTTGCCAATAATTTATTATGCCCTTTATGATTGCTGGTGGCGATTTTATTATGGACGATAATGAGACTAGTGTTTTTGTTAAGGATAATTACCAATCTGAGCCATTCTTGGGTCTCACGATTTGGGCCCAACGCATCAATATGTAGATAAATGTTCTTCGTAACCATCTATAAGATAAAGTTATCTGGTGGATAAAGGGATGGTAAGAATCTGACGGCCGCATCAATTGAAAACTATCCAATAGATTGAATGTAGAAGATAACAGTGTTGCTATGCTGAAATCTATTGATTTCTATGGATTCTATGTAAATTTCTACGGATTTGCTTTTTCGCGCCAGATTTGATGTCAGATGAAGTCTTGTATTGACAATTAATGCGTATTGAATCAAATATTTAGGTAAGGTTCTAATTTTTTTTTCTTTTCGCATATTATAATTTTGTAATATAATTGCTAAATCTTGAATATTTACAATGATTTAACAGAAAGTTTGAGAATATAACTATTCGATCACAATTTAGATTTTTTTATTCCAGATCATGTGTTTGAAGACCGGTAAATTGGTATCTTTTGTCGATTGAAATTGAAGAAAAATATGATTTGTTTGAAGCTTCAAAATGTTAACTCCATATTATATGTTATTTTTAATGAAGATGTAAACAATTATCACTTTGGTTTATGGAAAAACGAGTCGAATATTCTTGACATTCACGGCGTTACGGGAGTTTATAAACGTCAGTGAACGCTATTTTGACAGCCATCCTAGAGATAAATCGTTATCCAACAGTAGGAACATCTTGTTAAAATTGGCGTCGGATATCCTAAACATTAGCGGCAAACATGTCAGAGAAAGCTTTTCTGTAAGATAAATTTATCAATCCACCGATTGATGCGTGGGCCTTGAAATTACTTCGGACTGTCAATTTTGTTTTCGACTATTAGCTTTCCCTACAGATGTTGTTCTCTAGCTTTCTGAGGGAAATGGACTTGGTGTGGGAGGAGGTCATAAGCATTGCGCAAGATCGAGCGCAATGGAGAGCTCTTGTTGCCTCCCTATGCTCCTAAGTGTCGAGTTCAAAGGGAGATTTGATTGATTTGATTATAAAGAATTATCATTTTGAAGCTTCGAACAAATCATATTATTTTTCTTCAATTTCGATCGACAAAAGACACCAATTTGCCGGTTTCAAACAAACGATCTGGAAGAAAAAATCTAAATTGTGATCGCAATGTTGTTATATTCTTAAACTTTCTGTTAAATAATTGTACAGTTACAAGTTTTAGAAATAATATTACAAAATTATAATATGCGAAACTAAAAATAACATTAGAACCTAACCTAACAATTTGATTCAATACGCATAAATTGTCAAAACAAGACTTCATCTGACATCAAATCTGGCGCGAAAAAGCAAATCCATAGAAATTTCCATGGAATCCACAGAAATTGCCATAGAAATCAATAGATTTCAGCATAACAACACTGTTATCTTCTAGATATCCATTGATGCGGCTGTCAAATTCTTTCCATCACTTTATCAACTACATAACTTTATCTTAAAGATGGCTACCAAGAACTTTTATCTACATATTGATGCGTTGGGCCATAGTAGAGATTGCATGAGAAATTATATATCGGTGGAAGAACTATTTAGAACATGGAGTGATTGATAAAAGAAATATAAACAGAATCACCGAACTTTTGATTATTTCTCCAGCCTTCTTACATTAATTTCTCGTTCAATCGGCGTGATACTTCTCCGGTTTGTAAATTATCGGTGAGGCTCGCCACCCACCATGTCGCGTCAAAAAGAGGAGGCGCAAAGAGGAGAGGGGACGGCTGTAGCTTTGGTGCGTGGAATATCAGGGGATGCATGGATGCTAAAATTAACGAAGTTATTGATAAAATGAATGAAAAAAGCTTGGATATGCTTGGATAGAAAAGAGTGGAGGTCCGTTCTCTCTGCTTACCCCTTACGAGACACGGCGTGATGGGTAAATCTAACCTAATTTTTCAAAAATATGTATGTAGGTATAATAGTTTTGCGCATAAATTATGTGCTACCAGAGGAGAGAAAGGAAATGAGAAAAGGAAGGGTACCTTGTGCCTTTCATAAGGTTTGGCACGCTAGATATCTTGTGGCGGCAACAACCAAATAAATATTTATAAACACAACTCATCGTGCCATTCCTTCGAACAGCAATAAAATTTTTATTATTATGGTACAAGGCATCACTCTCATAAATTACATAACTCATAATAATGGGCCGAAGGAAAAAAATGACAAGGCCACTTTCTAAGGACGAGTTGTAAGACAAAAGGATATTCAAAATTATTGTAACAATAACAAGGCTATCCCGGGACGATCCTTTCAAACAACCCGACTATATTATTATTATTATGATTATTGTTTCCAAAAAAAGAAAGTAAGTTTGTAATAATTCATTGTTCGACGTGGCCCAGAATATTCAAAGTGTTGAATAGGACCCCGGATATATGCAATAAACCAAAAACGAGTCTAAAAGAACAATAAAGCAAATTGGAAGGAAGAAAAAAACGAAAGTCTGCAGTAGTAAATAAAAACGTAATAATAATTTTGTCTGGCAAATGTGTTGCGAAATCCTTTTTGCATTGTAAAATTTGTATCCTTTCCCTAAATAAAATTTGGAGTCCAGGATTTTTTTTTATTTTTACGTAAAAAAACGGATTTCCTTTTAATATTATTATAAGTACCTACCTTTGTAAATCTATATTATGAATCATTTCTACCAAATTGAATTACCCAAAATGCAAATAATTTCTAATTTTATAGACGTGATATCTGCATTTTTAGAATTTTTGAAGCCTATAAAAATGTTTCTCTAAACATTTTTCCTGTTAATTTTAATACAGATGAGTATTATTGACCAACGAAGGACGTCTAGCGCAAATTTATATGGAAATCAAATATTTGAGAATGCGTCTTTTGTCCTTGACAGAGATGTCCCGTATAGTACAGACAAATTTAATATGACTGATTGAGCAGTACTTATTAGGAATTGGTAATCTTCTTTTTTAATTTTGAGGGGAAATCCGTCATGGACAGTAGGTACGGACACCCTGTCATTCAACACTGGGAAGTGCCGGAATATCGGGCAAAAATCTCCTCCTGTCACATCTCGGTTCCTGCCTTTCGGCCTAGGTTACTTGTATTCGATTGTAATCTGAAAGTGCCAGCTTGCATGATACATTTTCCACAAAATACCATACACTGATCAAATAATAAATCGGATCATTTGTCATAATTATTCTTTTGATGCGCCTCTTTCTCGTAGCCTGCTAGGTTTCTCCGACATTGCTGCTCAATGTATCAAAGGTCTATCCGTTCTACTTTGACTTGAATTGGAATTATTTCAGGCTTTGGGAATTCTTTTTTTAAAGCCAGGCAGTTCTTTTATCGGATCAGCTACTATGTGCTGGGCCCTTATTATCGTAGCGGTCTTAATACGCTCTTATCTTGATTGACAATCATAAAATGGCGGATTGGTATTCACAAAACGAGATATCTTAAAAATTCGTTATGTTTGAAATATCAGTATGAAAATGATCCAGTTCAAGATAGGATTAACATTAGATTTCGATAGTTTTGTGAATACGACTGCTTGCGATCGTGTCTTAATCTTATCGTTAAGTGATTTTTAAAAGCGATTGATTACGAGAATAACCCTATTGGTTCCAGAAACAAGTTATACGGTTTGATTAGTTCCTTATTGATAAGGGGTTCCAAGCTTTCTATTTGACTTCAATTGAGCGATTTGCACTTTGAGATTGTATTAAAATATCGGAGAGATGTCATAGTTTTTGTAGCATGGTAATATGACCTGTTGGAATGGAATTTAAAATAATCAAATCGTTTATTTTTTTATTTAGTGATACACTAATATTTGCAGAGGTGATAATAATAAAAAAAGGCGCCGTGTCCCGTAAGGGGTAGGCAAAGAGAACGGACCTTCATTATTTTCTATCCAAGCAAATTTCTTTCGTTTCTTGCATACGACATACCATTTCTTATACAACCTTTTTTGAAGGCGGAATCGATGTTTTTGATCCACGTCATTTTCGATCGGCCACGCTCTCATTCACCTTTCCTTTCATTCTTATAAATTTTCTTTGTAATTCTGATGGAATCTATTCCTTCCACAAGTCCAAGATGTGGCAGAAACATTATTGCCTTTTTTGGTTTTAGTTTTTGTCTGACTACTTATTGTCAATAACGCCTGTGGGCTAGTACGAATTTTATCGAAAGCTTATTGCTCGCTAATAAGCGCTTATAAACGTGCAAATAGTGTTCTAAAATCAAACGATCGAATCGTTCTATCATTTTTGCATGGAAAATTATCGATATTCGATCTTCGAAAACTTATACTAGGGGTACTGCATTGTGAATGCCTTTGAAGCTGTCTTATTTATAAAACACTCATCATCGTTTCTTTAATCTTATAATATAAATGAAAGTCGGGTTAGTGCGAACACTTATAACTCGAGTTCGGCTGAACAGATTCTTTCGATGTTTGATTTATTGGATTCTTCTCTCCATAACTAATAAAAAATGAAAAAAAAAATGGATAAGAAATGATATAATAGTAAAGTTAGTATGGAACGGATTTCCTGTGACGCCACCGCCATCTATGGGAAAAACTATATTATAACAACAAAATTATCGTTTACCTGACAACCATTGAAATTAAAAATATTGATACGTACGAAGATATTTGATAGTACTTTTTCAAGCATTCAGAAATATTTTTTTAAACGTTCAAACATATTTTAAACGTATATTTGCATAAATTACAAATTTGGAATTGATTTGAATCAATATTCATTGAATGGACTACAGGACAACGTCTGTCGTGAAAGCTATTAATTATAAAAGAATGACAAAGATAATATGATAAAATAACAGTAATAAATAATAACACCCAAAGGCATTATTATATTAAAACCATACGGTTATAGTTAAATAATTTCGTGTGTAGATAATTTGCGTAATTTTACGATATCTACTGGATTATTTAGGAGACATTATGGATATGCCAATAATCACAAGCTTCCTTTTAGCTTGCAATTACTCCTGTTCCTTTGACACCCATCATTATTCTATAATGTCGCAGAACTGATGCATTATTTATCATGTGGGTGATAGTTTCCAGGACTTGCATTAGCAATTTTAAAGAATACCAATGTATTTGTTGCCTAGATAATGATTGTTTATCATGACATTTTGGGTCATCGTTTTTAACCGTTTGGGAGGGATTCATAAAACTGCATTCCCTAGGGCTGTTAAAAGATTGATCCAGTTGACAATATTCATTTTATTTCACCATTACGTGTTTCTTAAAAGGGGTTAGCAAAGATAATAACTCCACTCTTTTCTATCCAGAAGTACCTAATTCTTTCCTTAGCGTCTTCCAGCGATAAACCATTTCTTATACAATATCATCAGTTTTTTTTTAATTTCTGACCAGGCCTTTCTTGAGGATGGTAACGTTGTGTTTAATCCACTACAATCTTGGACAAGAAAGCTTTCTCACCGTTGAAAAAAAGCCAAGAACCAAACCACCGGGAAGGACATTCCCGTTTTAAATAGAAGAATAGTTCTAATTAGGCAGGGAGTAGCTCCCTAATTCCATTTTTTATTTTTTTTTATTTTTATTTTTTTATTTTAACATTTATATACAAACAGTGAAATTGATATAAAAATAAGACAGTACATAAAATTTACAAAACATACACCAGTGAAGTATATACATTTAAATCAAACATATAAAACTGTGAGGTAAACTTTTTTTTTTTTTTTTTTAAACGTATATGTGTATTATGAAAATTACCAACAATACATACAAGTACTCGCCTCAGATACAGGGAAAGGGAACAAGAGGAGAGGGTAAAGGTTTAGAGGGAGAGGAAGAAGGATAGTAGGTACATATTTTACAAAGAACCAAATATGTTTGTAAGATTTGTTGCAGTTTAAGCTTGTTGCATATGCCGCAGTATAGATCTCTTAAATTTCTGCTGTGATGAGTCATATAAGTTAATGTCTCTGAAAAAAGAATCAAAATTTGCGCATGCTCTTTGAAGAAATGAGTTTTGAGCATAGTTTGTAGTACGTCTAGGCATACGGAACGTGGAAGGTGATCTTGTGGATCTAGCAGGACAGTTAAAATATATTTCACCAAGAAGGTCGCCAGAGTCAACAAATCCATTTATAACTTTAAATAAATTTGTCAAGTCTCCCAAAGTACGTCTGTTTTCAAGTGTCATTAATTTGTGGTAACGTGCTGATTGTACTGAAGAGTCAAAACTGGGTTTTTCAGAAGGCTGGGTTCTATGTCCTCATATAGACCGTTTTATTAGTGAGATGTTTGGGCCTGTTGTACACATCGTTACCGCTCGTAGTTCAGATGTTTACAGGCCCTTACCGGGACACTGAGCTCAAATTTTCCCTCCATTTTTGAGAGTCATCCTGGTTTTCAATTTCCCATCATGTCATTGGCTGCTAGCAACCTTTGGGAGTCTATCACCTTCAGTATTCCAAGACTTACTTGTGACAGTTTTTCTTTCTCCATTGTATCAGTTGCTTGCTCAGAATGGCACGCAGTTTCTTCATTTTTATGGCATTGCTAAATAAGAATTTTAAACAAATTTAGTCTATAAAAAGGTACATATGCATAATATATCAAGATTTTTCACATATTTCTACCTTATAATGGATATAACGTCACAATACCTGTGATGTCACTGTATTTTTTTTCTACATTAGGTACTATAATATTATCACTCATGCCATGCGTGTATGTTAGTAGATTGGGCCAAAAATTGACCATGAAATCATACAATGTCACACAGGTTGCCTCAAAAGATAAAGAGCAAAATATATTATGAGCTGTTAGGGGAAGAGCAGGGCATTGGCAGACAATTGAAGATGTAGGACATAACAAAGAAAATGCTGGATGATATGACGTATAAAGAAAGAAGGCCTCTCTGTAGTTGAAATTGGCGGATAATTTGGTGTAAGATAACAAGAAGATTACATTGAAGATTACACTATCAACTTTGGGGTTGTGGACCCATGGACGATATGTAAATTTGAATTGACAATATAAGGATCCTTAAAAATGGGCATACGTGATCTACGGAATTATCTTTCGTAGCTCTTAGCGTTATGATTATCTTAGCGACAAAACATCATTCGAACGGAAGTTGTCAATTTCGGAAAGAGACACAGTTAGATTCGCAAATTAGGCAATTTTGGATTTTGGTAAGGTGCGTGTCATTCAATTGGACCCCTAAGGGTTATTCTACTGGGTCTTTTGGAAGATTTTTGAATATCTTCTCTTCAAAATTTGAATAATTGTTTGTAGCGACGAATGATGTGTTTTGTGTCAAATTAAGAATAATAGATTCAAGCCATGCTACACATTTGCTGAAAATTGCCTAGTGGTATAGGCTTGGACTTCAGATCAAGTGGTTCATCGACAACCACGTGGCGGGTGGTCTGCCTGGTCTCCTGGCTGTAGTTTCAATGTCCATGGCTCTCTGGATCATGTTGTCCTACGGTCGTCTCATAACATGCCCATATCAAATTGGCCATTTTTCTGTTATCTTTTCGGTTATGGGTGCGACGTTGAAGCTTCCTCAGACATGGGTATTTCTTACTCTATCAAGTCTGGTTACTTCTCCAACCCAACTGAGCATCTTCATCTCTGCAGTGTGCATGCTTTTTTGGTGTTTTGGTTTTAATGACCAACATTCAGAGCCATGTGTCTTTGCGTGTCTGAATGCAGTCTTGTCTGCTATTAGGTTTTGAGTTGGGCATTTCTGAAAAATAAAGCATCATAAAATTATTTTCAATATAGCTTCAGTCAATCTCTTACGGTAACGTAAACAAACATATATCAATTTTGCTTCATCCTTTAGAGAATTCTATATAGGTTCTGTATTCTGCTGGATCATTAAGTCAAAAGAGAAAAAAAATCTTTTATGTACCAACCTATGAGTGTTCTTTAAATCGGCATTTGCCTCTTATATAGTCCTGCTTTCTGATATTGACTAAAATGACTAATTTTCTAACTAGAATATATCGATCGGTTGTATTATTTATTTACAACTTTGTAGAAATCTTAGCCCGAGACAGAACAAACTTGCTCTGCGGTAATCATAAAATGATAGCACCGTGTATATAAATTTTACCGATTAGCTAATTTTCACACGACCTAACACAGGATGTTTTAAAAACTATGTGTACAAAAACAACAAAAATAAGTACAGAAAACACAAATAGTGAACACGAATGCAACACTTATGAACACAAATACATGCGTTTTGTTTGTGTATGAAGATACTTTGTTATATCACACTTTGTGTATAGCGTGTTCTTCACGTCTGTGTGCAATAGGCGAATTGTTACTTCTAAACTAATAGGTGCACCATACGTGTTTTTCTTATGATCTGCCTAAACCTAAAATCTTCATCGAATCATTTTGTTCATCACTTTATATTCCTTGCTTGACAGTATAAGTATGAAAAAAATATATTGATACACGAAGGATGTTAATGGATTCAAATAAGTGTCAAAAAATATCAAAAATGTGTGTTGTGCTCATTTTGGGTGAGTCCATGATATGGAATTTCGGGGATTTCCACGAATTTCACCACGAACGCGATTTAAATGGCGAACTTTGTTAACTAAAAGTGAGCGGTATAAGACGGTCGTTAGTCGGTATTGGTTAATACCCTTCAAATTTGAACTTCAATTAATTTATTGTATGTGTCCAGAATGTCTAGCTAAAAAAAATCCCCCGTTTCGTCTTTATTTAGATTGGCATATTCAACAACCGCCTACCGGTGTAATCAAACTTAAAGATGAACTCGAAATTGCTCAGTTCTGATATCAAGGAATTCTGCTCACTATTAAAGATTAATCTCGTCTCTATAACCCGAACAAAAACTCAAGTATACAAATTTCTAACTAGAAAAAAAAAACAAAATTCCCACCTTCCATTAAGTGATGGTCACCCTACTCCGAGATAACATTGCAGTATGATGAGTGCCTGTATGTCCGCACAGCACACATCACTATATTGTTATGTCTGTTATCTTGTGTGACTGTATGTTATTGTTGCTTCTTGCTGTGTATGCTGTGTGTAGTGTTGTATGTGCGCTGCCATTATTATTTTAAGTTCACTGTTCTTTTCACACGGCTCTGGCACTCCGAGTCTAAACGGGTCAGCGGGGAAGGAGGGAAGGGAGGAACGCGGAGATGGCGAAAAGCCTTATTGAGCGGAAAGGGAGAGAGGAAGTATCATAGATAAATGGCGTCTGTAACTTTTCTCTGTTGAATATTTCTTACCTTTTTTTAGTTTTTCTCTGTTGAATATTCCTTTTCTCTGTTAGTTTTTTCTGTTGAATATTCCATACCTCTGTTAGTTCTGTTTTCTCTGTTGAATGTTACCTACCTCTGTTGAATAATCCTAACCTTTTTTAGTTTTTTTCTGTTGAATATTCTATATTCAACACAGATTGGACGGGAATGGTTGACTGGAAAAAATTGTCCCAGGCAATAACTTCCGCCGATAGCCGGAAGTGTCAGTATAGCACTGACACTTTTGTATAGAAAAGTGTTATATAATATGATAACATTCTTCTTACTTCTCTCAGTTTTCTTTGAAGATGTTCCTAACAATGTGCTCTCAGTAAAAAATATAAGTGCCAAAATCCATTCAGAGTATTGTGTTTCATAAGAAAATACTCTTTTTATTCTCTACTTTTTTTATCGACCTCGGTAGCCTAGTGGCATCTAGAGACGTCAGCTTTTGATCAAGAGGTCACGGGTTCGATTGCTGCTCCTGTGTTTTTCCAAATAAAATTTCTACTCGGGTTTGGATTCTGTCTCAGATTTGACGGAACCGATTCACTGATAGAGAATGCTACAAGTATTAAGTTCCTCCTGCTGTACCGACAAATATGTATATAAGAGTATGGTTTGTTTATATTTATTTATTTACTTTATTTACATTCATATGGGAATGGATGGTAAGCAAGTACGTACCTTCTAATCGTAGTGAATTTTGCGATGTCAATTGTCACATCATGCTAATTAATTATATACTTACTTGAATCATCAAAACACTTGTATAAATATTAATTACTTTTTTGTGATTTGAAAATAATATAGATGCGATATACCTGAGGAATGACCGTAGCAGTCGTGGCCGAGTGGTTAAGGCGTCTGACTCGAAATCAGATTCCCTCTGGGAGCGTAGGTTCGAATCCTACCGGCTGCGAAATGGTATTTTTTTTTACTTTTTTTTAGACACGCCACCAATTTGTGGATTATATAACACTTATTTAGAACCTTAATACTCGAATTTCCAAGATGAAGTATGAAAAGTTCGTAAACACTTTCCAAACAAAGCAACGTCAATCGTACCTACCTGGTGGACTTACTCTGCATTTCAATCCCAATACCGATCCAATTTCAATCAACGATGCAATTGTTACACTTAAATTTTGGTTGATATGCATAAAAATAGTTCCACTTAGGTCTATTTTAAATCCGGTACAGTTTTACGACAAAAGGTATAAATAAGGATTTATAATACAACACACATATACATCCTCAGCGTCACAACCCTTGGTGGGTCTTAGCTGCTTTCAAGAAACGTCTCCAAACCTCCCTGTCATCGGCTGCCTTCTTCCCGGTTCATTTGCTCCAGAGCCCTGCAGTCTGCAACAACATCATCCAACCATCGCAGCTTTGGCCTTCCAACGCTTCTTCTTCCAACTGGATCATAAAATAGTACCTACTCCTTTTGGGGGCTCCTGGTCATCCATACGGAACAGATGTCCTAGCGGGGTAGTCTTGGTAAACTTGACTACGCTGACATCCTGGTATATACCATAGAGCTCGGCGTTGTATCGCTTTCGCCATACTTCACCACCTTTAATAGGTCCATACATTCGGCGAAGGATCTTTCTTTCGAAGGCATCCAGTCTATATTCATCCTGCTTGGCCAGTTTTCAGGTCTCTAGACCCGGAGAAGAAGTTGAAGGTGGCTTAGGTATGTGGTACGAATGGATGATGAGATATTACAAAATACAGAATGTATTTATTGATGAGAAAACACTCAATATATTTTATGAACTACAAATTATTTTGAATAAACTACATCATTATTTGGCTTATGACCATTTTTTCCTGCTGTTTTGAAGCTGCCCCGGTACCATCACCTTACGTTGACAGCGTTCGCCACAAATTTAAAAACTGTCCAAACGAAAAATGTTAAAGAAAAAATAATAATTCTCTAACAATTCATTACTAATGTTCGATTTTAAAATGGAACAAACCACTACGGGCATACGACCGTCTTCTACTGTTATTTCGAAGGCTGGCTTAGTGTGATCATTTGACGTTAGTCTCCGAAACTTCTAATCATGAGAATTCTTAACATGTTCAACATGTTGAAAAATCTCATGTATGCAACAAGTAGAAATTTAATAATAAATGAAATATAGAGATAAAAGTTGGAAATTATTGAGAACAAGAGAGCAACCAAATTTAAAGACTGTGACCGCTGTTATGTATTTGGCGCCAGGATATGACTATATCCATTTTTGTTACTGTCTCATCTTTATTGCCCAATTTATAGGCAGGAAACAAGTCACTCTCGTTAGGTCGTGTTTTAAAAACTTGCAATGTTAAAAAAGAATGAGTGAGAGAATCGAATTTTGTTCTCTATGCCTACCCCACGATAAAGTCAGCGTAATACTATTTTTATTATATGGTATTATTTTGTTTTATTACACAGTAGATATACTTATTTATTATTATTATAGTGAGAGCTATTAAGCACCTATACAAACATTGACATTATGTAGGTGTGCATAATCGTTTGGTTGAACTAGATAATAATAATGAATATTATCTATGTAGTTCATTTTTGACAGAATGTTGCAAGCAGTCGTGGCCGAGCGGTTAAGGCGTCTGACTAGAAATCAGATTCCCTCTGGGAGCGTAGGTTCGAATCCTACCGACTGCGATTAATGAAATCCTTTTTTTTCTTGAATATTTTTCTTACCAGCCAGCAAGCACTTCACTTCTTAATCATAACAAGCCAGCAAGCACTTCACCGTTAAGGGGCCTTGCTCCTAAAATAGCCGTTTTTCACCGTTTTCTCCGCCGCATTCCGGCTCTATATTAAAGAATAAGGAAATTTTTATTATGTGTATACGTAGATCAAACTTTTTTATTATATAATATGTTGGAGGCCGATTTTCGCACTTTCTCTATACAATCGCATAAATCACCCATCTCCTAATATATGCCTTTATGAATTAGCCCAATACTCCTTTTAACCTACATCATCACACTTATAATACTAGGAGTAAACGAGATGTACCGCTGTTGGAACATAGATTGGCAAAGGTTTCAAAAAGTTACATCTGTACCTAATAGTACCTATATAAGTTTATTTAACAAGTTGCCTCATAGTGTCAGAGCACTTAATTTATTGGAGTTTCAGAGAGAGGTGAAGAAGCATCTTGTTGAACAAGCATTTTACAATATTGACGATATGCTTAATGGGACCGTTGACTCTATTTGATATTTAAGTTTAATTTTTGTTTTGTACTACTTTTTGTTACTTGATGCCCGTTTTTTAAATCGGTTGACGTGAAGCTATTTTGAGCCCTTTACACTCAAAATAGCTTTGATATTATTCTTTATTTTTTAAATGTGTTTTTTTGCCTTCATATTTCTGAGCCTGCAAGTTGGAAAATATTGTATACTGTATTTTTATTATGTATACCTATTGTGATTTTTTTTGTTTACTTTTGTATACTCTGCTGATTCCAAATGCCAACTAATGGCCTAAGGATGATAAGAAAGAATAAAGATAAATAAAGAATGAATTGTTGTTAGAGTCATCAGTAATAATAGTTATTTAGTTATTAGTTGTTATATTCTGTTGAAGAAATGATTAGATTCATAAAATAGCATTGGAGAGATTGTAAGAATAATTAGTTATGTAAGAATTTTATTGTTATTGATTAGGTGGTTATGAAAATATCTAAACTGGTAGATAAAAAGAAAAGACTAGCGGTCAAGGTTTTGCAGCTACCTCGACGTTCTCTCAAGAGGTCGCTGGCAGAGTTGTCCGCGCGGCAACAGAGCAGACGCCATCGTCGTTGCCAAGATCATGGCTGACGGGCCGTGGCTGTGGAGCTGAGGCGTGCTACTAGAGCTAGAAGCCGGCCAACCATGACGTGACTGAATCATAATTGAATGCGATGTTCAATTTTGCACGTTAATTATATTTCGCATGATGAAGATGTTATAACAATAATACTCCAGGCTCGAAAAAATCCCGTATAATTGACATTGCATATTTTTTAATCTGTGATTACAGTTTGTTGTGTTTTAAGGTTTTTGACAACATTCATAATAGCGGTTTATACCTGTTACCATAAATGATGTAAGAATGTGAAACGGACGAAAATAGAAGAATCTAGTACGTATAAATGCAGTAGAGATGAGAGTTCTATGAAGAATAATATGTGGAAAGATTTTGTGGGATATGGAAAGGAACCAGAATATTAGGAAGGAATGCGGTGTAGAAGTAAGTTGATATTGTTACAAACATAACATTTTGGGCATCTTGACAGAATGGATGCAAATATAATGACAAAAATACAGTAAATAAAGCTGAAAGAAAAGGTGTAAGAAGGCGTAGTCGACCAGGAATGACGTGGATCGAACACATAGATTCTGTCCTCAAGGAAGTCCAGTTGAGAAGCAAAAGAAATAGGAGAGGTTGTATGGGAAATGATATACCGGTGGAGGAAGGGTAAGAAGTGTGCTTGGATGGAAAAGAGTGGAGGTCCGTTCTCTTTGCTGATCCTTTAGGATACACGGTGTTATGGGTAAAAAATTGATTGGTAAAGTAGGATAGATAGGAGCTACAACACTTTACAGATAGGGTTGCATTCGTCCAAATCCATGATAGACTTTATATAATTTTGCTGGAATATTTCTTATATTTTTGGGGTAAGGCAAATTATAAAGGCCAGTAATTTTCAGAAACCTGATGCTGTATTTACTGATGTGATGATTCACGGAGTTTCTGCCCTGTTCATTTTCTATAACGCACCTAAACTCAAATGCCCAGGGATTTGAGCAGGTGCGTTATAGAGAATGAACAACTAAGAAAAAATGCAGAAGGAATAATTTCACTTATAGAGCCTACAACAGTAACCAACCAACGATAAAGGTCTAGCTAGAATGATCAAAGCTGAAAAAAGAACATTATGTAATTTGAATTAAATGGACAAATTATATAGCTTTATCTATCAATATATGTGGACTGTTGAAGGCCTTTTCGGGTTATTTAACTTTAGTGTTTAAAACGCCGACCGTGAAAGCCTAAGAAGTTATATCTGTTAGTTACGCTATTTTACTAGCCATATTTGTAGATGTTTAACAAAAAGTCTTATGGTTAAGTAGGTATGTATCATTTCCACAATACATGATGTTATTTTCATGCATGGTGTAGTCGTGATTCTGCGGAACGAACCACCATAACGTGAGACTGCATATACCATGTCTTCCAACCTTCCATATCTCCATGACGAAGCGTCATATTATATTACCATATAACAACGGATCAATGCTACGATGACGCGAAAATGCATCCTTAATAATTGGTTGCCTACCTGCTGTTATTGGAATATTAAGGAACATTTTTCTTTTATTTTTATTACATTATTCAGTTTAATTGCGGAGTAAATGTATTACATGTTTGAATTAACTTTGTTTTTCAATAAGCACTTATTCAATTTCTAGCGTTGTTGACAAAGCTTATGGGAAATATTATACTAGCTTTCACGACAGACTTTGTCCTGTGGTCTACTAAGTATATTTATTTAATTCGAATTTCGTATAATTTTAAATCAAATACCTATTTAAGAAATGTACCTACATATATTTCCGACCGATGCATCTGTTTTAAACCATATATTTTGCATCTGCATTCTCAGTCAACCAATTTCAGTCAAACCCCTATTTGATTTCAAATTTACCAAATTTGCAAAAAGACCTAAAAAGGTTAGCTATTGTAAGTTAACTTAAATTTTTATATTAAATTCAGGCTTTTTTATTTTTCTTTCATAATAACCTTCTCCTGACAATCACAAACACACAAAATAATTATCGGAATCGGTCCAGACGATGACGCGTTTTGCGAAGACCAAGGAAACTAGAGCTCCTTTTTATATTGTATAAGTTTAGAGATTATTATAATATGATCTCTCTAAGAATTTGTAAACTAGGCATCAAACTTACCCTGACAACATAATACATTATAGTGTAGAAACAAGAGCTGATATTGCAAGGACGAAGAGCCTTCTACGTACAATAATTGCAGGAACAATAATCCGGGGCAGGTCTAGGAACTCCAATATTCCAAGAAAATGCGATGTCCAGGATCTCAAAGAGTTTTTGGAGAATCACTTATGAGAGAGAGCAGATCTTGAAAGGCTTATAAAAATTGCTGAGATGGAGAGAAATCTGAACATCTAAATCCCAAGAACAGGAAGATCCGACAGATGACAGGACTCCATCAGAACAAGTCTTGCCAATTTTATGAGTCATGTTTGTGTTTATTGATTAAATACGTTACATAATTTCTATTACAGATACATCCACTACACATGACCGCATTGCGTGAACATAGATACTAGCTAAATGGACAAGTTTAGTAAAGTTTAGTATCGCAATGCAACTATTGAAGTATAATAGCTACCTACATACATAATATAGCTAAGTCACTGCCTACAATGTTTGTGAATAGGCAAGTGCCGTTATCCAATGCAATGCTGAATGCCTTGACCTAAGTGTAGTGCTGCGCAAGCATTAGATAGTCTACCTACATTATGTTATGTAGGTACCTATCTGCCAACATTGTATTATTGTCTATTATTGTTGATGTTGTTGTTTATGATTTGTCTTTGAGTGAGCTATCAAATTGAAATGATTACAAGATTCAGAATCCATTAACAGTTGCGGAAGATTCAAACAATTTTTACTTAATTTGTTTTCAACTAAACCAAACTAAATTCGAGAACAACTAGAGCAACCAACTTTATAGATATCATGTAGTTGGCGCCAGGATAATATACATTTATCAATTTTTGTTGACGTCCTAAATTTATTGCTAACTAGCTTTCCCGACAGAGTTTGTCCTGTGGTCCTAAGTATGAATATTGAATTCGAATAATTTGTATAAGGATAAGCTTTTTACCTTTTAACCAATGCAATTTAGATCGATGCATCTGTTTTAAACCATATATATTCCATCGAAATTCTGCCAATCGCACCAACTATCAAACAACTGACAGTTCCTGTCAAACTTTAATTTAATTTCAAGTTTTCAAATTTGGAATAAAGCCTGCATTATAAAAAAAGTACTAAAAAGGTTACCTTCTTAAGAGTTTTCTTTGATTTTCTAATTTTCCACGCAACTTTCTTAATTTTATTTCTTACATAAGAACCTTCTTCTGTCAAAAGCAAACACGCCAAAAAAAGAATTAGCGAAATCGATCAAGCTGTTTAGGCGTGATGCGATGACCTCGCAAAATAGCAGAGCTCTCCATGTTTATAACATAGAAGATTGAGGTTCGCGGCGCAAGTGAGTACCGGGTTATAAGCCATTTTCTATTATTACTGATGGCACAATAGATTCAAGGATGTACTTACTTTTCTTTAGAAGCTTTCAGTGCTCTTTCAGTCCAAAATTGAGAATAACATTTCAAAGCAAATCGTATCAGCTTTTTACAAAATAAATAATACTTACCTCTCATAGAAATTCAATAAGATTCAAATAAAATTCGAAATTCGCGATAAAATTAGTAGGTATTTTAAACTGTGATTCGTGAGGAACCTTGTAGAACGACATATTAATAATTAATTTTATTAAAACACATGAGATACATTCTTCCCATAGTTTCTAAAATTTAGTAATAAGCTACTGATGATGGGTGTAGGTCACCCGAAAACGTTCTAGCATAATTATTCATAAATAAAGTAGAACATACAAAGTTTCTTGTGTTTTAATAAAATTAATTATTAGTAGGTATATTATGAACTCGATCCATTTCGTCATCTCGATCTTAAAAATGGCAACGCGAGATTGACGAAAGCCCTTGGACTAAGAGATATAAAATTCAGTACACCCTACACCCACATATGGTACATCCTGCTAGAAAACTAACAAGTCTCTGGTAACCAAGGGAAACTAAACTCATACAACTTGCCTGGACAGCGTGGTGTTATGTCAATTTCAATGACTGTCCAACATCCCCAAAAATCAGATTAGGAGGCCCTTGTTCAGCAGTGGACGACGTTGGCAAGAAAGAAGAAGAATGTATGTTGAAAGTATAGATACTAATACGATGACAACATAAATTTATAAGGCTGAAAAAAAGGTGAAGGAAAGCGTGGTCGACCGAAAATGACGTGGATGTTCCGTTCACAAGGAAGGCCAGGTCATAGTTAAGGAAATCGGAGAGATTGGATGAGAATATAATGTCGATGGAAGAAACAAATGAAGTGTGTTTGGATAGAAAAGTGTGTAGGGCTGTTGACTCTGCCTACCCCAGGGATATATGTGATTTATTTATTGATGGGTAAAATAAACCTATTTGAGAATTTGTGTTAATCAGTTGGTTATCAAATCTTCGGGTTTCATTATTCACCATGCGTTTAACTTTTTCCGTTGATTTATTCTTGACTTGCATTCTCTGTGACCAAGAAAAATAGGGCTCCATTTTTATAATACATAGAGATTGGATTGTTTGAAGACGAATACTTTTCTATCACTGTATGCCAAACGTATCGGTATGCAATTGGTGTCTTTGACAACATGACTACTTTAAGATATGCAGGGTTTCGGAGCACAGTGTCGAGACGAAATGTAAGCTGTGGGGCTAGTACGAGTTTCATCGAAAGCTAACTGCACGCTAATAAGCGTGCAAATATTGTTCGAAAATCAAACGATCGAATCATTCGATCATTTTTTGGAAATTTTTCGAAACTCTTTCGTTGATCGTTAGGTACGATATTCGATCATCGAAAACTTATACTAGTGGTTCTGTTTGATGCGTGTGTGTTGCCCATTCTCCTATACGGGTGTGAGTCCTGGCACCTGACCAAAACCCAGGCACAAAATGTATCTCCATTTAAAAAGAAGTGGCGGGAGAATCTTAAGATTGTACCACCGCATCACGAACGACGCTATAATACGGCGGCGCACACAGCGCAGGCCCATCAATCCCACCATTATGGAGAGGCCGAATGACAGTTGACCGTGGTGAGCGCTGTTATCAGGGTCTCGAAGACGTGGAAGACCTTCGAGGCAGAGCTGAGGGAGTTGGATATGGTGCGGGAGGAGGTCATAAGCGTTGTACAAGATCGAGCGCAATGGAGAGCTCTTGTTGCCTCCATATGCCCCTGAGTGAGGTTCAAAGGAAGATTGTACTCCTTGTTCTTCTGATAAAGATGGTTGATATAATAACGCATAGCTGGTGAATCAGACCAACTCCCTTACGCCAAACATATTATTACGTAGCATAATTGTTTGGTAAGTACTCGCATGAAATATGTTTGCGGACGCCATTCGACAGGTTGTGTAATAATTGTTTTTCAAAAAGTATCTCGTGGCACCTGTCTCTAAGGGCTTAGAATCGACCTGGTCTCAACTCACATATTGCAATAACCATGCAACTGAATGAACCGCACATCTCTTTTAATATTTATACCAACTGCGCACAGTGTAGGAACACGAAGAATATCCATTACATTTTTTATATCAAAATGAATCTGTGCTCACTCTAATGCGGTGTTCAGACGAGGCGAATATCGCCAGGACACTAAAATATCGCCAGCCAATTGAACCGTGTGAACAGATTGTCGATAAATCTGAAGCGATTAAAATGGTTGAAAGCGATATCGTCTCAAGTTGAACGCCTTTCAACTTTGGTATCTGGTGGAACGATTCACGCATGCGCAGATATGCGCGGCGTCCGTATGTTCTGTTTCTTGACAGTTGACAGCACTGCTCTAAATTTATTTCTCCTTAGAATCCAATTCCGCACCCAATATCTGCGTTTTTTTTTATTTTTCCTCAATTAGGAATCTTTTTATATCGTCTAAAACAATATTTTCAACTAACTCCAATTACTCCGCGACTTCTACCTCGACGTCCGCCATTTTTAAAACAATCAGCGCACCTGACAGATTGAATGTATGTCGGTGGACTCGTGTGAACACATCAGACGATCTATGGGCGAACGAGCGATATTTTTCTTATGCAAGCGAAATCGTCTGGCCTTACATCGCCCCGTCTGAACACCGCATAAGTGAACACATATATACTCTTTGACTCTTTCACACTAAGCTACTTAAAGCTTGTGTCGGCACCTGAGATCGAACCCACGACCTAGACAAATTGAAATTGGCGGACGAATACAAATGAATTATTCGACAATGTAATCCTAGAGTAGGAAGAAAATTACTAGGTATACATTGACGAAATCTTTTTTTGTAGCCGAACGCCAATTTGAATTTGTCTAGATCGGAAGTTGTAGGTATTATCCATCTATTGGAAAATCTTCGTTTACACACAACAGGCACGCACACAAAAGACAACACACAACCAAAACACACGTTCACAAAGTATCTTAAAATATTAAGCGACTCCGCAACATATCCTTTGCCTAGAAGTCCCTACTTCAAGATGTGGATAAGGACACTCTCGGATTAGTTTTATATTTTTACTAGCTTTCCCGACAGGCGTTGTCCTGTAGTCCTTACTATGAATTTTGGTTACAAATTTGTAATTTACTTATACAAAAATACGTTCAAAATATGTTTTAATGTCAAAAAATTATTTCTGAAAGATCGAAAAAAACCATAAAAATTCTGCATAGGTAAGTACTATTTTTTTAATGACAATGGTTGTCAGGTAGAAAATATTTTTTTGTTATAGAATTTTTTATAGATGGCGGTGGCGTCGCAACAAATCCGTTCCATACTAACTTTAATATTATATTTTATATAATTTCTTATCCATTTTTTAAACCTTTTTATTAGTTATTCTGTTATCCGAAGCGGAGAAGAATCCAATAAATCAAGCATCGGAAGAATCTGTTTAGCCGATCTCGAGTTATAAGTGTTCGCACTAACCCGACTTTCTTTATATTATAGACTAGCTTACCCGCCCATCGAACTTCGATGTAACCTAGAATAAAAATAATAATTTTGACACATTATATGAATTAAATACAGTTTACGACAATAAAACTGAATTAAAATTGATCAAAATTTTACAATAATTCCTCTATAGGTGCATAAAAATCCAAGAGATGGCGGTGTAATAGAAAATAAGTTGCATGTGAAACATGGTACGTCATTGTACAATTGTACATATCTTGTTACAAGAATAGACCATTGAATCAAAATTTTACCGAATTATTATGGTATAAGATTTCTAGGGATACGCATTTACCGCACAATTACTATGAAGATCCTGTGTATTTGCGTGTGCGCAAAATCAAATTACTTTCTAAATACTCGCAAAATCTTTATCGATGATGATATCACGAAACTAAGTACGTATCTCATGATCTAAACCACTTGACGCACGTACCATGTAATTCAATTTTCAGCTGCTTCTTGTACGGCTATAAATAATAATATTTTTAATACTTACACGATACCCGCAGTGCAGCCAACTGCCACCACTGATACCTAATAATAATGATTGCATGCCCTGCTGCAGTACTTACAGTTAAGATTATTTTCCCCAATTTATATGAAGCTTTCGAACCAAATCATTTTCGAGTTTCCAGCAAAACAAACATGACATCATAAGTTTTTATATTTATGAGTATTTTCTTGTGCTGATTTGCAATAATTTTGTTCCCATTGACTAGGGGTTTAATGGAAGTGTATTACTTTATAGATTTTTTTTATTTTCCACCTTTTGACCTTTTAACTGAAAATTGTGAAAAAATACGTAACTTTAGGATATATGCAATACATTACAATACATTTTCTTATAGCTGATGATTGAAGTAATGTTTTAAATAAAGAAAATGTTTTTTTTTTTAATAAAACATATTTAAATCAAAAGTAAGTATTTTCTTTTTTAGTGTCAATGTACAAAAAATGTCTGACATTTGGTGTAAAAACCAAACAGAAGGTGCAAATCATGTCCATTTTAGTGAAGGTTTGCAAAATAAATCTTATTAAACGATCAGAAGCTTTGCTCTTAATTAGAAGTAAGAAATAATCGAGTTAAACAATGTACACGATTTAACTTTAGTAGTGGATAACCCGAAACAGGGACGTAGAGGACCGCAATACCTATCCATTTAACCCCCATGTATGTTCAAAAGTTATTGACGTGATTGTGAATTTTGAATAAATCCGGATTTCTCACTAAAATACAGATTTGTAGCCATTGATTTTACCATCTTGATTTTTTTTCTGAGAATGGTCCGATAGTGGCCCTAATGTTAAGTATAATTTTTGTTTTTATTTTATTTATTTTTGTTTTTATTTTATTTATTTTAGTTTTTATTCTATTTTATTTTATTGTTATATCATGTAAGCCTCAACACAGACTAGTTTGTCTAGTGGGGCTGCAGCTTTTGTTAAAAAATGCATGTAAAAATATGAAATAAAGATTATTATTATTATAATATCTTTGTAAATCAGCACCCAATAGATTTGATTTAAAAAAATCTTCTCTTAAACTTTTCTTCCAAACTAATTTTTTTCCACAAACTTTCAAGTGCTCTAAGAGCAAATTTTGACACAATTTTTTTTTCTACGACTTATTTTAAAAACTGGAGAACTACTCATGAAAATTTCATTCAGATAGTTTAATGCAGGGATGCACAGACATATAGCTAACATCAGGGGCCACTGGGGAAGTTTATGAGCCAGGACGGGCCGCTAGAAGGAAAATTAACACTTTTTCTTCTTCTTCTTCTACTTGGAAATTTTAATTTCCACATGATGGTGTGGTCTGCCTTTAGTATTTTACGCCGCCACTCAGCTCTGTCTTGGGTTAGCTCTGCAACTCCTCATATTTTGACATACAACTTCACGCCAACTTCGTTTGTAAATTTATACCAATATTTTTTTTTATTTCTACAAATTATAATACTAATGATTAATGATCAAACACTGTAATCATATTTTTTTTATTTATTTGCACAGTCCAAAATCACTCGAATTCGGGTGAAAGACCTCAATAAATAAAAAAAAAAAATCACAGCAGTACTTACGTCCCTGTAGGGACGATGTGTCATTAATACCAAGTTTTCCGAAAAAAGGAAACAACAATCAATTACATACTTAATACATTTGGAAGAGCAATAAACTATGAACTTTGTACATGAGATTGAAATAAAACAACATTGTTTAGGAAAATAGAAAATATCATTCTCACAACACTTAACACAGAAATCTTGTGGAAACATTTTACATACAATACACTCATAATGGATAATTAAATAAATCCAAATGTCGCACAGAACAACATTTTTTCATTACATAAGACAGTCTTATTATATCTATGAGTGGTGAAAAGCCGTTTTTAAATTATTTGTGGTAGGTACCTACCTGCATGATAAATAAAACAAATTGTTAATTAAAATAAAGATAAAAAATATTGTTATACAATCTTAAAACTATAATTTTTGACATTGTTGTACTTTAGAATAAACATATGGTACATTTGTCCCCTAATGACTCAAAGGGACCAAATTGGGAACCACTAAGTGAGAAGATTTTTCGACATATTATTCCTTTTTCGATGTTTTATTAGTTGTTCTGTTATCCGGAGTGGAGAAGAATCCAATAAACCAATCATCATAAAAATCTGTTTAGCCGATCTCGAGTTATAAGTGTTCGTACTTACTCGACTTTCTTTTATATTATAGACAACACCTTTCATCTCAAAGTCCCTGACCATAACAGGAGTAAAAGCCTATTGTAAAAATACGACTGACCATATTTGTTGATCGACTGACATGTATGTATGGACATCACGTTCGCTTTTTTTATTTTCTTTATGCGTCGCACTTGTTATTTTATCCGCCAATTTTGGCAATCAAAAAAACTGGTTCCTCAAAACAAGGATCAGGCAAGTGCAATCCAGGACATGGGACGTCCTGCCATCTTGACTCATGCAGGTGTCGCAAAGCAATTAATGGGAGCCTTAAATTGTAGTCTTAAAAGTACTTTTATAAGGAATATTTAATTATTGCATTCTAATACACATAATCTCTGTATATAAAAATGGAGCCCTATTTCCTTTGGTCATCACATTGCGCATGAACGGCTGGACCAATATAGCTTATTCTTTTTTTGTTGGGTTTGCTACTGTTAGGAGAAGGTTCTTATGAATGAAAAACTAAAGAAAGCTGCTTAGAACATTAGATAATTTGAGAAAACTTAACGTAGGTAAACCTCGTTTGGTTTGGTCACATAATACGAATATCTCTCAAATGTTTTTGTATTGTAAAGGGTAAAAGGGGCAAACAGACCGCCATACAATGCGAACGATTTAAATTCTCCACTACAACATTAAATTTAAATTCTTGCCAATTTTATGGTGTTTGCGACTAAAAAATACCCAAATACAATGTTGCAGCAGGTAATTTTTGGTATGGAGAAACTCCTTCAACGGGAAGAATATTTTGTTGCATTCTGCAATTCTTTTTTTTTTTAATTTATTCATTCAATATGGAAATTGTCTGTTACTTAAAACTTAACATTTAATAAAAAAATTAAACTACTGAGAAAAGACACTCCTGAATAACACCCAGTGGCGGATTTAACAGTACGCGGACTAAGCGGCCGCGGGGGCCCCGAGCTCGTGAGGGGGCCCGAAATTAAATGAGAAAATAAATTCGGAGCCCCGAGCTTGTGAAGGGAAATTAAATGAGAAAAAAAATCGAGGCCTCGATTTTTTAAGGGAAATTGAATGAGAAAAAAATTCGGGCCCCGAGCTTGTGAAGGGAAATTAAATGAGAAAAAAATTCGGGGCCCCGAGCTTGTGAAGGGAAATTAAATGAGAAACAACATTCATTAAAATTCTCAAAATTTTTAAAACAAAAAATATATACTGTACTTTTTTCCCTTTTAACATGTCTCGACGTAAGCTAGTACAAAAAGTGTACACCGGATTGAGTTTAAATCAAATTCTCCTTTTTCTTCTTTTAGACGAGCCATAACAGGTCACCCGATCACTTCGGCGAAAGCTTCCTTGTCTTTAATCAGCTTCTATTAATTTTTTTTCTTCAGATTTTTGCTTCATAATTGTAACATTTCTATCTTCTTTTTATATTAGGTCTTTACCTATATGAAACTGTTGTTTTGTATGAAAAACATAACTATTCGGATCAAAATTCCTTCATTTCTGTGCCTGTTGAGCAGCGCAAGTTAGATTTCGATGCCCACTTGCGCTAAAGATCGTCGAGTACGCGGTGCACGCATCTAACAAGCTTTTTTATCTTGTCAATTTGTCGAAAATGGACAGAATTGTTTTGATGCTAACATCAAAAGCTGCTGCTAGCTCAGCTACTGATTGAGTATCACCAGCTTCCACTATTGCCTTTAATTCATCATCATTGACCAAAGTGTCCGGACTACCAAGTGGTTCATTTTTCAAGTCAATATTTCCAGAAAGGAACCGTGCAAACCAATAACGGGTTGTGCTGCGTTGGTGCCACGATGGAACTCATATTCCATAATTATTATTATTACACTAATTACTCATAGTATATGGAATATTTACTCATAGTATATGGAATATAAAAGAGTCTTGTGATCGGATTTCAAAAAAAAAAAAAAATTCGCTGAAATTAATTTTCTCGACGTTTTCGAGGGTGTAGATTCCAAAAATTCATTTTTTTTTAAATTTCCGCGTACCAGTACCCGTACGCCAAAAATGTGTTCGCACCCATAACTCATAGTAATTCTTATCCGATTTGATTGAAATTTGGTAGAACGGTTAGCCCCTCGATGTAGATGAGTCAGTAAAATGTTGAGATCTGTACCTTCAGGGGAACCCTCTTAAATTATCCAAAGAAAATTTCACTTGTTCTAGAAAAAGGGCTAAAAAAGAAAAAAAAAATTCTTCGATTTTCATAAAATTTGGTTTACGGGTTGGTCTTATGCTCCTACACAAGCACGTAAAATTTGAGGTCCGTAACTTCAGTGGGTTCCCCTTAAAGTAGCGATTAATATTGAATATGTAGTTCTAAAGCAGATAATTAAAAGCTCCAATAGTCGATATCATTTTAAAGTTTCTATAATAATTCCAAGGATAAATTCATTTTAATCGTAAAATTATGAATTTTTATGCAAAGATATGTTTTACACGAAAAGGCTGTTATAATATACCTACTATGAGTTCTGGGCTACCCTAGGTTAGCAGCTTTTTTTTTCAGTATCCATTATAAAGAAAAATGTTCAAATCGAATGAAAATTTACAAACACTTGTCAATAAACATAAAAACTGATTTTGTAAAAAGAATGTCATCTTTTTAAAACGAAATTAATTTGAATTTCGAATTCGAATTCGAAAGCCAATCAAAACTTTTCTTTTATTTGAAATGGTACTGAAAAACGTCAATTTCTAATAATAGGTATACCTGTTTATTCGAAGGTAATAATAAAATTTAAATAAAAAACTTTTTAGAACATTTCCACAGTTTAGGTGTTTCCTGAGGTCACGACCTACATGATCACAGGATTTTTAGAAAATTCCGGAAAAGGATTTTTAATTTTTAGGTTGTGAAACTAAAAAAAAGCGTCGAAGGAAATTTGTAATTCAAAATAAGCAAAAAGAGTCACTGCGTTAGAAGCGAAATCAATTCGGAATAAAATGGACAAGTAATATAAGTATCCCAAAAGATACTATTAAAAAAGCTAGAAGCTGTGGGAATAAGGGGCCTGGCTCAAAAGTTTCTGGCAAGTTACCTCTCTGGTAGGACACAGGCAGTTAAAATAGGAAATAAACAGAGTAACCAGGAAAATATTCGCTTTGGAGTTCCTCAGGGTAGTACGCTGGGACCATTGTTATTTATAATTTATATAAATGAGCTCTGTAATATGGATGTTGGTGGGGATATTGTAACCTTTGCGGATGATACAGCTATAGTTTTCGGAGACTCGACATGGACTGAAGTCTTTAAGAGGGCTGAGTTTGGTTTGAGTCTGGTTAAGAGATGGCTCAGTGAACACTTGTTGACAGTTAACGTAGATAAGACTAAATTCATGCCATTCTCTCTCACGGCTGCGGGTGCTCTGAAGGAAACGAAATTATTGAAGATGCATTCCTGTATGGATTTGATGAATGATTGTGTATGTCCGCTTATATCATCTTGCAAAGAAATAAAATACTTGGGGTTAATCATAGATCAACACTTGATATGGGATGCGTATCTGGGTGCACTCACTAAGCGTCTGGGGAAATTACTTTATGTATTTAAAACACTACGAAAGGTACTTAATGAAACTAGTATTAAATCAATATACTTTGCGTTGTTCCAGTCTGTTATGTTGTATGGTATTGAGAGTTGGGGCAGTACGGCAAGCGTCCACCTGCAGCCTATAAACGTTGCACAAAAGGCAATCCTACGTATCATGGGTGATGTGGGATATCTAAGTCCTTCTGACCCCCTTTTTAGGAAATTTAAAGTTCTCGATGCTCGACAACTGTATATACAGCGAATTCTGGTCCGTTATTTTGGGTCTGATGCCTTGGTGTCTCAAACGGAGGGGCATGGGTTGAGGTCGCTTGCGCATGGAGTGAGGAGACTGCCAAGGATGAAAACTGCTCTGGGGCAGAGATCGCCGGAGTATCTGGCTCCAAGGTTGATGAATAGATTGCCAGGTGATGTTAAAGACTGCGAGAGTGTGACAGTGTTTAGGAGACGCTTGGATGAATGGTTGCTGACGAATGGAAGAGAGAGATCACGGTTCGAGTTGTTCAGCGTGCTGACGTAGTGCATATCTAAGACATGCAAAACTTTGCCTCGACACAGGCACAAGCCTAGTGAGGCAATATTTATTTAAGTTAAGGTTTAATTACAAATTTTTGTATTTTTTGATAAATTTGATTTGTATTTTCTTTTGAATAAAATTCATTCATTCATTCATTCAATATGGAACACGAAATTTTGCAAAAACAAATTGCTACAATCAAAAGAATGTGATTTAAAGAAAGGATACAAATGCTTTAATCTTTGGAAGCTTTTATCGAAAACCTTAGGCAAGACAAATTATTGATGTTTTTGGCGGAAACGTTGTGAAATCCCATGTTGAATAGGTAATTATTTTAAATAAAACTTTGTTTTGTTTAAAATAATTACCTTAGGCAAGACTTTGAGGAATTTGAAAAAGAAGCAACTGAATTATCAGGTCTTTTATTCAATATCGAAGAGAACCAATCATGCAGACAACAAAAAGGAAACTATTTTTCATGTTATGTGCGATAAACCATCAACTATCACGAATGGCCTCTACACAGGAGCACGCGCGGTAATGTAACCAACGCGCAACGTCACGTTGCAAGCAACGTATCAAAACTCTATAGTACGCGGTTTGCGGTGGTTCGTGCTCAAGTGATTCTAGAGCCTTTCAGTATATTGTTTTGTAAAGCAAAAATTAATAAACACAGTAATGAATATTTTTCAGAGATGACATTGCCGTAGTTATATGCGAAGATGAGTTTTAACACTTTTCGTTGTTTGTGGAAGAAAATAGGGATACCATGAAAACTACAACGGAGATTCACAAAGCCACAAAAGAAATGACATGTAAATTTCCAAATTTTGAAGTGTTATTAAAAATGTTTAGAACTATTTCCTTGTCAGGTATTTCCATATACAAATGTCTTTCCGTGGCATCAGGAGAAAGCTCATTATGGATTGAAACGTGTAAAAAAACTATTTAAGAAACAATATGGGGGAAGATAGATTAAATGATATGGCAATATTGTCTATTGAAAAAGAAATTCTAAATCAAATAACACGGCAAATTTTGGGCCCCCTTATTTCTACCGCTTACGGCCTCCACTTGTCATGATCTGCCACTGAATTAACACGTACTATAAGATTTATGCCGTGGTCGAGTGTGATGGAGACTTGGACACTATGAAGTAGTCTGAAGCAATAATGATGAATAGTATAGATTGTGGAAGGAAATGTAGGCGACACTGGAACGATCATGTAAATAGAATTTCAGACGAGGCGTGTCGCTCAACAAGGCAGCCCTGAAGGAAAAAGACCCCCGGGAAGACCACCAAAGCGATAGAGAGATAGTTGGCAGTCGACCTCCGCTGCCAAATATCTGAACAGCACGGTTACTCTTGAAACTCGATTCCAATCCTAAAATCGTAAAATCCCAAAATGGTACTCTTGAAATGCGACGCTAGCGCACGATTGGATTCAAATCGAGTGGTGATTTGAAGAACATGTGAAATCGTGTAAAATTTGAAAATTGGTACTCTTGACGTCGTTTTGACAATTACTCGATTCCACGGAATTGTATTGGAATCGTCTAACTGTCATTATTTACAAGATCGCATGAAAGTAACTTTTTTGAAATCGAGAAGACGTATTTTAATTATATTACTTATAAAAATGGCTCGTCTTGCATTATTTTTTAACATTTTGGAAAACGCGCGTCAAGTTGGTATGCGTCAACGAAATAACTTGCGTAAAATAGCAAGATATTCGCAAAATGCGTTTAGCATGAGTAGTGGGGATTTTGTGTATAGCAAATTACAGCGAATATCAAAAGAGATGTTTGAAGAGTTGTGCGGGATTTTGGAACCTTATATGACAAAACCTTAAAGACGAAGTGATATCTGTGTGCAAAACATGTCACTCGACATTACCATTGGAAGACATGAAAATGATAGTATAACCATACCCACAGAACCAACAGTTCTTTCAGCAGCTCATGACTGAAGCCAGACATGAGTTAGTTCATCAGCTGTGGAATTCACATCATAGGCGAATATGAATAATTTAAGAGAGCTTAAGAAATAACCATTTTATTATAAAAAGCTTCTTTATTGTGAATTCTGTTACACGTTTCATGTATATAATAGTAGGTATATGTAAATTGTCAAAGTTTGTAAAAATAACAAAATTGTAATATAATGTCATACATAATAATTTTATTGACTATTATTTTGATAATTAAATTATAAAAATACAATATACAAAATAAAAAAAACTATTAAAACTATTTTCTGTTGGATATTGCCTTTGCAATTTCCCTCGAGGCTGCTGCCACTTCAGCAGAGCCTGAACGAATGGCAGCAATAGTTGCGATTAAAATTCGGCACACTGCCCCATTTTTTATGCAGCTTCTTTAAACGGAATTATTGCTGTTAAGCGTTCTGCTTCCACCCGTTTTTCTTCCATTAATGTGAGACGCTCTCGTTCTTTCAACAAATTTAAAAAATATATACCTAAGATTTATTTTGATAAATCAGCAAATAAAATAATGCTAGCATTTTAATAATTATAATAAAATATAAGTAAACAAACAACGCACACTCTAATACAGAAACGTCAAAATGTTTATTTGAAATATAAACGAGTGTTTCCATTTAAAGAAAAGAATTCCTTAAATATTTAAGCAACGTCAAATTATTATATTTGTTAAGTAGGACAGTTATTAGTAAATCAAATTCGACTTATTTTATGTTTAAAAAAAAGTATACCACTCACGGATGTCAGATTTACTTCCTTACAGTTTGTTTGAGAATAACGCGACATAACAGCAATTATTATCAATTCCTAATTTACAGCGAAAATATTTTCATATTGCAATAACAAACTTGAAACTAAAACGTTTTCACGGCTTGGAACGCCAATATCAAATCCGATTCCAATCGCACGGAATTTGGTTCAAGAGTACGGTTTTGAAACTGGAATCGAGATTGTGATTGAAATTGGAATTGGGTTCGAATCGAGTGTCGAGAGTAAGCCTGCAGATCCGCAGGATCTATGAAGAGGAGAAGAAGAAACAAATTTGGCTTCACCGCAGAATGCTCGTATTCCATGTATTGGTTTGGTCGCTACAAAGGTGAAAGTGTTGCGAAGAGTTGTTTCGTACACCAATATGGAGGCCTGGAGGTTGGCAATATTTATTTATTTATTTATTTTAACAAAACACATTACAGAGGACAACTATACATTAAAAGTAGAAACATAATTAATTTATGGTCTTAAACTAAGTTGACCTCCATCGAGATGTGTCACATGTTACATTAATATGGCATACTTGGAAACCTACCGGGGGCATGGGATTATCCAAATGTGACATGTTGAAAACACTAATAATGGCTCAGGGATCTGAAATTTGACCACATAAAATCATTCGTTGCTAACATAAAGTGAGGCGTCAACAGTAGAGAACGGTCGAAAGCCCACAGCGTTCATAAGTTATCTCTTAAAGTTCAAACACTGGATGTTGTTATTGTTGATCTTGTCTACATGATTCAGTTGCTAGTCTATTCCTGTAAGATGTCAACTATTTTATAGCCGATGATAATTTAATCATAAAATGTTGCAGGAAGTCCAACGATGATAAATATGTTTGTCGCGGTATTTTACAGCTAGCAGAAATGTCGTCTTGCTGCTGTAATAGTTGTTGTCGTGCGGTCGATTTGCGTAGGACGAACTTGTCTCTGCATAGTTCCAGATCATTTGGACAGCTCCCGGCTTGCACAAAAGCCGTACACTTTTATTACTCGAAGGCTGTGACCGTAACTGTTCGCAGATTCAAATAATTACTATGTGTTTCTCGGAAGGAATTGTCATTAATTGATTTTGATAGCACAAGTCTTATTTCTATACAGAGAGTTGGGGTGTCTTTGCAAAGACGAACTTCCAGCGAGTGTGCTATCAAATTAACCCATTGAAAGAGATAGGCCTTCCCTTTCTTTCTCCACTTCTATACTTTTGTGGGATTCCCATCCTCTGGGGTCTGGTGAAATTCTTGATGTCATCCATTTAATAAGTGTAGTCTTTTATCGCTCCTAGGTCTTCACTCATTCTCCTCCATACTTACATACTTAACAAGTCCGATCACCCATCTACTAGATCACTCCAATATTCGGCAGCTGCAACAGCATTGTCATTACTCATGATTTAGTCTTGTATATACACAGGCATGTCTCGGCAAGCGAGGAGATGTTCGTCACTTTGAGTCTCATCGCAGCTACACGAGACATCCTCTTCCACACTATAACCCCACCTGTGCATGTTTTTCTTGCATATAGTGACACCCACTCGAGTGTCTTTCAAGTTGGGTAAGTAGTTGGTGTCCCGGTCTTCCATGTATTGTCTTCTACTCTACTGTAATGTCCCCAGTTCATGTTCTCTGCTGCAGAGCTATCCTCCCTTCTACTTCAGTCACATTTTTTTGGCTGCTTATCGAGTAATTTCTTGACTTCCTGTCTAATAGTTTAGTATCCACCATTATTTGCTCCATTTTGATTTCAGTTACTCTAGTTAGTTATTAAGGCGATAGTTTCCTTGCCATTTACGTGAAGACTGATAAAACCTACAGCTAAAACATTTAGTTTTCAGTGTGCTTGATGGGACATTTCTATAAAAAGAAGTGCTATGAGCCTCCCGAAAGTTGCCCATGCGAGACTGGAAAGCATGGTTATAAAAGTATTTTTCGGTTTTTTAATGATTTGATTAAATAATTATGACAATTATTCTCAAATCGTATTGATATTTTTATAACCACTTTCTTGCTTATAAATCTGTATTATTTGGTACTATAGAAAATATATAAGATATACATTTTTTGGTTAAATTGAAATCGAAACTTCTCAAACGTTCCAAAAATCTTCGTTACTCTTTTCGTATTTATCCCCAATTCGTTCAAGAATTCCCTTCCTAATTCTAAGTCATTTCTCTATGTGTCATTTGTGTAACATGTGACACATCTCGATGGAGGTCAACTTAGTTTGAGGCCATAAATTTATACTTTTAATGTATAGTTGTCCTCTGTAATGTGTTTTGTTAAAATAAATAAATAACACGATGATAAAACAATGATTATCTGTACAAACACTCTTAGATACAGTTTGTTCTTATTTTATAGGAATATCCTCGAGGTCAACCGCTCTTGTTCAGTTTGAGGCTGGTGACAACTACTGTTAGAAATTTCAAGGGATAATTATTAAAGCCAGGAAGAGCGAGCGGTCTTTAAGAAAATGTCCGAATAACAGAACTTTGATATGTTTCACTGCCGAACTAACTGTAACGTTTATATCTGCGTGTTACGTAGATCCAATAATTCTGGACATGTATACTAATAATTATAATGAAATATTGTCATAAGATTAGAGCTGATAGCTCGAGATCTTCTAAACTACTGAAATATTCATAACAGTCTCTCGTTTATGCCTTCCAGATTAAATTTCCTGTTTAAGTATTTTCCTCACGCAATGTCCTCTAAAAGGTATTCGCATGAATTGGATTTTGAAATGTCTACGGTTATTTTAATAGATGTGGAATAATATGTGTCTTTGATAATATGGACATGCGATCAGAATTAAATATAGGAATACGTTTTTTTTTATCTTTTACCCTTAAATTACTGTGGCATCTTCCAGAAGGATGACGATCATCCCTTTTTTTGCATAGTTTCAAATGTTAAACCACGTATAACAGGCATAGGCTAACATGCGTATGCGATGAAAAGTGCTAATATTATTGGATGCTTGATGACTGTTATAAATAGTAAGCTGAAAGGAGAGCCAATTGAGATGAAATGGACACATAGAAAGAAGATCGCGAATTTAGTCCTTTATTATTTTAGTACTAGAGATGAAACGGATAGCATTTTAGCCGGATACTGGATATTCGGCCAATGCAGCCGCCCCATTCCAGATATCCGCAGCCGAATATCCGGCGGAACGTTGGTATGGGTGGATTAGATCCCATTCGGGTATTTTCGCTGAGAAGAAAAATAAAATTTCAAAATCTTGCAGTAGTATTGTAGGTATATCGACTTTTTTGTGAAGCTGCCCTTAATTATGAAAACAAATAATTAGAACCTTCTTCTATTTAGTCGTAATCTAAAAATAACTTCAACATCACACTTTCTTCAATCCCTGTGTTCACAACTTCATCACAAAGGGGTTTGTGTATACTTTTGGTCAAGAATTAAGAAAAGTTCAGTCCAACCATACTATAGCAATCCGTCTTGATGTAGACAATCTGTCTCCATGACGTCTGCCTCCAAATCTCGAGATACGTACTGGCAAGCTACTTCTAGAAATGCAGATTGCTCTATTGAAAACCAAATGAGACAAGTTTTGACCGCATATGACTACAGCCTAGTAGCTGACCAGAGACAAGAACTACCTGGCTCAATACAACCTAAACTTGTACATAAACCGAATTGGATGATATGTGTACAGCAACGCTTCAAACTTACAAACGGGGTAGATGGACTCTCCAGAATGCGCATGTGGGATGACACAAACAATCGATCATCTGATAAACGAGTGCTCCACGTACACTTTTTAAGAATGACTTCAGGAATTACATGACACGTTTCAATGTCCTTGGTCCCTGGGAGTTAAATTGCATGTGAGCGACCTCAAGCGGTATGCAAACCTCTAAAGACTTTGTATAATAATATCAGACCTCGGTAGCCTATAGTTGTACTGGCGTGGACTTCAGATCACGAGGTCCCGGGTTGGATTCACAGTCGGATCAGAGTGCTTTTCACTTGAAATTTCTACCCGGGGTTGGCCTATCTCAGATTGGACGGGACCGGCTGACTGAAAAAATTGCCTCAGGCAATGAGTTCCGCCGGCTATACTGACACATTTGTATAGAAAAGTGTTCTAGGTACCTATTATTATTATAATTTTAAAACATGAATTATTCAATAAATCACAATATATCATATAAAGCATATATACATACCTAATTGTATAAAAGAATAATTAAACTAAACACAATGTTAAACACTTATATAAAAATATCCGTGTGCATGCTCTCATGATACATCACGATGTAATGTAATAATGAGAGACCTTTGAACTAAAGATACAGGAACTTTCTTAACATCCTACATGAGGACAACAGATCTGCCTTTTGTATGGTATATCTGAGACCACTACAGATGCTAAGTTTCCCTAGATTCTCTTTAAGAGACTTTGGAATAACTCCATTCGTCGATATCACTATAGGTATTATGTGTGTGGTTGGTGTATGCCACATATCCTTGATTTCGTGAGCAAGATCAAGATATTTACTTATTACTCATAGTATATGGAATATACGAGTCTTGTGATCGGATTTCAAAAAAAAAAAGATTTCGCTGAAATTAATTTTCTCGACGTTTTCGAGGGTGTAGATTCCAAAAATGCAAAAATTTTTTTTTTAATAAATTTTGGTATACGGGTTGGTTATATGCTCCTACACAAGCACGTAAAATTTGAGGTCCGTAACTTCAGTGGGTCCCCCTTAAAGTACCGATTAATATTGAATATGTAGTTCTAAAGCAGATAATAAAAAGCTCCAATAGTCGATATCATTTTAAAGTTTCTATAATAACTCCAAGGATAAATTCATTTTAATCGTAAAATTATGAATTTTTATGCAAAGATATTATGTTTTACACAAAAAGGCTGTTATAATATACTATGAGTTCTGGGCTACCCTAGGTTAGCAGCTTTTCTTATCTTGCTCGGCTTTTTTCAAATTTTCGTCATACGGTATAGTGATATCCACGAGATACATTATCCCGTTCCTACGATCAACCAATACAATGTCCGGACGATTTGCGTTGATCGTACGGTCAGTGTGTATTGGTATATCCCAATATAACTTTGTATTACTGTTTTGCATTACCAGAATTTGGGGTGTACCTGTAATAAGGTACTTCAAAATCGAGCAAACCATATTATTATTATCAGCAATGTGGTTTATTTTCGATGTTTGTCTTCATATATCAAACCTTTACTACAGATTACACAAGTATTATTTTATAACAATTTTAAACTAACCTCAAGGACTTTACTTTGATACAATGTAATTATAATCCTCTGCCATCCGGAATGTTGTACGGGCCTTTGCGAGCAGATTAAAATTCCACGCACCATTCACGACATGATGGATCGTACAAAACATTCAGATCATAATTATCTTAGACACGGATCGGTTTCTTTGTATAGTACATAGTCAGTTAGAAGGACATCTTAGTCTATGGGAATTAAAATAGCTGTCCATAAAGCCACAAATGTGCAGAATAAATCGTTACATGTTTTAATATCCTATATAGAGATATCTTGTTTATATCCTCGCGGATTGAAGACTGAATTTTTCCTACTAACATAGGTAGTAATCAAACCAATGTATTGGGAAACAATCTCAACAGACGTTGTCCTGTGGTTCCAACCCGAGGCGGCCCGTTCATATGTGCATAATGTGCACTGCGCCCCCAGTAAAAAATACATAATTAATTCGATTGAGTTACACTAATAAAATAATACCTACTATTAAAATATTTCCAAAACATCCATATTTCGTTCGAATTCATAGCTCAGGCGGGAACAACGTGAGAATATATACCTCGCCTATGATGCTGCGTTTGCACATGAAAGTGCCCGATAATTTTGTTGACGTTGTATGAAAATTGGACTAAGTGGGATGGGCTACTGTAAGATTGGCAATTATACGTTTGCGAGAATGAGAGAGAACTACCATCATGAACAGTAAACAATAATTTTGTTGTTATGGCGTCGCAGGAAATCTGTTCCATACTAACTTTAATATTATATTTTATACTATTTCTTATCCATTTTTCAACTTTTTATTATTATTATTATGATTTGAACTGTCAAAAACTACACACTACTAGTACTATAGTAAGTTTAACTTCAAAATAATAAAAAAAATTTAACAGATTTGTTGAAATAACACTAGATACCTATCTAAAATAAATATTAAAATTATTTTATTTTTATTAGTTATTCTGTTATCCGGAGCGAAGAAGAATCGAATAAATCAAACATCGAAAGAATCTGTTCAGCCGATCTCGAGTTTCATTCATATTATAAGATTTAAATAGTTCTATTCTGCATAGTAAAATATTTTCTTCAATTGTTTGACCGAACTTAACTTAACGAGGCGTTTTCGGTCTGCCCCCTAATTCACGAAAAAGTTCTGTTTAAAGTAAAGTTATAATTATTTACTTACTTAAAAAGTGTTGTTTCCTTTAAAAAAAATCTTTTTTGGTGAATGAAACGAATTACCATAATTATTAACATTTATTTTCACACTTTACGCAACTAAATTAGGTCGCTAAACTGCTTAATTAAAGTTTATTCCAAAATAAAACGTAAATTTCAGTTTCGAAGTGCAAAAACGGCTCAAATAATACTTGATAAGTTCTAAACTTAAACTCTTTCATGAATTAACCTTTTAATCATTCTGATTTCTTGAGCAACTAGCCAGTTTTGGAAATTGTCAAAGTACTAATACCTACTGAGGGTATTTTTTTCCGAAATTTTCCTGTTTCAGATGGAAACGTGGATTTCGATCTGTAATTTGCCGTAACTTTTTTTTTGTCGAGTATATTACGGCTACGAAGAGAGTATCAATTGAGAGAAACGAGTTTAAATGTGCGTCTGGGAACCGCTTTACACGTGAAAAAAAACCTAAAGTTAAGAACATTGTAGGTTCGCGCTCATACATGAAACCGCTTGAAGGTATACCTTAACCATGTGATATTCAAATATAAGATAAACATCGGAAGAATATATTGTATCAGCATGTTTAGTCGGGATGGAAAGTGTGAAAAAGAAATCGAACGTAGGAAAGTTGCTGGTTGGGCGGTGCACTAAGACCTATTATGAAAAACAACGACATCTCACTACAAGCAAAAAGCAACTAGTGCATGACGCGATCCTGTTACCATCGATGATGTATGGTTGTGAAACGTGGACATGGACGAAAAAAGAGGAAAGTCGTATAAATGCAGTAGAGATGAAATCTCTACGAAGAATATGTGGAAAAACTTTATGGAATATGGAAAGGAATGAAAATATTAGGAAGGAATGTGGTATGGAAGTAAGTGTTGTGACAAAGATGAAAGTTAATAAGTTAACATGGTTTGGGCATGTGGAAAGAATGGATGCAAGCAGAGTGACAAAGAGAATTCATAAGGCTGAAAGGAAATGTGTAAGAAAGCGTGGCCGACCGAGAATGACGTGGATCGAACACATCGATTCCGTACTCAAGGAAGGCAGGTAAGAAGTAAGAGAAATAGGAGAGGGTGCAATAGCAATGTTATGTCGGTGGAAGAAGCGAAAAAAGTATGCTCGGATAGAAAAGAGTGGAGGTCCGTTCTCTCTGCCTACCTCTTCGGGATGATGGGGAAAAAAAATTCTTAAGCAGTAAGTAGGTACTATTTATTATGTGTTTAATATCAGTTATGACATTTTCTTCTCTGGACTGTGAAGCACGTCTTCCTTACAATACTACTTGTCTAGGATTGTTTATGATTTAGCTGTTATATTACGCGTAATTTAATATCGCTATCTTAAATCAAATGCGTCATAGCATTAATATTAATATTGTTAGTAGAATAACAGATCTTCAATCATTTTTATTCAATTCATGTCTTACGGAACTGCGTAGAATCAGACCGATAACTTATCTAAGTGGAATATAAGATAATAATTAGCATACGGTAGACCATTAATTGTCAACAGTGTTGACATTGTTATATAGTTTACGTTGATTATTCTTCTTATCGTTGGAAATGAGTCAGATGCAACAAAATGGTTGCTACGTTGACGGATCGACGTGACCAACTTTCAAATTTATATCTGAGCTTGAAACAAAATTGCGCAATATCACGACATCATTTTTGAAGATACCATCAAAATTTTACCTTTTTTAACCTTTTTACATCTGACAGGCACCGGGTTACACTGATGTTGACGATCATTATGTGGATCGAATAAGCCAGCCTTGGAAACAATAGAAGAAGACAGTCGTAAGCCCACGGTGGTCAAATTTAAACAAATCAGCTAATATTATAGTTATTTATTTTTATTTTTTACAAATCAACGGCAAATTGCCTTTTAAAGAAAATAAAGATTATATAGAGAGCAGCAAAAATACAAAAAAAAAATAAAAAAAATACAATACACACAATTTCTTTCCATAAGCGTTACAGTGATAAAAAGTACCTACATGTCTGACATTTGTTCAGTAGGTAAAGTAGGAGAATACAGCAATATGAGAATACATTTAAAAGGCTATTGGATGACTGACGACAGTTGCCAGAGAGATGATTAGAAATCTCGATTTAAAATGACACACATAAGAAGAGAGGTATTTGGAGTACTATAAGTGATAAAACAGGATGATAAGGTTATTATAATATATCCACAGAAGTATCTCAGGTCGCTAAATTACTATGCGTTGAAGAACGTCGAAATAGAGCAAGGTAGTCAGAACAATAATTCTATAGATCAACCATGACAGATTATTAGTCAAGTATGTCAAATGTTGGATACAAGTGAATGAATTGTAGGTAATGTAAGTATCAAACAGTTGGTAATTTAATAATATCATTTTTTAATGAATCTGGGCTCACTTAAAGTGAACACAAATACACTTACGACATCTTTCACATTAAGCAAAGCTTGTGTTGTGAAAATCATATTTATTTTAATTTTATTATTTTTGTATTTTCACAAAATATACAGCCGAATACTTTTATAAATATCAATCAATACCTATCTATGAAATCGCGACGATGGTTTAAAACCACATCCATGCATATAAACCCAAAAAATGTTTCTACCTCTGTCCAACTTCGACACCATCCAATCGATGTACCTACCCTAAATTGGTCTCTTTTGAAAGATAAAATGCGAACATGGTTTTATACCACGGAAACTTATTTTACCGCATTTGTTACCCAGCCCAGAAATTATTTTTATTTTTAACTACCTACTATCTGTGATGATTTTTTGACGCCATCACTACCTACTTACCTCATAATTCGAAATGTTTTGTATTATATCGTGGCCGAAGTTTTCGGAACTCAATCGTGAGACCCCAAATAAAGATGGGTGGACGATGAGATTCCAGTTGTAGGGAAAAACTGGTCTAAAACAGCACAAAATAGAAAAAGGCGGAAAACTTTAGAAGAATCCTACATCCAGCAGTGGAGGGACGGCTGAGAAGGATGGCACAGAAGAAGAAGAAGACGATTGAAAAAGAAACGTCCCGTATTGGTTCCTGGAAGTTATGGCAACCCTAAATAATCTCCGCAAGCTACGTAAACAATAATGTGAACAAAGTTTAAGGTGGTTATGAACTTATAACGAGTATGTTCTTATTATTTCTGATCATCAAACCGGTATAAGGCCTTCCCACAGATAATTCCGCATAGGTATATTTCAATTAGAGATCAATAATAATCATAAATGAATAAAATTGGTCTAACAAATCATAAAACACAACGAGAATCACATATGCCAGAAGGAATAACCATATTAATTCTGTGGCAAATCTTTGATTATAGAAAAGATACGAGATAGGTATCAATTTAACTATGTATGTATAATTATTTAAACTAGAAATAATACCATGACGTTTGTAGCAAAATGTTAAATTATTGTTGAATAATTATTTGATTAAAGAAGAATGTTGCGCATCTCATGAATCAACAGGGTGTCTAAGGGCAGAACCCTGGGCATGATGCAGAAGGAAAGAGGGCTCCTGCTCACTGTCAAGCGACGTAACGCCACATACTTTGAGATTCTATCCTACAACTTTTGATTCAGGGAGAAATAGAGGGAAGAAGGGGTATGGGGCGGAAGAGAGTCTCTTGGCCCAAAATCTTAGGCAGTGGTTTGGAAAACCGGAAGCATCATTGTGAGGAGTTCGTCATGTTTAGGTAGCACACGATGAATAAGAATAAAAATAAATCATTTTCATAGTTAAAGTTATGCTATCAACTTTTTGATAATGAACCTTACACTAAGGGTGTTGGAAATTTAAATGATAAATTTAGCCCACTACGGGCTTACGACCTTCTTCGCAACATGGCTGGCACATTAAAAAAACTTCTAAGATAAGAAGCGGAGAAATGGATACCTATACGAATATATTTTGTACAATAATGTCGGACTTGGGTAGATTATGTAGGTAATGTTAGATTGCATTTACATATAACAAACGATAATAGAGTCAGAACTGGAAAATATAGCTTAGGTACTAGCTGACCTGCCCGTCGAACTTTGACCTAATCCAATCCAAAATCCAAACTCCCTTTAGACCCCACTTAGGGGCATAGGGAGGCAACAAGAGCTCTCCATTGCGCTCGATCTTGCGCAACGTTAATGACCTCCTCCCACACCATGTCCAGATTCCTCCGCTCTGCCTCGAAGGAGCGGAACACAGTGTGAGAGGGTCTTCCTCGTCTTCGGGACCCTGATGGGAGGAAGAACAGCGCTCTCCTCGGCCAACTGTCATTCGGCATCCTTTATCCACCCGGGAGAACTGGTGACCATCGATGGTTATCGGTAGCTGTTTATCGGGGCAGGCATTATTCGCCATGAGCTCCGTCTTACTGGCATTGACTCGAAGGCCGAGGCGTGCTGTTTCGCCGCAGAGTCTTGAAACACTGCGCTGTAATTCCTCCACTGTCGTACTGAACAACGCTAAGTCGTCCGCGTACTCCAGATCGCACAGTTCGCCCATTAGACCATCTCTCTGTGTTATCGGTATACCTCTTGCTCCTTGCATAGACTTTCTCAGCAGGAAGTCCATGACTATCATGAATGTAGCTAATAATTTATTTCATTATGCATGTAATAATTATTGTTGATAATGGATATTTAGAGCAGACCAGGAAAATATAGGTTCTTGTATAGAGAAAACACGTCTAAATTGGTTGATATCTGATTCGGATGCGGGATGAAGTTCGACTGGTCTTAAGTTTGCAATAATATGAATAAATTCCTCTATAGATGTGTAAAATCTAATAGATGGCGATATAGTAGAAAGTAAATCACATGTGATACACGTTACGATATTCTATATGGTATTGAAAGAATAGAAGTCCGTCAAGACCAAATTTTACCAAATTATTATGGTACAATTTTCTTGCTAGTTGATAATATGGTCACCAAGGAAATAACAACGTGAAAGAACTGTCATCGCCCATTAGGCCATTAATTATTAGTGTCCAATATCAACGATCTTAAAAATATACTCTATTTTCCAGCTGTGAGTCTATGTTCGATTGGTATTAGCGCACCCTCAGAGAGCATTTGAATCAAGAACACAGAATGCTATTAAAGACAATTTAAATAAAAATCTTTTAGTTAATGCAAACTTGATTTCAGACATACTCTCATATTAACCAGTTATCAAACTATAAAATATTATTTACGATAATTGCAATTTTTTTTTGTTTTATGATCGATTGGGTATAAAAATATATATTTTTTAATGCCTATAATAAAGAGATAAAGGCTGTAGTTAAAAAACAGTTACCAACATAAAATTTTTTTTTCATGTCTATAATTTATAGATTTTTCAATGATATAGAATGATAAAATCAAACTTGATTCTGCGATAATCAATAATTCTATTTCGCGCTAAACAAAGTGATTAAAAATCCAATTTTATAATCTTCCGTTAAAAGGTGGTTATTAAGTTATTTTTCTTGATGCTGTGTTGTGCCATTTTAGTGTTTTTTAGATTGAATTCAGAATATTGGACCATTATGTTTACCCGTTAAATGAATGTCATTAAAAATAATATGACGCATTATCAATAAATCAGTTAAAAGAAAAAAAAGATGACAGCTTGTGTAGAGTAAGGAAAAAGTTTTTAGAAATGGAAAGAAATGAGAATATTAGGAAAGATTCCGGTACGAAAGAAAGTGTTGCAAGTCGATGTGGTTATTTTATATGTTAGTTAATTCTCGTTTCAAGGTTTATTTATTTCAAGATTGGCTTTGTCCAGTATAAGCATTGTGACAGAAAATGGTACACGTAAAGAGAGAAATCCCACAAAATAATAACTCGGAAAAGAAAAAGAAAACAACGTCTATCATCGGAAAAATATTCAAACCACGAGTGTCATTAAAAATAGTCAATTAAACACATCAAATAATTAAATTAATCAATTAATTCACAATTTTCTTTATACATGAGTTAGTTAGTATAGCCGGCGAAACTTATTGCCTTAGGTATTTTTATCTAGTCCCGTCCAGTGTGGGACAGTAGTTATGACATTCGTATGAATTATTCTTTGAAAACATTTGCAAGTCATAAAAATCCTATGAAAAACCCATAGATCGACATTTGAGAATAGACCGGATTGGGATGGATCTTGTGATCAGAAGATAGAGCCTATACCACAATAGTAGGCTTTCAAGGTCATTCGAATTTTAAGTGAAAAACTTTAAGAAAAATTCTGACACGACCGGGAATCGAACCCTGGACCTCGTGATTCATAGCCCCATTGTCATCTAAGAAAAATTTATATTGTTATCCTAAAAATGTCTTTGCCGGAAAGATTTCACGTCTTGCGCTTACAGTGGCATTCATTACAGCTTTTCAAAGATATTTTAAGCGCCCTCGGGCGGTTAGGAGCACTTTTATAATAATACGTGTAAAAACATTTCAAACGACATCTCCATGAATCCATTTATTTGTCAAAACATATAATCGACTTTTTTAAAACAATTATATAAGAGTTTGTGTAATTATCGATTAGTTACAAAATAATCGTCTAAAAAAACATATCTAATTGCCAACATCTTACAAACATTTGAATGACTAAATAACACATACAAAAATAATAATATACAAAAGGAGTTTTTTTTTTTTAATAATTTACAGGGTCGTCGGGTTAATACGGAAATACTATATTAAACCCAAGTTAATTTATTTGTATGTTTTTTAAATTTATTACATCAGTTTTATTAAAATAATAATAGTAAGTAAGTACATATTAAATGATCAGAATAAATCGATAAGTAAACAAGAATTAAAAAATATATTTTCCCTTACCCTTTATCTTGACACAAATCAACTTAAAGCCCTGTTATTTAAAGCCATTAAAATGTATTGTTTTTTGAGTCATGTTTTATAGATCGATTTTCAATACCAGATACCTACAAATTCCTATAAGAGGCATTGTTCTTGCTTTTGTGAAGTATGTTATTTTACTTGCATTTAACAGTACCTACAGCTACTTTTAAGAGCAGTTTTAAAATCATGTTAAGTCCATTAAAACTGTATGAATATGAAGTGTTTATTTGGTTCAATCGGCGGCGCCTGAAGCTATGATAGAAAATAAAATAAATTTACCTTATAGTTTTGGCAATATGAGTTCTGTCATTATCAACTTGTAGTATAACAATAATTCAATCTCTCTATTATGTGACAAGATATTTAGAAACAAATTATTGGTCATAAAAAGAAATTAGTCTTAAACGCCGTTAAATGGTGACGGTAATGTTAAAGCTAAATAGACAGATTGATTGGATTTCGTCACATTTCTTTATGGTTGTTCACAATAAGCTTCACCGAAGTCAGTGGGTTGTGCTATGCGTCAATATTTCTTGGAATACGTTTAGGTATAGGAGGGTTCAGTGGCGGATTATCCTTTAAGGTTAGGGCCTTTAGGCGGACTTGGCGGCCACCTAGGGGCGCCAGTGTCACAGGGGCGCCGCGCTGCGCAACCCGTGCTTTTACGAAATATTAATATGTAATTAAGTCAACAGTTGATGTTCCCGTCATCCGTCATCCCGTCAGTTGCCGGCGCAAGGCTTTGGAACTCTCGTTAGTAAAGGAATACGAAAAGGACATAAAAAGAAATCGAAAGAGAAAATTCACACCAGATGATTAAACAGAAGATATTTCTTCTTCTCTGTCTTGTCGTGAAATGTTCAAAGTGTCGGTGTTTTGGTCATAATAAACAACCTTTTAGCGGAATTTCAAAAAAAAAAGTGATGCGTACAAAAAATATTACGACAAATTTTCGTTTTTGAGTGATTCAATGAATTTGTCCATCGAAGAAGTACAAAACAAAGCAACGTTCTTGATAAATATATATTCTGGGGACTTGGAACAATGCTTTGTACAAGAATGCATTCATCTGCGATCATATTTGATTACTATAAGTCAAGAAAAAGAACTATCGCGTACAACCAACGCAATTTTGAAGATAGTAAGAAAAGAACAGTTGGAAATAGTTTATCCAAACATTAACATCGAGTTAAGAATGCGCGTTTCGACAGCTGTAACCAACTGCAGCGGTGAGCGGAGCTTTTCTTGTCTAAAGAGTGAAAAACTACCTTCGTTCAACGATGTCAGATAACCGACTTAATTCGCTTCCAATGCTTAACATCGAATCAAAGTTAGTGATTTCTTTGGACTATGATGATATCATTAATAGTTTAGCAAGACAGAAATATATACGGCGAGAATTTGTAAAATGTGTACCTACATAATAGATACTTACCACCTTTGAACGTTTTTTATTTATACAAAAAATTGAGTTTTTTTTTTCAAATTTCATTTTAGCAAAATCGCCAAAACCTACTCCTCAATTATTGTGCTCAGGGGCGTCAAGCGCTCTTTGCCTAAAGCGCTGTTGACAGGGAGGTTGTATTATCAGAGAGAGTAATAGGTGATGGCGAGAAAACGACTTGCCGACCCAAATGTCGCAAAATCCCCCGCTAGAAAACTAACAACGCTCTTATTCTTCTTCTTGTCGAGTCATACTGTGTGCTTTTGAACATTACATCATTATCACTACTATCACATCATAAATTCATCTAACAAAATAAGTACCTAAATATAAAGTCAGATTATAAAATATTAAAAGAATGAAAACAAACGGTCAAATTAATAAATACAGAGGGTTAAAAGAGTAAAAGAAAAAAATAAAAGCAAAAAGACTAGGTAGCCTAGGCAAGCCTACAGATGCAAATTTTCTTTAGCCCAAAGGCTCTGGTATCGGCAGTATAACTGTATCAACTTTATGGGATTATAATAGTAACAGGAAGGAAAATTTGAAGCTAACCATGCCACCTCGCCTCAACAGTGTGGTCTAATTTATGACGTCTGACGACCCTTTTAAAATTAGGTTAGGGGAAGGCTGTTGAGCAGTGGATGAAGGGAGCTAAAAAGAAGAAAAAAATTAGCTGATGGTCGACGAACTGTGTCATCCCACATGCGAATGCTGAAGATGTTGAAAAAAAAGGCTGTGTCAACATAATATTATATGTCATGTATGTATACTGACTCGCTCCAACGTTATTCTCTTTCAAAAACAGATTGAAACGTCATTTCCTTTCAACTACTCCTGCTCCTGTCTCCTGATCCTTCCTTCCTCGCTATGCTTGACTTTGTATTAGGTACATTTTATATGGTTTACTTTATTATTTTTTATGTATATATATAATGTTTGTGTGTGTGTATGTATTTGATCCTATTATGTATGTTTTTGTCTATGTATGTGTATTGGTTTTTTTATATATAAAATGCAACAGTTAAAATGTTATATACAATAGGTTGGTTGGAAGAAATTGCCCCAGGCAATAAGCCCGCCAATTTTGGTTCATTATTCTTTTATATTTTACCAATAAAGTGTTATATTATTATTATTATTATTATACTCACATTACGTTTTATTATCTTTGGTTGTAATTTTATTCTGTTTCCTTTTTGTCTATGTTCTTTCTCTTCCTGTGTTCAGTAGCTGATGTAATGGTGTCGGTTTTTTTGCTCTCTGAATTTTTAATTATATCCTAGATATGTTTTTCATTCTGACTCCTTTACAACTGCTGCCTAAAATTAGCCTCTGGCTCCAACAGATGAGTCTATCGATTTTCATTTATTAAGTTTAAAGTGGTATTGCATACATCTCAGTTTGTTTTTTTTCGCAAAATTGTCGGCAAATTTTCGTTGCTAAAGGCATTTTTTTAAAGTGAGTCGGCATCGTCCATTCAGATACAATCACTGGGGCTGGGACGCGAACCCGGGACCTCTTGATTATGAATCTGTCTACCGGACACTACCGGTTGGTCAATGTTGTGAAGTTTTGGCAGATCTTTACTATACAGGGTGACTGGAAATTCGATGCGTTCCTTGAAAGGGGTTATACTAGAGCAAATTTGCAACAATTTTGTTCCCATTAACCAGGTGTCAAATGCCAGTGGTTTTCGAGTTATTTAACTTTTTAGAGTTTTTTTCAATTTTCCACCTTTTGACCTCAAATTGAAAATTGTGAACAAAGTACTTCATTTAGAAAAGTAAAAATACACTTTTCCAATAGCTGAAGAATAAAGGTATGGTTTAAATAAAAAATCAAGAACATTATTTCAAAACCGTCACCTTGTATATATATAGCAATGTTTTGTCCATAATTTTCTTGTAGTTTGTCTTTCGTCAGAAATTTGTATATTTTCGCAGCTTTGACATTCATTTTTACGGCCATGCGATATGGCAAAGAACGATGAATCAATTTTGATGAATAATGTTGAACCATTGATGTCTTTTAAGAGAAAGTCTGGCATTATATTGCCAATAATTTCCCCATATAGACGAAATGAGAATCTGAGATTCTGAAACATCCAGGAATAATATCTCTAGGTGCAAACTATATAGGCCTTGAATTGAAAATCAATCTTTCAAAGTAACACAGACATTGTTGCTTATAGATTTGCCGTTATAAATCATAGGGTTTTTTTCTTTTTCTATAATAAAACAATACGTAATCTACAACATTAATTAATTAATTACCAATTCAGTGATGGAAGAAGCAATAATCATTAATATTGCATCATGACTATTATTTCATGATTGTATTTAATTACGTACACGTTCTTGTAGTTGGTATACTGTGGTATGTATTGTGGATATTTTTATTAAAATCTAACGGTTAAAATAAACTATTGTTATGTTATGAATGGTACAAGTGTAGTAAACCAAAGTGCAGTGAAGTATTAGATGCAGAGATGGTTAAGTTCATTCATTGTTGTTTGCTAGTTCAAGGCAAAAGTGCAGTGATCTGCATGTTTTATTAAACGTACTGCAGTTATATTACCAACATGTACCTACACTTTACTACTGTTTGTATCACGAAGTGTTTGTATAACACTCTTGAGGATTTTCGGTATAAGATTGAGTTCCTTCCTTTTACAGGACTCTCGGAAAAACACCAGTAAGAGGTGCTATTTTTAGCTGACTCTCTCTCTCTTCTTCGTTTCCTCATTTCCCATGGAACTACTGGGTGCCTGTTGTGAGCACCAAACGCCTCAAATCCTCTCAGTCCTCCGCTGCCCACATCGCCGAGTACAAGTTTAGCTGACAACCCCACGTTATAAACTATGTGCCAAGGAAGAATATTGGGCATAAAGTGGCACAACCGCATCACGAACGACGCTAAATGAAACGAGATGAACTTGGCTGGGACATGTGCTATGGATTCCGAATGACGGTTGGCCGAGAAGAGTGCTGTTTTGCCTACCATCAAGGACCCGAAAACGGGGAAAACTCTCTCATACCGTGTTCGTGTGAAAACACGTAGAACACTGATTCCGACCGGCGCAAAGAATGGTTCAATGGTTCAAATTCAAATGCATTGAAACATTCTTTGCGCCGATCGGAATCGTCGTTCTACTTGTTTTCACCCTGCCGTTCCATTGAAGCAAAGCTGAGGGATTTGGACATGGTGTGGGAGGAGGTCATAAACATTGCGCAAGATCGATGGCGGTGGAAGGCTCTTTTTGCCTGCCCTTAACACATGTCCCCTAAATGGGGTCAAACAGGGAGTATGCTATGTTGTATGACTAATTTAATTATAAACATTTTAACTGGTCTTAGCAATCGGCGACCCCTGGTAACGGCATTACTGCCCGCTAATCCTTTCAGCACTGAAACATCAAACCGGATATGGAAAATAAGTTAGTAAGTATGAACCTATAGAACCAAATTTTCTAAGCTGTACCACTAGTACAAGTTTTCGATGATCGAAAATCGAAACGATCTTCGAAAGAGTTTTGAAAAATTTCCATACAAAAATGATCGAATGATTCGATCGTTTGATTTTCGAACACTTTTTGCACGCTAATAAGCGCTTATAAGCGTGCAATTAGCTTTCGATTAAACTCGTACTAGCCCCACTGCTATAATGAATGAATTGTTCAAAAAACCGATTGTTCATTTAGTATATCGCGTGAGTCGATTGTATTGGTGCTATCTTGAATGAGGGCCAAGTCAGGAGTACAAGGAATTGGAGACAATGTATGTGGTTGAATGAAACGAAAACGGTTTGTTTGAATAGGAAATAATGAAAGTCACTACTTCTCCCCCTCCTCTGTAATAAATCAAGTAGTACTTGGTTTTATAAAAAGTAGGTTCATTGAGTGACCATCATTCTTTACGCCCTCCAACTCTTTTCGGGAGGAATGTTCGAATGCTTCTTTGTTAATCAATCATTCGATGTTTTTCACAAGCACCGGGCATAATGAAAGATTCAAACATGATTAATAAGCGAATATAAAAGAAATGATTGTATTCACTCACTATACTTACCTACTATGTACAGACAGACATACCTGCTCGATTATCGATTTAACTAACCGTTGCTTGGTTAAAACCAATACTTCACAAGCATCATAATATTATTTTTAATGCAAGATGATAGAGCGCACGATGGGAATAATAAAGATAATTCATGGTCAAAAATATTTTCAGCAAAAATTTACCAAACTTCTCAATTCTTATACTTTTCTTTTTTTACACTTAATAGTATGTTTATGTAAGAAGGTTGCTGAATTCTCCAATGTTTCGGGGGCTCCTTCGGCTGTGGGTGTCCATTTGGAGATTGTTGTGTTCATTATTTCGACATGCTGATACCAATATAGACGCATGACCACGTCATCGACCTTGTAAATTTACTGGATTATTGTCTTTCGTAGATGATGTCTCTACGAGTCTTTCCAGCAAATGCTCGCAGTGTTCTCATTTCAGCTGTTGAGAATGGGTCGCACTGAGATTTTATAAATGTGGACCTTCTTTCTATTTTCATATCTTTGTTTCCCTATAGGCTTCTCTCGAACATTCTGAAACAGCTAAAGTATTACCTAGTATTTGTTGTCTTCTATAGGAAGGTCACCACATCTAAGCACTGAAACTAGGTTACTTGTTCCAGTCCTTTGATTGCTGTACAAATTTTGCACTGCGAATGATGAAAAACGTCATCAATTTGGTATACCTAGTTGCATAAAAACTTGGCAAAATTTAAATGGGATAAAACTTTTTAGAACGTTTATTATACATCCCTCTAACATACTGTTCTATAAAAATGTCTTTATTTTTGGCAATTATGTCTTTGATTTCATGCTACCGACGGAATGGATATTGGAATAAAAAAAGTCACAGATATTGAAAACACATTCGAATAATAAGGTTTTAATGGATGAATGAAGATAATATGTGCCCTCATTGTAATGTTGAATTCGGTGGTGTTATATTCGAGGTGTTATATTCGAGGGAGGCCATCATCTAGCAGTGGACATACAGGTCTGGCGAAAAATAATAATCAATCTGCACATCTCTTAAAACGTGCGTAATTATTTCCACTAAATTTTATATTTCATCACCCGTGCGTAGATAACAAGAATGTTTCATTGGAAACTTGAGAAAGATAAAATTAAATATTTCTCTTTTGATTTTTTACATCCCATTGCCAAAAATATTAACGGTATTCAAATTCAATTTTAATATTAAGATTTCTCATAATGATATGTTGACTAAAGAAAGTGTAATGAACTACATCTCGGAGACTCGTCTGGTTTTTCATGGCTTGAAAATGTTAATCAATATGCGTTTTTTTTTATTTTTTAGGTTGGCTAGCAGACATCGAAGTGGTCGGTAGACCAGTGGTATCAGTAGACGACTTTCGTACGTACAGCGTATTGGAGGTCGTGGGGTCGAATCTCGGTGCCGACAATTTCCACTTTCACAACCCAAGCTTTACCTTATATGAAAGATGCCGAAAGTGTAGATTAATTTTTATAAAAAAAATGAATATGTCCAAAGATTGGTCAGAATGTTCATATCTGGGTTCATTTTATAAAAAAAGGTTCATTCATTGTGCATCTTCATAATATAAAAAAATATCTACATAAGCATGTGTTGTTAAAAGCTAGATCTGCACCTAGTATCGAAGTAAGACCTCTATAGTATGCGGTGATTATGTACTTGGGTTGTCGGTAAATTCATCGCCAACAATTCATCGCAGGTACAATTCATCGTGGGCACAATTCATCGCGAGTATACTTTTAGAATGCAATTCGATTCCGGTTTCGGGGTTTTTGTATATTAGGTACTCTGTAACTATTTTTGGTAAAACTTCAGTATAGTCACTCCAAATGATTTCGAGGTTATTTTATATACGATTTGAATAGGTTAGGTTAAGGTTGGAACGTAGTTAAAAAGGGGGGTTTGGACACCTCCCGAGTAATAATACGGTGGTAGCACGGTAATACTCCAGCGTATGTCAAAATCGCCACCATCATTAGGCGTGACTAAACATAGGAGTGATTAAACTCAAGCTTTACCTTATTTTTAGGTCATAATCATAAACAATTTGACAATTTCATTGTAATCGCGATGAATTGTCCGTGATGAATTGTTCGCGATGAATTGTCCGTGATGAAATGTTCGCGATGAATTGTCCGTGATGAATTGTCCGTAATGAATTGTACTGACGATGAATTGTCCGTGATGAATTGTTCGCGATAAATTTCCCTAGACCCAAAAAAATATTTAGCTAGAATACCTAGAGGTCTACGGAGAATTTTTACTCTCCACCCAGACTTTGAACGATTCCCGCTAGAGCGCATTAACTGCTGTTTACACTAGACTCAAAATTATCGCTAGCTAAAAAATATACTGTTGTATTGGTGTATGGGCACTCCGCTGGCTGGGCCATGTTCAAAGATCCAGCGAAACGTCCGTCCTCAAGGAAGTTTTCTGTGGGAGACCCGCTGGAATCAGGAGCATTGGAAGACCCAGACTGAGATGGCTGGATTTTGACATAAATTAAAGATGGCGGAGATTTTGACATACGCTGGAGTATTACCGTGTTATCACTCGGAGAGGTGTCCATAAAGGTATGGTGAGTCCCACCCCTTAAACCCCCCTTTTTATCTACGTTCCAACCTTAACCTAACCTATTCAAAATGTATATAAAATAACCTCGAAATCATTAGGAGTGACTAAACTGAAGTATTACCAAAAATAATTACAGAGTTATTTTACCTATACAAAATTCCAGAATCCGGAATCGAATATGAATCTAAAAGTACTCGCGATGAATTGTACTGACGATGAATTGTACCTACTGACGATGAGTTGTACCTACTGACGATGAGTTGTACCTACGATGCATTGTACTGACGATGAATTGTACCTGCGATGCATTGTACTGACGATGAATTGTTCGCGATGAATTTACCGGCTTTCCAACAAAACATCTTCATTGATCTTCATTTCCCGATTCTGCTACACAACCTACAGGTAGACTTATTCATATAACCATCCTCTTTACTAGTTATTTGTTGTATCTATAATTTAGTTACAATATATCAGCAAATTAAACAACAATGTATCAGATTTATGTTGGCATAAAACACGTGCATGTCATATTTTACATATCATTAATAGTACCTCTATCAGTGTAAATTATCATTATTACTTATGTACATTCATTTATGTGTCGGAATTTTATATGAAACTGCTCGTGTTAGTAATGCCGCTAATAATACTTACTTCTTATAAAGCCTTCGTAGACACCTGACTTGATTCTATCTATATCTCAAGTTGACGATGTAATAAATTTCGTGTTTTTGACAGGTTTATGTTGTTGTACTGTAACAAGTTTAGAAATTTGAGATGTTGCTTGGTCAATTTAATATAGTTAAGGATTTACATATTATGATTCTGAAGGCTGTGTAGATAGATAAACGGAAATAAATTTTTATGAAGAAGAAGAAATGAAATAATCGTGCTTGAATAGAAAAAAGTCCGTTCTCTCTGCCTACCCGTGCGCCCTATACACTACGGGACAAGGCGTGATGGGAAAAAATAATTTCTTGAAATAATATAATATTGTTTATACAGGGTGTATGGTAGAACGTTAGACAAACTAGTATGATCCATAGAGGAGATCAATGAAACATACTATTGTGAGAAGTCAACATTTATATAGGACGCTCCATTTATTTAGGATTTAAAAAAAAAATGAGAAAACCTTAAATTTTTATCTGTTGGCCTCTATAACATTTTTATAAACTAATCAACCAGATCCAACTAAATAAACAAATGTAACAAACCTTCACAGCGTAGGATCTAGAGCAGCGTTAAATAAACTGCGGCCCGCCGACGAATTAAAATATTGGAAAAATCAAAAGATTATACCTGAGTAGATAATTTTGTACGCCTCGCCGAGAAGACGCCAGAGCCTGTCATGTGTTTTTGGATTGATTGTGATGTTAATTGATGTTCTGTGAGACATTTGGAATTATTTAATTATCCATTATGAGTGTATTGTATGTAAAATGTTTCCACAAGATTTCTGTGTTAAGTGTTGTGACAATGATATTTTCTATTTTCCTAAACAATGTTGTTTTATTTCAATCTCATGTACAAAGTTCATAGTTTATTGCTCTTCCAAATGTATTAAGTAGGTAATTTGTAACATGCCATTGATTGTTGTTTCCTTTTTTTGGAAAACTTGGTATTAATGACACATTGTCCCTACAGGTCTTTCACCCGAATTCGAGTGATTTTGGACTGTGCAAATAAATAAAAAAATATGATATCAGTGTTTGATCATTAATCATTAGTATTGTAATTTGTAGAAATAAAAAAAAAATTTGGTATAAATTTACAAACGAAATTGGCGTGAAGTTGTATGTCAAAATATGAGGAGTTGCGGAGCTAACCCAAGACAGAGCTGAGTGGCGGCGTAAAATACTAAAGGCAGAACACACCATCATGTGGGAATAAAAATTTCCAAGGAGAAGAAGAAGAAGAAAAAGTGTTAATTTTCCTTCTAGCGGCCCGTTCTGGCTCATAAACTTCCCCAGTGGCCCCTGTTAGCTATAAGTCTGTGCATCCCTGATCTAGAGCAATGGAGAGCTCTTTTGTATTTGGATTGGATCAAATGTATGAATATTCAGAAAAAAATAATGTCTGTTGACCCATCAAAGTAGGTACTTGAGATATTTCAAAGAGCATATTTTAGGGAAGTTTTTACCGTACCAATTTGTATAACCTTCTACCAAATACCCTGTATAACAGCATCTTGTTTATTTTAGTAAATTGATTTGATTACAATGTATGGGATTACTTCTAGATTCTTGCAAATTACCACCTTAGCGAGGAACTAATGAATAGATCATTTTGTAACAACGATTGTTACAAAATAATCTAATGATCAAGATAAATCCTTAGATCTTTTAATAATTTTGTTCCTATTGTATGCTACACTTATAAAATTATCATTTACTAGCTTATACCCGTTTTGCTTTACGTTTTTGATTCCGATTGTCAGGCTTGATCGGTAGGTAATTAAACAGGTTCTAGTCTAGCTTCCCATTGCTTAACAGACCTCTATAACTGACATAAGCACAGAAAAAGAAGAATGACTTTTTTACCGACCTCATAATATTATACGAACCTACCGACATAATTTGCAAGTTTTTATAGAGAGCTCTGTGGTTTGAATCTTAGCTACATTCCCTACTTTGATAATTAATTGGGCATTCCACCCATAGAGGGTGATTTGTACCTGTCAAACTTCAAAATCAAACTGCAAATTTTTTCATTAAATCTTTATTTATTGAGAATAATAAGATTTGAATAACATTTATATGTATAACAAATCAATCTGCAATTATTTTATTACATTTTCATACCGTAACCAAAATTCCATTCAACGTTTACATGAGTAATTTTGTTTCCAAAAGATGACTTACTGTCTTTTTGAGAAATTTGTATGAAGATCCTAAAAAAATAGATTTTTTTAAATAGCTCTAAATATATTAAAGTTAATGCAGCAAATTGTATTTAAGAACCTTCTCCAGCATTTTGTACGGCTCTGGGCATATTAATATCTGACGTAGCATTTGTATTTTGAGCGTGATGCTCCGACATACCGTAAAGCAACGACAAAAGGCAAATTTAAAAACATTTCTAAATTATTATGTAGATAAATATTGCATATTATTATTTTCAAGGTTTTCTAGAAATATATTTTGAATGCAGGATCTATTCAGTAGTGTAATGGAAAATTACGTTATGAGGCATAGCGAAGTAACGAATTTCTCAGTATGACTCTAAGAAGTGTCGTCCCGTTGAAGTTTTGTTTTGTTTGATGACTTCAGGGCATTCATCGGCGATTTACGTCTAGTCTTGTATCCGGCACTCTTCCAACCAGTGTCAACTTTTCAAGGCTATCCTCCTCTTCTACAAGCTATACGTTCAAGAAAAACTTCGATATTTTTTCGAGTCAGAGAGACGACAGATGTTGAGATGCTTCTTTCTTTTTGTCGTTCAGGGAATTTGCAGCTTTTTCCTCCAGCACCACATTTCGAAAGCGTCTATTCTGTCTTTGTCCCTAGCTCGCAGAGTCCGCGAATCTACTCTCAGTAAGTATATTAATTATACGTTTTCGAAATTTGTTATAACGATGTCTTCATTAGAATGAAATGGGGTATAGAGAATATGACGACACCTGTGAGTGTGGTTTTGTTCAGGACAACGCACACCTATTTACATGTCCCCTGATAGATGCGACTTACACACAAGAAGACGCATTGATGGCAAATCATGGTGGTATTCGGGTGGACGAATACTGAGGATTACAGTCATGGTGTCTGGATACGGAAAAAGTATGTATTAGAATGAAAATATCTTTTTGACATCATGTCGAATTGAACCCAGTTCATTTTTTAAAATTAATCAAGACTAAATTTTTCTTTATTAAGAAACTATTTTATTTAAGAAGCTACAAAAATTATTGTTTGAGCCTATAACTAGTTAATTTTACTAGTGATCAACTTATAAGTTTGAACATTAATTTTCTTTCAAAAACAGTAACATGAAAGAAAAAATGAATAGAAATAAAGGATGCGTTAATGAATCATTGTCTACGAGTTAAAAATTGCATAGCTTTCCAAACTCCCATAGCTACCTCAAGTTATTCTTTATTCAAAATACTTTACAAATATCTACATAAGTACTATGGATCTATTTGATATTATTATTAATACAAAAAAGATTGATCGATATAAGATTGTTCTTATAATTAACTAGTTAATAAGTTTCACAAACTATGTTTTGTTGTACGGTGTTAACTTTTATACATTTCGATCTAATTAAATTGTTCAAACATAATTAATAGTTTACCGACATCTATCTAGTGAATCGCACAAATTAAATGTAGATCGAAATAATAATAATCATTTTAAAAACATTAGTAACGTATTCGTAAAAGATTTATAATCATTTCGGATGCTCGTTCAAGATTTATAACTGCAATTTGATAAACCGTATTTTTCAATTAGATCTATAATCTGTATCTTAGAATGACTGGTTATTTAGTAGGTTTTAACTATATAGAGTTATTATTTAGTGAAGCTTTATTATTTTGGTTAAGAAAATAAAATCACTATGCAACAAGAGTTTGGAATTTTTAAAAATAATATGTAAAAATCAATTTATCAATTATTTGTTAATAATAAATTTTTCCCATTTAATTGTTCACAAAATTAAAAAAAAAAAAAAAAAAAAATTATATGTGTACCTACCTATATAATTTTTGGGGGATTAGTTTTTTTTACTGATGTATGTGGTCCTTCCCTATTACTAATTTGTTTAATTTGTATTTTTTTGTTGTTTTTTTTTACGAATTAGGGCATAAATCACTCGAGATCGGGTGCATTGCCGGAAAAAAAGAAGAAGAAGAAGAATTGTTCATTGCTGTATCGTTTTTAAAACATATTTTTTTAAATTGTTTAATATTTTACATCATTGTATTTATAACATAATATTATGTTTGGTGTTGATTTTTATCATCGGCATTTCATGTTTTGTGCCGAAAACACTATTTATTTGACAAAATTCTTATTTATTATTCCAATTATAGTTTGATAAATTGTCGATGATTTCAAGGATAATAAAAAATATTTAACATTAATAATTGGTTGTCAAGTACAGACCATATGGGCGGACGACATGGCAAAGATGAGAGAGGCTCAGGACAGGAATGATTGGAAAGAGAGGGGGGGAGGCCTATGTTCAACAGTGGACGGAGACAGGCTGACGAAGAAGAAGAAGCGTACTCAACGTCCTAGTACGCGAAATACTCCTGACAATCGCCCTCCCTTATCGGACAATCGGACATGCAAAAATAGCGTGTTCCGCGAACTCTTCACCCATACCACACTCGCAATATGGAGAGTACGCCAATTATTCGAAAGAGGCGTTTATTCAATCTGTGTTGCCTAAATTTTAATCTACATATATTTTTAATCTGATCGCGAGTTAATTTCCTCCTCTTAGTGGGTTAGAGAGGGAACATGGTCTCTCCCTTGCCCTCGATCCAGAGGAATTGCGATTAATTCCCCCACATAATGCCCAAACCCCTCAGCTCAGGAAAGGAATAAGGTGTGAGAAGGTCTGGCTCGAGACCCTAATTTGACAACCGTGAGCCGGCATCCTTAACACAGTATAAAAGTGGTCATTACTAAACCATCAATCCACGAGAATTTTCACAGAGAAATTCAAAAACTCTTAAGCTCCCGGCTGGATTTGAATAAGCGTCCATAGTTGTCACACTTTAGTTTTAAAGCCTCACCTTTTATTAAATTTTCTCCCGTATTTCAATACCTTGTTTTGACTGTATTATATAAAAATGTACTATTCTTATTAACACCGTTATGACAGGAATAGTTATTCCGGCATAAATGGCTTATACCACGCGCTACTAATAATCATCCATATACCGTGTCATAACTATACTGCAGAATACTTTGGCAACCTTGAATTTATCAATGAAGCTTGTGATTGTTCCATACTACGGAGTTGATTTCCAAGAATTCCGTACGAACCCAATTGGACCCTCGAGAAAATTCGTGTGCGTAATATCGTGAGTATGTATATAGGAATATTTTCGAAGGTCGATTCGATTCATTTACAGCTCGGACGTGTTGCAAATTTTCGTATGTTAAGTGTCAAAATATGAAGAGTGCAGTGGTAGTCTGTCTCATTAAACGTCGCTATTACTTCTTTATACTTGGGGGTAGCCAAGAATAAAGTTTGGATGGAAATTATTCTTGTTATAGGTTATTCCTTGTTTTATTAGTAACACTTTAGCGTATTCTGCGTGCATTCGATGAATAACGTTCTATTAGTACGGCTGAAACAGCCTTATTAGAATGGAATATTATTGTATGTGATGAATTGGCCATACGCTAAATAATTTTTTTTTTTTTTTAATTTTGTTGTCTAGTGTTGAAAATAAACGGCATTCAAAACGTATTTATTAAGAAACCATTTCACAAAACTGAGCTTTCTTCATAAATATTTAAACACTTTATCAACTGCAGCCTCCAACCACCCAAACACGTAGCTAAAGTGCAATCTAGATTCGTTCTTTTTTTTTTATCTAACAGTAAAGTCATAAAATTATGGCTTTCGCGTGTAAACGGATTGTGAAATAGCATTCGGCGGTCACAACTTTTATCGTGAACCGTTTTTCATAAATAACCTGTAATTATTTATGCCCGTTTGAAAATGTAACATGGCAGTGCATACTGTATACTTTTTTAATGCGGCTTTTTGATATAGTTTATTTATTTATAAGCGGTAGTCTTAATCATGCATGCTTTTAAATTGTTAATAGCTGCTTTATTGATCCCCGTATCTTTGTAATCTATCTTTTTCGAAGTTTTTTTTTGTATATCAATCTTCCTTGTATAGAAGTTTTGATAAAAATCAGGAAGTATACTTAATTGCTTAATATAATATGTCTAATCAACAATTTACTGCTATATGAATAATTATAGTAAAGGGCGTTTTTCACTTTGTTTAGTGGTATTTGAGTGTCCACTTTATGAAAAGATGCTCCGTTTTGTTTCAAGGGGTTTGTTTCATTTTTTCGTCACCAGAGGCAGCACTGAAAAACAGATAACATTGAAAACACCAAATTGCACAACATTGCTAATGTTGGTGGCGAATCCTGGGCAATCATACACACAGTGGGAATCAACAACAGTTCGATGACGTCGTCAAGCCGGCTAAAGTTGGCAACCCCTTTAGAATTACTATCCACCAGATAACGCATCGGAAAACTACCTTGGATAACTCTTCTTTAACCCTTCACGCCGTGTTTCTTAAGGGGTTCGGCAGAGGGAAAGGACTTAGACTTTTTTATATACAACCACACTTCCTTTGCTTTTCTCTTTTTTTTATCAATTACCCTTCTCATATGATCTCCGCTATTTGTTACACTTCTTCCTTGGACTTGCATCATATTATTACCATTGCGAGGAATATGGCCTATTATGTGGTTGACGGGAAGACTCGGATAAGGAACTCTTACAAGAAGATATTATTCCAGAGTAAAGCAGACTTAGAGTCGTACTATTTTAGACGAAAAGATCTACTCAACAGCAAGTCAACGGATCTAATCAAAATGAAGGGAAGTTAACTAGATCATGGGGTTATTCTTCTATAGGATCACTGTCCACATCAGAAAAGAAATGATCCGTCAATAAGATTTACCGCTGAAGCTTCACGAAGTAACGGGGATTATTACAGATCCAGTCGTGCGGAGACTTTATTTATAATCTTCTTCCCAGATCCATAAGCTTCTTTTAAATGTCGAGGAAATATCAATAATGGTTAAGTACCTATATTTTAAGAACAACGATAAGTATTGTGAGAACTGGATTTACAAATATGAATCAGTCAAGCATATTTTAATAAAATAGATGAGCTTTTTTATCGCATCACGAACGATGCTTTTCGCCTGCGCACCTAGCGAAGGCCCATCACTTCTTTCATTATGGAGAGTAGATGGACTTGGCTGGGACATGCGTTGATGCCGAATAGCTGACAGCCGTGTCCAGACTTCTTGCTCGCGAGCCGTAGCACCCGAGGCAAATTTTAAAGGTTGCGAGCGGGCCTCGCGAGCCACGGTGAGCTAGTTTGAGCATTTCAACTCAGGTACAACAATGTTCATTTCCTTGGCGATCTTTCTCTAGCAATCTTCTCGTTTATGTTTATTCAAATGATCTGGATCTTTAGAATCCCATAATATTTTGAAACTTTCGTAAAGTTGTATCAAACTAATGCCTACAAGCTTCTCTATCCATAATGTTGCACTGGCTTGCGGTATCGATCAATCTGTCCACACCACTCGAGCAGCTCAGACTGAGGCGCCTTTGAGAATTGGCAAAAAGCGACAACGTACGGCTCGAGGTCGAGCGGCGCTCGGCCGAGGCAACGTATCCCTGACGCAGCCCGAGCTACGTCCACACCGGGCGAGGCATTGGCTCGCGAGGCTGCCTCAAGTGCTCGGTCTGTTTGGACACGGCTAATGACAGTTGGCCGAGGTGACCACTGTTCTTTCTCTCATCAGGGTCCCGAAGACGACAAAGACTCTATAACGTCGTGTTTCATTACTTCAAGGCAGATCTGAAGGAGGTCATTGAAACCGCGCAAGATCTATCGCGGCGGAGGGCTCTTGTTGCGTCCCTATGATCCTAAGAGGGGGATAAAATTAGTTTTGATTTGATTAAAACACAAAAACACTATCTTTTAACATATTTCAGATAAAACAAAGGCTTTGTCGTGAAAGAGTTATACCGGAGATTGAAACTACAACCATTAGAATGAAAATCGGCTACTGAATCACTGGGCTACCAAACACTTTTAAGGTTACACCTTTAGGTCAATTTTATTAATCAAATCCGGCAAAAAATCAAAATGGCATGGTTTTTTAAGATTGAATAAGTAAAGTAGGTAATTGGCAATGCTCTTGTTTATATTTGACCGAAATAAATGTGGTAAATTACTTAGCACATTGTTACAATTATTGGACTGTTCTAAAACATCGCTACAATAAGACTCTGTTGGTCAGTTCTTTTCCAAAAAAAACAATGGGCGGATCTTTGGTAAGTTAAGGACGCCCAAAGAGAATTGAGGACACACCAATATTATGCTTGTATGTGAGGTGGCATTGTGCGAGTCTCAGGCGACACTGAGTCACCCCAAACACAAAGTCGTCATGACTTCACAATCGTGTGTCTTTTGTTTATAGTCACACGATGATAACTGTTCTTTTGTTTTGTCACATTATTTCGCTAATGTCTTACATAAATAGAATAAATATCTTAAATAATGGCTATCATTATCCAAATTTATCTAAATAAGTTTAAAAATGTCTTAAAATGAAAGCGTTTTTTTCTAACAGTGTTAATCCTTTGTGTAGGTTTTTTAGGTCATGATTTTTGTCACCAATTCGTATAGATTGCAATGTTATAATTATTTGTTACAAGTAAATACAGCGCCATTAGTAAATTTTTATTTAGTTTAGGAACACGGCGATCCGAGAGATCTGCGAGGTCGAAGATGTGGTCAGATGGTGTTGTCTAACGAAGCGATATTGGAATAGGATGAAAACAAAAACAAACAATAATCGGCAGTCTGACCGATATCGGTGGCGGCCATTTTATTGCATGTGACTTTGGCCCCAGCAAGACTCCCAATCGACGGAAAGAAGCATGAATACAACATTTTAAGAGGACAATAATTATATAACAGAATCCCGAGTTACTGCAAAAAGGCAAAAAGAAGATGAATATTTTGGTGGCTTGACTTTATCACAAATAAGTAGGTCAACTGTAGGCATAATTTTTAATGTTAATATTTCGATTTTTTCATGAAGATGAGAAATAATTCATATGATGGAAAGGCAACGTGTTTTTTTTAAACAGATTTGAGAATGGATTGTTCTATTAAAAAAGGGTTTATTAATGACTAGATAAAATCCAAAAAGTCGTTTATTTAAATAGTAATTTATTATTATGATGTTTTATACTAAAACATTAGATAAACAGACCAATCTACATATTATTACACAATATGTTATAATGGAACAATTTGGTAAACGATGGCAAATAATAATATTATGGTTTAATTATCTAGTCCAGATACACCACAAAAGATAACGAAGAGTTTGATTAAAAAATGGTTAAAAACCTTTTATCCATTTTTTATAACCGCAATATTATCTTTTAGAAATTTGAGCTATTCTTCTATACATTGAACCTTATTGTCTCCAAATGTGGAACATGTGGAATTTATCCTCTCTATCTCGCGCCAGTTGTACAGCTTCATCCCAGCTTAGGCCTGCATCTTGAAAATCGACAGAGACTGCCAGATTTATAGTTAACTTTGGCTTACCTCGTCTACTCGTCCCGTCCAGATTGAGGAAAAGCCTTTAAAATTCAAGACTTTTAGCTCTCTCTCTCTTCTTCGTTTCCTCATTACTGAGGGTCGTGACCCATGGAACTACTGGGTGCCTGTTGTGAGCACCAAACGCCTCCACTCCTCTCTGTCTTCCGCCGCCGGCATCGCCGAGTACAAGTCTCCCCCTGTTGCCTTTTTTATCTGGTCTGGTTTTTTACCTTGCAGGTGATCTGCCTGGAACGCCTCCGTTAATTATAATTTTTCCAGGTTATGTGGCTCTCGTCTGGCAATGCGACCAAAGAAACTCAGCACCCGCCAACTACAGACTGCAGACATTCTCTCAGAGATATTCAGCTCCTTACAAATGGAGTCGTTTAAATTTATTTTTCTTCCAGCAAAATCAGCTTAATCCGGGGTTTTGGATGACTGAAATGATTTGTCTATCTTTACTAACTAGTAACTAGTGCTCGAAATTCGAACATAACATAATATATAAATTATAAGTTTGAATATTATTAAGGTTCCATTGTCAGATAATGAGCGAGCGCTATTTCAAAGTTTTCTTTCAAAAACAATGACATGGATGGATACGTCAAATTTGAAATGTTGATAATAATAATGTACAAAGTTTTTTTCTATTATTATCAAAGACAAAGAATATTATTCTATTCTCAACGGTATATTCACCTTTGATTTGAATATACCGCCTTCACTGCGCCCGTTATGAGGCGCATTTTCATTTTACATTTGTTTCTATGAAGTTGATGATCTTTATAAGTAGTCTGTGGAGTAATATAGTAGTGCTTGTAATGTTTTTTTTATTGATTCAATCTTTTTCTATGCGTAGTTTAAAAATAATATTAGCATTCGCCACTCCTCTATATAAACTACTAGAGGTCCTCCCCAGCTTCGCACGGGTAGATAGATACTTAAAAATAATTTAGTTTTCAGACAGATCCCTAACTTTTTCAAAATATTTTATAGCATAAATATGTTAATCTGGAATAATTGCATTGCAATGTATCATGTCACGTCACTTTACCACCGTGACTACTTTGCGCGGTATTTCTACTAAACTTGACACGACTCCCCTCAGCCCTCCCCGGCTCCCGTACGCACTCTGCATCGGATAAGTTGAGATGATAAGAGACTATGCTTTTTTTTCCAATACTCACATTTTTAAACTCGTGATAACTTTCGAATGGAATGTCCGAATTGAATAATTCAAAAAGTTATACAAACATATTGAAGCAGACTTGAATATGAACTAATTTATTTTAATAAGGAGTAATACCAAGATACCAATAAAGAGCTTTTTCTAAAGGTGACATTTTATTGGGTTTTTTTAAATAAAAAAACACTTATTGTGGCATAACTATAATAGTTAGACATATGCTGTCGCGATACTTTTTGTAAATAATGATGTCTTCTACAAAATTGTAGAACATTGTTTTATTCTATCATCATTAGTTTTCACAGCGTTCGCGATAAAAAGAATATTTTAGGTAAATTTTTTACACCTTGGGTTACATTATTGAAGTTTTCGTAGGTTACCCACTTTTTTTTGGAAATTAAATATAGCCTATGTTCACCGCCGATATTGTAGCTTCCCAAAAGTGAAAGAATTTTTCAAATCGGTTCAGTAGTTTTGGAGCCTATTCGAAGCAAACAAACAAACAAACAAACAAACAAACAAACAAACAAACAAACAAACAAAAAATCAAATCTTTCCTCTTTATATATTAGTATAGATAAGTGTGCGAAATTTCATATTCCTCCGTCCGCGCAATTTTCGTAAATATAGTCACAAAGTTTTTCCTTCGCGTATTAATATACATATTATATATAGATGTAGGTATACCGGTATTCCAAAATCATGATATTATCAGCTATCTATAGCGATTGATAGCACCCACACAATAAGAACAATAATTATAGGTACTAGGCAAGTAGCTATGATTAGTTTATTACACGTGGACTATGGATATATTAAGAATTATTACCTTTATCAAAACTCAGTTATATACTTTAACATACTCGCTTACAATACATAGACAAACTTAAAAGTTCACATTACCCATCTGTCTATCAGAAATAATATTTTTAGCTAAAATTTTATATTACGTAATTAACGTGATATCCAATTTGGTAAAATTTATCTGGTAGCATATGTAAATCGAGAAAAATTATTGTAAGAAACATATTGTATTGCTAATAAGTTTGATACCTAATAATATGATTATAAAGATAGATAAAAAAAAAACTTTTCTAGTGAGATCAAATATTTTTTAATACATAGATAGACACTTACCTACTATGAATAGATAAAAAATTTAGCTACCTATACATAATTAATTAAATTTTTTGTCTATACCTGCTTACAAATTATAAAAAAGATTGATGTGGCCAGCAGGGCTATTCACGAAAAAGTTTAGTTCGAAGTAAACTTAATTAGTTACTCCTTAAAAAAATCTTTTTAGATGAATGGAACAAATAATTGCAATCATTGTTTTATTTTTACAATTTTGCGCGATTGAACTAGGTAAAATATTTATTTAATTAAAGTTTATTCTATAGTAAAACGTAAATTTCAGTTTCGATGTTAAGGAATCGCGGATTCATTGAATAAAAGTTCCAAAACGGCTATATTGAAAGAATGGGCCCCTAAACTTAAACTTTTTGCTTGTTGCCTAAACAATACTAAACATGCTGATTTTAAATTATATTATTGATCAAAATAATATGCTTTTTTTTGTCAATCAAGCTTTCCGATTCCGTAAATTGAATTTTTTCTTTTTCTTCGGTCAAATTCCTAAGATTGGTTGAAAACTCTCTTTATCCAAGAATACGCCCTATCCACAAGAGTCCTTTCAAGTTCTTCTTAGGACAGCGCATGTCCAGATAACGTCAACTCGATATTACGAGTAGGTATGTATGAAAATATAATAGTAATCCATATTCATTCATCCATTCCCCGCACACCGCAAGAAAGCCCGGAGGAGACCAATCCGCAGCAAACCCGACCCGCACGAAACGGACCCTCTAGCTCGATCGAAGCAATCAATCCAAAAAGCCGGCCACACACAAATCAAGCACGCCGCGGATCCGCCCAAACCAACCCGCAATACGGAAGGCCTAGGCCCCACTCAGGAGCATAGGGAGGCATCAAGAGCTCTCGATTGCGCTCGAAGGTATCCGAGGCTCATTGTGCCTTTTCTGACTAATTGAGGTTTAAGGACGTGAGGTGGTCAACTTCACGGTCCCGATCTGATTTTTTCGATGTCCTGCCTCTTACAGGATGCTCGAAAAACCAGCAAAAAGAGCAGTGGGGCTAGTACCAGTTTCATCGAAAGAATATTGCACGCTAATAAGCGCTTATTAACGTGCAAATAGTGTTCTAAAATCGAACGATCGAATTGTTCGATCATTTTTGTTTTCAAAATTTTCGATGATCGTTTCGATATTCGTTCATCGAAAACTTATACTTGGGGTACAGAGGTGCTATTCTTAGCCGGTAACCTCATGACAAATATCCGTATAGGTGCATATTATTTAAAATTATTACCGTGTAAACAAATCAAATAATTGAAAATTGGTAATCTTAACTGTATTCTATTTTCACATGAAAGCTCCCGTACGGACAGTGATTCAAGTTTAATTTATATCTTTAATATAATATTCAAACGTGAGCTTAATTTATTAAATTTATATACGGAATATTTCATATATTATTTTATTCAATTAAAATCCGACATTTCGAGATGCAGTTTTAAATTATATATACATTAAACATGGTATGAATCTAGTTCATTTATGAAAATCAGGCATGTAAGTCGGTTTACAATATTCGCCTGTGAGTTGATAGAGTTGTTATGGCAATTAATAATAACAAGTACCTATTCGCAAAAAATCTATAATATCAAAGAAAGTCGGGTTAGTGCGAACACTCATAACTCGAGATCGGCTGAACAGATTTTTATGATGCTTGGCTTATTGGATTCTTCCCCACTCCACAAAACTCGAAAAAATGGATAGCAAGCAACATAATATGTTATTTGCTAAAGTTAGTATGGAACGGATTTACTGACAAAAACGCCATCTGTGAAAAATTAGATGACAAAAACACAATTTTTATTTACTTGACATTGAGTTTTGGTACGCAAATTTTTGATAGAATTTCATTCGAGCTTTCAGAAATAATTTTTAAACATTCAAACATATTTGAAACGTATTTTTGTGTAAACTACTAATTTGAAATCAATATACCTACATAACTCGGAATGGAGGACAACGTGTGTCGGGAAAGCTAGTATTATATAGAAGAATTATGTGCGACTATAAATCAGTGGTTCCAATGATATTTTATTGCATTGATTGCACCTAGCTCATAGTTTGGGCATTTTGAGAGAATGAATGAAGAAACAATGACAATTTGATTCGATTTTTTTTAATTAACTCGCCTACTTTATTTTGTTTGATGACTGAAATCTGAAATGGGCAGTATTTTAAAATTTGCAATGTATTGATTGCTCCTAGTTTACTGTTTGGGCATGTTGAGAGAATAAATGAAGAAAGAATAACCAAAATTATCTATAAATCTTAAAGAATGGGTGGACCGATCGGTGCTGTGTTAAAGGATGGTCAAGTCAAGAATGAAAAATTTAATAGAAGACATTACATGCGGAACATTGTGTTGTTGAATTAAGCGAAGGAGGTTTGTCAGTATAGAAAAGAATGGAAATCCGTACTCTCTGCCTACCCGCTCCGAGCAACGACGTAATGGGTAAAGTCTAAGATGAACTTCCGTAGTTAAATAATTAATGATACATTTAATTGCATATAACTGGAGTTTAGATGTCATAATATATTAATTATTGTAGGTTGATAAATTTATGTCATTTTTACTCTAATGAACTTTTGACTTATATATTTTATTGACTTTTATAATACTTGTATTAGTGCGGTCACAAAGGGAAGTTGTGTAGAAAGGTGGACTTTTGTTCATTCTTAATCGTCTTCTTCGATGGCTCACAGCTCTAATTGGGCCTTGGCCTCCCTTGATCTTCGCCTCCAACTCTATTGTCCTCCGATACAGCCCTCCAGTCGGTCACCAGCAGAAGCCGTGTTGCCTCCCTGTTGACCTCCTCATCCCAAAGTAGTCTGGTATGCCTATATTTTTCTCCTTCCGCTAGATATCCCTAAAAGATTCTCTTCCATTTCCGTGAAGACGGCATACTCTGAACATACCCTGCCGCGACCAACTGACATAGCCAAGCTCGGTAGCCTAATGGCAAAGGCTCCAACTTGAGATCAAGAGGTCCCGGGTTCAATTCCCGATCGGGTCAGAAATTGTGTTTTTTCACTTGAAATTTCTACTCGAGGTTGGAATTTTGTCTCAGATTGGACGGGACCGGTTGACTGGTAGAGAATGCTTCAAGCATTAAGTTCCGCCGGCTATACTGACACCTATGTATAGAAGAGTGTTATTTATTTTATCCTTGGAGCTTCTTAATTTATTGTGCAGCTCATCATTTAATGGTATTCTCCGGGATTATAACACGTCGAAAACACAAGAGGGTACGTAAAAAGCAAAAGAAAACAACAGAAAATTTTTAGGTTATAGTGTATGTGGGCTCAGCTATGAGATGAAGGCCAAGGATGAGGGACAGGAACAAGGTACAGGAGAGGAGAAACAGAAAACGTTATTACTTTGACGTCATACCTTACATTTAGCAAATTCAAATGTTCGAAGAGTGAAAGCTTTTTGGCCGGTAGATGGCTGATATCTTGGGTTCTTCTGTAGTCTATTTGTGCCTTTGCATCAACTGGTACCGTTTTGATTAAAGGTACTTGAGTATTTTAATTATTAGGTATTTTATTAGATATTTTGTGGCTATGAATAAAATATTCTTTCTTTTTTTTCATAAAAAAGTTAGTTAGGTATATATTTTCTTTATGACTTCTTTTATTACACGAATTTACAGACTCCTTAAATTTATCGTTGTATCTTATATAATGTTTTGTATTGTATCTTACATATCTAACGTCATCTCATAAAAAAATATCTAATGTAGAGAAAAGAATGAGCAAGAATCGGCGACAGCCCGTCTTCAAAAATGTTCCCATAATTCTGCAACGTGGGAAGTTGGTAACCTTAGCGAAGATTACATAATTAGGAATAATTATTGTCAAAGCCACGACCAGGGTTTGAGTTTTATGGCATTCCGTCAATTGGAGTCATCTTGTACCAGGTTTTTTGCATGGCAAAAATTTGTTTATATGTCAGTTGTTTTGCAAACACTCCCTTGTCACTTTCAGGCAATTGATTATTTCCAATCCTTTTACCATATATCTTCCTCTTTAAAGGTTTAGTATTGCTTACGTAAATAGTGTGAAATAATTTTTTACCCATCGCGTCGTGTAACTGGCAGAGAGAAAGGACCTCCGCTCTCTTTTTTCCCGACATACTTACTATTTTTGCTTTTTTCAACAGTCCTCTCTTGTCATGAATGAATTCATATTGATAAAAAATATTGCATAATTGTTACGAATGATTGCATAATGATTCAAAATATTACATAATTGTTACGAATTGTCATATTTTTATCAAAGCAATTACGTAATGAAAGATTTTATTTTGTTTCTAAAAAACTTGACGAATGGGTTGAACACGTTTTTGACATCGATTATAATGAAATCAGCGACCCGACACAATATGAAACTTCATTTAAAATTTAATTTGTTTCTCCAGGAATATATTTTAATAAAACATCATGCAAATCCCCGAATGTCGGATGGACGTGTAACTCATTCTTAAAATATTACATAACCTTTCTATTATAAAGTCAACTCTCTTCCTCCCTAGATCTGGCATATTTGAATATAAAAATATTTTTTTTTGTCAATTCTTACGCAATTCTCGATTATACCTTCATAGAAATTATGTTTTTAGGTAAATAAAACGTTCTCCACTTCGTGACTACGTTTGCTGGTTATGTAAATGGGTGTTGTGTCTTTCTTAGTTAAGATCCTTGTACTGGACTGTATTTTATTAGTTGTCTCAGGGTAAAACCTCACATACCCACTGGTTACTGGTAGGAGATGCATCCTCTATATGAGTTTAATAATGAAGAGGTTTTAAAAGGTACAATTATTATATGGGAATACAATGTCTTGGAAGCAATCCACTGAAAGCATTGCACAGTAAAAGTATTACAAAATGACCTGAAATAAGTATTACATAATGAAGTGAAATTCTAATTACTCATCTAGATACTAGGGCATAATTACTATATTGGATGGAGTATGCAAAAGAAGTTAAAATCAGTCATACCGACTTCCAACTATTGTCAACTTTGAAAGACTGGCCTTCCCTATGTCCATAAACATTTTTGTTCAAGACAGAGAGTCGTCAGTCGCACCATGATCCGGTGTTCTTGAAGAATTGAGATGTTCGTTCTTCTTGTCGTTCATAGAATTTTCATCTTTTTCCCCAGCACCACATCTCGAAAACATCTATTCTATTTTATTCCACAGAGTCTCCACTCCATAAAAGTAGGTAAATTGAAAACACAAGGAAACGGACAATCTTCACTTGCAGGTTTCTACATATTCATGTATCTCCATATTTTGTTCAGACTGGTCTTCGCACCTTTAGCCATGCCTATCTTTCTACTGTTTTTGGTTTCGTATTCACTTTGATTGGACAAGTCTATTCAAACTTTTCACAAACCAATGTTAAGCTTGATTACAACCGAAGTGAAATTTGAACCATTGACCTTCGATTTGAAATTCAGACAATATGTTACCAACTGGGCTAAAGTTATTTATTTTATTTATTTACACAACAGCCTGAGGCATGATCTTGGCCTTTAATCGCTAATGTCGCAGTAGTTCAGCATGTAAACTAACTGTGCCTCGGCGTATTCTTCTGCGAGACAATGAAGCTACATTATGTAATGAGAAACAATGATTAAAGTCGAGCATAATACCTCTTTATTATTAATTATATCATCTCTGTAACACAAGAGTACAAGCTAACGCCGCATACCATATTTAGACTTAATGAATGGCGTGAATCGTGAAATGGTTGTGGTGTCATGCAGTAGTCGGACGTTTCAGAAAAATAATCAAGCCGTGGCAATAATTTCATAGTGTGATGTTGAAGAGCAATTCGAAATTTGAATTTAGAATGTAAATAGGACGATTTGACTTGCGCACGTGACTGAACACAACAACTATCTTTTGTAATATTATGTGTAGGTATATCCTATTGATCGATGTTTTTATGGTTTTCTAGAAAAAAAACAGACCCACGATTCAACGGCCGTAATATAAAGAAAAAAAATGGGTTGAAGCGGCTCAGAATAGAGAGAAGTGGAGACAGATGGAAGAGGCCTACATCCAGCAGTGGAGGGAAGGCTAGGAAGAAGAAGAAGAAGAATATAAAGAAAAATCAATTTTAAATATTATTAAGTGAAATAACCACCATGTCACGTGATTAGCCTAACTAAATGAAATCCTTACCTGAAAAGGAAATAAAGATGAAATAAATAGAAATAAAATGGCTGAGCCCCATCGGGTTGGAAGGGCTCTTATTGTCACCCAGTAAGAATGAATATTGAAGAAGTTTTTGAATTTAACCTTTATTCTTCATAAATTTAATTACAGTGGGCGTTTTGTTTACAGCGATATCCAAGCTACGCTTATTTACACTAAACGTCAGGATCACACTCTTTCCTTTACCGCTTTCATCATTTTACTGCCGGTAGTGAGGAAGTAACAAAAATGGATATAGTCATATCCTGACGCCAAATATATGACAGCAGTCGCAGTCTTTAAATTTGGTTGCTCTCTTGTTCTCAATAATTTCCAACTTTTTCTCTGTTTCATCAATTATTAAATTTCTACTTGTTTCATACATGAGATTTTTCGACATGTTGAACATGTTGAGAATTCTCATGATTAAGAGTTTCGGAGACAAACATTACCACCTAATGGCGAACGTTGTTAACGTAAAGTGATCACACTAAGCCAGCCTTCAAAATAACAGTAGAAGACGGTCGTAAGCCCGTAGTGGTTTGTTCCATTTAAAAATCGAACATTAGTCATGAATTATTAGTCATTAGTTGTTATTTTTTCAGTGAGGAAGTTGTTGATTAGTAATGAAGAAGGTGGCTTAGGATGTAGGTAATAAGAAGCTTATGGGTTCGTCTAGTTTGAAATATAGCCGTATTCCTTCTATTGACTCGAACGCATCATACATTTCACCTGCGCTATTATTTCCACATTACTTTTTTTTGTTTGTTTGCTAGCAGCTAGAACCGTGAAGCATCAGCAGCAGTTGGCAATGCAGAAGGCTCCGCCAGGCTGGTAGGCTTCCACGGCCGATTCACACACTAGACATCTAACGGAACTATTCTTCTATTTTTTTCCATAATACATAACGATCATGTGAAAAATGTAATTACTCGACAATGCAGGTTAAAAACACAACTCTATTACCTATGTCTTAGAGAACATTATTGTAATCAGTAGCGAAATCATGCTATGTATGAAATTGAGAAGTTCGTCTGTAGCTCGTTTTATTCATATGCGAAAACTAATCCAACTGCGAGAAATATTTTTCATACTGAGTAACATTATGAATACGATATCGACGCAATATTTGATGGGTCCTTGGTCAGTTTTGTTACTCCCAACTGTTTATTTCAAAAAAAATCCGATGTACTCAACACTTCCGATGTTCGATTTCAATAGGCATTTTTAGCTTGATATTAACTATATCCATTATAAACTGTATTTATTTGATGCCTATTGATATGTTGAACCATGGTGATTCTATAATAATATGTAAGATCTAGTCCTGAAAAAAGGCGCAAGAACCCACAAATAATATTTTTTATCGTTACTGTGTAAGAACTAATAAAGAACTAAAGTACCGTTGTTGATTTATTTTTAGTAAAAGTCGACTTTAGATAGTTCAAATTTTTACCACCGGAATTCATATAAAATTTCATGGCGCTTTCTCTGTCACAAAGATAAACATTTTGTATGCGGTGACACTGTGGACAAAAATGACTAAAATAGAGCGGAAAACGTAGCAAAACGGGATGGATATTATTGTTTACATCAGGGGGCCTAGACAAAATACAATTGGCGATCGACTACAAACGAATTCTTCGACAATGTAGAGTAGGAAGAAAATTAGCTGTCCACTTTTTATATTTTTATGTAAGTTGTTTTGCTTGGTTTAAATAATTGTTTACATGTTCCAGTGGACAGATAATTTTTTCGCACTATACATTGGCGAAATCTTCGTTTGTAGTCGAACGCCAGTTTGAATTTGTCTACGGGGGCAGATTTCGTTTTCTAATTCATAAACCATAATAATAAATTAAAACAAAAAACGGCACTTTAATGCTCTACTGAGAAATCAAATTGACAGATCAACAGGAATTCCGCGAAAATATTAGTTTAAACAACATATTATGTTTTCCATGCATGGTAACACTACCAACTGCTTCCAACTTTAAAATATTTTTTTGACATTTCAAATTTTAGCTGGAATATTTTTTATGAAACGCGTCAGCTTAAAGGAGTCTTAAATTTTAAAAGGAACTTTAACTAAAGTGTTCTTTTGAAGCTTTTTATGAAACCGGCTGTAATAAGGTTTCACCGGCGCTATAGCTCACCGGGCGGTTCGGCCTCATCCAGAGTTTTTCCCCATTTCCTCCTGTCCATCACCTGCACTCTACAGTTTGTCACACCAACAATTCCAGGTCTCTTTCTACACCATCCATCCATTGAAATTTGGGTTAACCCACTCCATGTCTAACCTGGTGTTGTGTTGCGATTTTTCTTTAATATTCGGTCATCCTTCACGCGTTGGACAATTGGACATGTCCCAACCATTTCAGATGATACATTTACAAAAAAAAATTATTGCGTTCGTTGTACAGTGCTTTCAGCCCATGGTTATAGCTTATTTTTCACATTCTGTGTTCGCAAAGCAGGTTTGCTTACTTATAAAATATTTTGATTATCCTTTTATTAAGAATTAAGACTAGTGGTTGACCAGTGCTCGAAATTCGACTATAACCAATTTAAATTTTACGAGTAAGTTTGAACATTTCCATTATCAAAGACTGAGCGAGGGCTATTTCACAATTTTCTTTCGAAAACAATGACATGGATACGTAAAATTTTAAATGGTATGTACGAATTTTTTACTTTTATTATTAAATATTAATCTATGCTCGTTTTGGCCACAGATAAACAAAAGAATATTCGCGTCTGTGTCAATGTCAAATACATCTGAGTGTGTGTGAGTATCAAAATAAATAACATTACAGTAGTGTTTGTAATGTTTTTTTATTGATTTGATGTAATTTTTATGCTAAACTAGCTTTCCCGACAGACGTTGTCCTGTGGTTCTAGCCCGAAGTGGCCCGTTAATATGTACATAATGTGCACTGCGCCCATGTTAAACAATACAAAATTAATTCGATTGAGATAAGCTAATAAAATAATAACATTAAACTATTTCTGAAACAACTTGAGAAAAATGCGCTCGCGCACACACCCTACCTCGCCAATAATATTCTTGACTTTGTATGAAAATTTTCTAAAACTATCGAAACAGTGCGGTGGAGTAAGTGGGATGGGCTACTGTAAGAGCGTATGCGAGAATGAGAGGGAACTACCCGCGATGTCGTGGGCGTGTCCCAGTAACCTTTCCATACAAACTTAATTATTGTATTTTTACATAATTTGTTATCCATTTTTTTTTACTTTTTATTAGTTAGTCTGTTATCCGGAGCGGAGAAGAATCCAATAAATCAAACATCAGAAGAATCTGTTGAGCCAATCTCGAGTTATAAGTGTTCGCACTAACCCGACTTTAATTTATATAGTTGATATAAGCATTCGCTTTTTTTCGATTCCCCGCTACTGTGCCAGACGGACGTGTACGCCGCTTCGCGCTGGGTCCGAGGAATTATTATTTTGTTTACGTGGTTAAGTGTTGTTGCAAGGCTGATCTATTATTTAAGTATAAATTTTATTTTTGTTATTTATTAAGTTCTATGCACCAAGACTCAGGTCCGTATTAAGTTTTATTCTTACTTTCTATTTTTTTTTTCTATTATTTTTTTCAATTTACTTTTCTTTTGTTGTTGGTATAAAAACTGCGGTTCGTACTTCTATCTTAAAAAAGATGGAGGTTCCTCCGGTACCTCCCATCCCTCCGGATCCTCCGGACATGAATAAGAGGAAAAGAAGAAATAACGAAACAATAATGAAAGAGTCAGAGTGTCATCTTATTCAATCAGTTAACTCTGCCTCTCCATTGAATCAGTCATCTTCTTCCTCACCCCCTGTCATAACTTCGAACCCAAAAGAGACTCCCTTACGGGAACATTTTTATTCCTCCAAATCGTTAGGACCGTTTGTAGTCTTTGTACAAAGTACCGAGTCTGGCAAGAGGATTCATCCGATGGACTTCGGAAGATTCCTTTTTTCAAAAAGGTTAGGCAACGTTATTAATGGATCTATCAAGTCGGAGGGAAAATTTCGACTATCCATTGAGTTTTTCACTGCGAACTCTGCTAACTCGTTTATTAAAAACATTTATATTCAATCCAATGCTGCGTACAAAGCGTACATTCCCACCCACAATGTGACTCGTATGGGTCTCATAAGGGGGATTTCTACAAATATCACCGACGAAGAAATCAAAGCCGCAATCTCTGAATGTAATCCTGATGTTGGGGAGGTATTAAAAATTCGCCGTCTTAACTACAAAGACAGAACATCCGGTAGTGTTGTTTGGAAGCCTTCTGGCTCAATTGTAGTGACCTTTGAAGGTCAAAGCCTGCCAAGCAACATATATATTTTTTACAACAGTTTCACAGTGGAAACGTACTTTTACCCCACTGTTCAGTGTTTCCGGTGCCTTCGCTTCGGCCACACCAAATCAGTGTGCAGATCGGTGGAGAAGTGTTTCAAATGTGGAGATAACCATCCTGCACAAGATTGCACATTAGAATCAAAATGTTTTCATTGTGGGGGACCCCACAATGCTACTAGTTTAACATGTCCAGAGTTTGAGAGACAAAGAGAAATAAAACAGTCTATGGCCTTTCATAACATTTCATACTTGCAAGCCTCCAAACTCCATCCTCAACGCAAACTATCTTATGCAAATATAGTTAGGAATGAAAAAACGAAATCCCCTCCCATCCCCCAGCGCAATATAACCTTTGATAATTCTCAACAAAATAACCCTCGCAGTACAGATAGAACGATTCCTGCAAGAGGCAAATTTGTATATAAGACACCAAGAAAGTCTACTCCCTTGTCGTATGACCGAGCAGAGCTTAACGCCCTCTTGATTTCCCCAAATGGGGACATTTTATCATCCGCACCAAATGGATGTGCCCTTCAAAACAAAGATCCATCTTTACAAAATATCGAAAGACTAACCAATGATTTTAACTATGACAACAAAAACTTCCTGAAAACATTAATCTCTATAGTTTTGGAAGTACTTTCATCAAAAAATTCAGACATTTCATACGCTGCTCTAATTCAAACTCTTAATAAATTTGTTTCCGAAAATGACTCCAAAGATCCAGAAAATAAACAGCCTGTCTATCCTTCAGTGGAATAGTCGCAGTGCAGTAAGCAACAGAGATGACATAATTTACCTTTTGAAAAAGCATCAAGTAGACGTAGCTGCTATTTCTGAATCGTGGTTTTCCACTGATTCCGTTGTATCTTTTCCTGGCTATGTATGCCTAAGGGACGATCGCTCCGATGGTAGAGGCGGGGCCGCCCTTCTTATCAAAAACAATCTCCAATTTTCACCTTTACAAATTCCCCCCTGCCTGGGATCTCAAATAGTAGCTGCAGAGATCCTTGGTATTGCTATTGTTTCAGCCTACTCTTCCCCAAGAACCCACTTTGATTCTGATTTTTGGAGGAGAGTTGTTTCTAACCTCTCATCCTCATATATCTTACTAGCCGATTTCAACGCACATTCCCCTGCTTGGGGTAGTCACAACACGGATCCCGCAGGAAGGGCACTATTGGAATTTGCTGATGATCAGAACTTGGTAATCCTTAATGATGGTCAACCTACCAGACTCTCCCTACCTAACCAAAATCCGAGTGCGGTAGATGTATCTCTTTGCTCTGCCGATCTAGCCCCTTCGCTGTCTTGGGAAATTTCAAGTGATCCCTACTCAAGTGATCACTTTCCGATTCATTTGGCTATCCAAAATAACAGAACTCAGTGTCAAAAAACCCAACTAAGACAGGGTTATAAAACAAAAAAAGCAGATTGGTCACAGTTTTCTGAGCTTCTCACTAATTGTAACTTCTCCAAACGATGTATAGACGGTGATGAATTTTTGGTGGATACCTACGCGAATGAATTATCTAAGAGTGTAATTGAAGCAGCAGATGCCTCAATTCCAAAACAAAAAACCCATAAAAGGAAAAAGTCATCTCCTCCCTGGTGGGACGAGGAGTGCACAGTCATGGTGAAGTTGAGATCTGATTCCATTAAGAGGTACAAAAGATGTGCCTCGCAGCAAAACTTCTTATCTTTCCGAAACATTCAGGCCCAAACTAAAAAACTCCTAAGGAAAAAGAAACGACGGGGATGGCAGGATTATTGTTCATCTCTCTCTCCTGACACACCGATTTCGGAAGTCTGGTCTTCTATTCAGAAGTTCAGAGGTTCATTGTCTCCCAAGCCCAACCCATACAAATGTTCGGATTGGATCGATAGCTTCGTGGAGAGACTGGCGCCGCCTTATGTGCCAAATGAGTCTGAAACAGTTCAAGTAGACTCGGCTCCCCAACAAGAAAACTGCTTACTCTCGTCTCACTTTTCTCTAGAGGAACTGACACACGCAATCGAATCGTCGGGTGACTCATCTCCTGGCCCAGATATGATACCATACTCTTTCTTCAGACACTTCCCAACTCCCTTCCTTCAGAAACTTTTGAATTTATTCAATCACATTTTAGAATCTGGCGCTGTTCCCACATCATGGAAGCGACAAATTATTATACCCATAATTAAACCTGGTAAGGATCCATCCTTAGGAAAGTCTTACAGACCAATTGCTTTGTCTTGTTGCTTTCTAAAAATATTGGAAAAAATGATAAAGTCAAGACTTGAATGGTATTTGGAGACTAAAAACTTACTTCCCCAGTGGCAGCTCGGTTTCCGAAAGGGTAAATCATGTTTGGATAACCTGAGTATTTTAATTACAGACGCTCATGTAGCCAAATCCAAAAAGGAAGTTATGGTGGCTTGTTTCATGGACGTTTCTAGTGCCTATGACAATGTGCTGTTACCAATTCTTAATAAAAAAATGACTACCCTGGGGATGCCAGACTCCATCTGCCTATTGATCTCTAACATACTGTGCGAACGTCGGCTTATAATCGAGACTCCCGGAGAGACTATTGAAAGAACGGTGTGTAAAGGCTTGCCTCAAGGTTCTTCTCTCAGTCCCATTTTATTTAACATATACACTCAGGATCTTCAACACCGCATTCCAACCTACTGCAGCGTACTGCAATATGCGGACGATTTTGTAGTTTACTGTAGGGATAAACTTATGACACGAGCTGTGAATAGAATGGAGGACGCGCTAGACCTTATACAGCCTTGGTTTTCGGAGGCCGGGCTGTCCCTGTCCCCGTCTAAAAGTCAAATGGTAATTTTCTCCAACAAACACAAGATTCCAGATATTTCCATCAAATGTAACAGCGTGCCAATCCCCATCAGGGATTCTATTAAATTCCTCGGCATGACCATTCACCGAAAGTTAAATTGGAATATGCATATAGAACAAACAATAGTTAAGTGTGAAAAAAATATTAACGTCATGAGAGCGGTATCTAGGGTCTGGTGGGGAGCACATCCCGCTTCTATGAGAACAATGTACTGCGCTCTTGTTCGTAGTCACTTGGACTACGGTAGTTTTCTCATGGATCCCCTTCCGAAATATCTATCAACCAAATTGGAAAGAGTTCAGTCCAAGTGCCTCCGACTCATTTTAGGAGCCATGAAGTCATCTCCTTTGATCGCTCTCCAGGCAGAATGCGTGGAAAGACCTCTTTACCTACGCAGAAAATTCCTTGGTTTTGGGTTCCTTCTCAAGAGAGTTCTATCTGATCATCCTATCATACCAAAATTAAGTGGCCTCTTAGATAGTTGTCAGAATGATTCCTTCTGGCACTCAAGAGTTCCACCTTTGCTTTGTTCAATTTTTGAAGAAATCTCAAAAGAATTCCCAGACTTGTTGGCTCCCTCACTTCCTATATTCTGCATTCCATTTGAAGCAACCGTATACCATCCTGACATTGTTGAATCTATTGATATAAATAAGTCATTTTCATCTTTGCCTCCTCTCGTAGTCAACTCTTTATTCAGCCAAAAGGTAGAGGAGAAATGGAGCTCCTTTGTCAGAATATTCACTGATGGATCGAAGGCTTCTGATGGAGAGTGTGGTGCAGCCTTCTGCATCCCTTCTCTTGACATAAACTGTATGTTTCAACTCCCTCGAATTGCGTCCGTCTTCACAGCTGAATGTGTGGCTTTGAGAGAGGCCCTGTTAAATATTTTGCAGCTTGCTTTACCTCGTACTGTAATATTCACTGACTCTCTGAGTCTTGTAAAGTGTTTGAACTCCAATTCAAGGTCTGCTTTGAGTTGCCATGTTCTGGGTGACATAAAAAATTCTTTGTACTTGGCGTCCGTGAGAGGTCTTATCGTAACAATCGTTTGGATTCCCTCCCACATCGGAATAAGTGGCAATGAAAGAGTGGACTCGCTTGCCAAAGAAGCTTGCACTTGCGGAGTGTTGCCCCACTCCTTCGTTTTGCCTATTACGGATTGCATGAGCGCTGTGGATCGTTTTATTAGGAAGGAATGGAATGAAGTTTATAGGAATGCCTCGGCTGGTGGCCATTACAGGACAGTGCAGGGTGATATTCCGCATAGTCCATGGTTTCAAAATTGTAAAATGCCTAAGCTTAACGTTTCTCTTATATGCCGTCTCCGATTAGGACATGTCGTTTTAGCTTCTCATTTGGCCAGAATTGGCATAGTGAACGATGCTATTTGTGAATGTGGGAAGGAGGAAGAAACTATCGACCATGTATTCTTTAACTGTCCGCTTTTACCTAACCAGGATTTTATAAAGGACATCTCAAAGTTCTGTTTCACTTTCCCCATTAAAATAATATCCCTTTTAGCCCTAAACGATTTAAAAATTAATGTGATTTTAGTTAACCATCTTAAAAAGTATGATAAAAAACTATGATGCGAGTGGGAGTATGTATATATATAGATATATACGTTAAATAAAAAAATAATAAAATTAAAAAAAAAAAAAAAAAAAACAATAAAATAATTAAAAAGGAAAAAAAAGCACAAAAACTTAATAAAAAAATAAAAAAAATATATTTATATAAAGGTCGAAGTATTTTATAGTAGATAAATTGCGGCCCTGCTCCTTTTCCCGTGTAACTGTATTAGTAATTTGTTTATACTTGCAACTATAATGATGGTGATGGAATGTATTTAGTGGTGACTACAATATTATTTTGTGATTTCAATATTATAATGATTATGTTTGTAGGTGGGTAGCTCGAATGGCATTTTTAGGCTAGGTATTTTTTCTCTGTCTCCCGCCTGTTTTCGGTTGATTTTTTGTTTGTGTTCTTTTGGTTTGCTTTCCCTTTTTTGTTGAGTTGTACTTGTACGCGGCTTAACAGACACATGTATAAATATGGGCATGATTCACTCGATACCGGGTGCTTTGCCGTCTAAATAAAGAAAAGAAGAAGAAGATATAAGCATTCGCCACTAATTATCTGTATAAAATATAAATGTGCGAAATTTCATACTCCACCGTCCGTGCAATTTTCGTAAAAATGTTCACAAAATTTTTGGTTCACGTATTAATATAGAGTTTTCTACCCGAATCAGTAACAACAATATTCTGGCACAGTGTTTGGTAAGATCAACACGAACATTGCAAATAATTATTATCATGAAAATAATGCAAGAATCATCCAGAAAAATAACATTAAATGATAATAAAATTAATTGCCACATCGCTAAGTGTTTTCCCATGTAGTCTCGAACGGAAAATAATCATTCTTCTCATGAGTAAGGTCTTTGTGATGGCTCGATGGTGTCTTTGTACTCTAAATGTCTTCCTGTTCAGTCCAACTAACTCATTCTGCCACCGGATGTCTTAAAAAATGAGTACCTACCTATCTCCGCTTTACTCGAAGCCGTGGCTATACGTAATACCAACATTGTTCTACGTAAGACTGTCTATAATACAAGGACTAGTATTTAACTCATTCTGTTATTGTAGCGCGTCTATTGAATTTATGTGTTTGTTAATCTTCGTCTTCAGACGTCGGTCATCCATTGCTATTTTGATATGGGCCTCTTTTAAACTTTTACATATTGCTTTTCTGTTTGCATCCAATTGTCTATATCTTCGGACCATTTTTTTATGTTTTTCGACGTCTCTCCCAGATCCTAAGTTTTATGGGTCCATCTTGACATTTGTTTTGCTTTGCGATCCACGATGTCTACGAGTTCATTTGGTTTTTTCCCCAACTTCTTGCCCCTCTAGCTAGAGTCTAGTCTAGACAATTCGAAATTGGCGTTCGACTACAAACGAAGATTTCGTCAATGTAGAGTGCGAAAAAAATTAACTGTCCACTGGAACAAATAAACAATTATTTAAAGCAAACAATGACACTTATATAAAAATAGGACAGTTAACTTTCTTCCTACTCAACATGTTACGCCTATAGGGCTCGGGAGACAAAAACATGAAAATTATGAAATACCTATAAGCGAAACAAACAGAAAAATTTCAAACTACTTCGGTTAGTATACTAAAACCCGTGGGAGGTATTGTGTGAGGAATGCCCTCCCTGACCCCTCTGAGTAATCCTTTCAGAGGCTCTTCTAGTGAATTTAATTTAATTGTCACACGACTGTGTAACTAGCAAAACAAAACAAGCAAAATTTAAATCCTCATATAATACGAACTTGGGTATGAACAAATTGTATGGTTAGTAAACTAGATACTCAAACCTCTACTGCAACCAGCCAATTAATCCAATTTGGTATCACTACACAACAACTATTATTTATTTAAACACTACTAGCAAATAAACTCAATCACTAGATGTAACTATTAATCTCTACTTGTTTATTTTAATACGTCACTACGCAATTACAGTATTCCCGACACCTCTCTACGCTTATTTCCAAATATAAACCGAAATTACACTTTCACCGAATAACTAATTATTTTACAATAAATCTACGGAGACTTTCGAATCAAAACACTACGTCAAACTCTAAAACAACACAGGCAAGCGTTAGCAGTGTAAGTCTAAGTGCGTGCAGCTACGTGTAAGCGTGTTATGAGGGCTCGCCTGGCAATACAGCTATTTTTAAGAAAGCTTCCGAGAGGCGGAGTCAGGACAAGGAAGGGGGAAAAATGGATGATCTTATTGGTGGAGGCGCCTGTGATGTAGTGTGCGAGGGAGACAGGGTAATTGTTTTTATAACTGCTACAAATTGTCTACGCGCGAACAACTTATAATGAAATAATTATACATAGTTTTTTTTATGAATCTTTCATATACCTCGTAATTAATAAATCTTTTCTTTATACATCATTTTTTCTTAACCGATATGTTAGTCTTATCTACATTGAACATAAACCTAACTTTAATACATCTCTTAGTAATAATCTTTTGAAAGCTTAATTCAATCTTCTAATCATGTTATGCTAATTTATCTCTTAAAATTAATTACAACCTTGTGAATCTTATATACTAGACATGTTCAATAATTGTCTTAATATTAATTATTATTAATCTTATTACTAATGTTGGCCATTAATCAATTCTATCTTAGGTAATTCTTAACCTACACATAGGTATATTCCTTCTTAATTAAGATGCTTATCAGTAATTAAACTAACGTGCCTTAATCAATAATTAATCTAATAGTCTTATAATATCTTATATTACTCCTTAAGCATATGTATCATTTCAAAACAACATTATAATCTCTACACATTATTTATTCAGTATTTAAGTCTTGTTTAAACCATAGTCTATTATAGAACAACAACATACCTACTTATGTTCGTTTACAGTTACAACTACATACCTAGTTTGATAATAATCATAATACCCTCTAAACAATTCTATGTATCATAACAAACATATTTTATTACAAGGGTTTTTTTTTCATTATTCTAATCCGCCAAAACAATACCATGCACTAAAGAGCTACCCTTATCTACGGTGTTTCGAAGCATCCAAAAAAACCCGTTTCACTAGAATATTGTGATTTAAAATTAAACAAAAGACTATGTTAGGGACAAACTGTCGCCGCGTTAACTATGTAAAAACCATATCCATTGTTTCTTATCTTTCGGACCTTTAAGCCTACTCTTTCAACAACAACCTGTGAGACTTCTCAGAACAGATTTTTGAACGCCTCAACCGATCATAACATCCGCCCCCTCTTAAACGTTCAAAATCTGTTATTTAAATAACTGTAAACTAACTTAATGTAACCTTCTAGGGCGCCAATACATTCAATGGTAATAAGTATATAGGATAGCTGTGAATGTATAAGCCAGTTATCCTAGTTTAAATAAAAAACATCCCACACCACCATTAAATACAATTCTATATATGTTTTAAACGTATTTACCACTACCAACTAAATACTTCTAAGTTCTACCCACAACCTTTTTTGTTTTTTTTTTGTTTTTTTTTTTTTTTTTGTTTTTTTCTTTTTTATAATATATAATTTCTAACTATGTCCTATATTTCTAATATAACTTATTTTACTTCACTACTTAGCCTATATTCCGATCGATAAGAAACTCAAACTTTAATTTAAGGTTCAGTTTCCTGGACCTCTTCCTGTTGAACAGGGGCTAAATTTAATTCGTCTGAATGTACTTTAATAGGTTTTCCTTTACGATCTATCCAGTAAACGTTTCCCCGTCCTACTGGTAATAGAACCGTATAAGGACCGGAGTATTTTGGTGCAAACCCAGCATGAAAACCCGCTACGCGTTTTGAGAGTGGATGTTCTCTCAACATAACCTTCTGTCCAGTGACATAACCAGGGACCTTTCCGTTGGTCTGGGCGTATTTACTTCTATACCGGTCCTGGTTTTGACGAATATTTTTATTTATATCTAATCTATTTGATCTTTCCGGCTTAGTATTTGGGGCTACCGACGACCATTCGCCAGGTCGTTTAATTTCGTAGCCAAATAGAGCTTGGCTTGGAGTCATTCCCGACGCGTCGTTACGTCTTCCCCTAATTGACTCTAAAATTGAGCTTAAGTGCTCATCCCAACGCTTGTGTTCACGCCCTAATAGGTGAACACGGAGCAATTTTTTTAATTCTTGATTTCGGCGTTCTGTTATGTTAGCACGGGGTAGGTAAATCGCTGTGGTCCAATGCTGGCATTGCCACCTATCTATTGCCGAGTTCCAAGACTCGTGACTAAACTGTGGTCCGTTGTCTGAGAGAATAGCCCTAGGATACCCATACCGTGAAAAAATCTCTTTCTCTAACAAACCTACAATCTGTGGTGCTCTCCCCGATCGCATAGGAAATGCTTCTACCCATTTTGTAAACATATCAGTAACTACTAATAAAACCGTATTCCCCTTAGCTGATCTAGGGTATGGGCCCATCAAGTCAATAGCTAAAATCTCAAAAGGATTTTGTGCTACCGATGATCCTAAAGGCGCGCGTGGACGACTTGGTAACGCTCTCGCTTGAGCACAAGTCATACATCTCTTGACAAACCTTTTCGCGTCTCTATTTATGCCTGGCCAGATAAAATATCTCCGAGTCGCTCTAAGCGTTTCCCTTTCACCAGGGTGGCCAGCATGCCTACTGTTATGATAAAAATTTAAAACGTGAGGGATCATAAATTTCGGTACAATCAATTTCGGAACTGAATCTCCGCTAACCTGTCTATATAAGTAACCATCAATTAATTTGTATATCTCCAACCAATGCCTATCACGGGCATTTGTTGGTGGACTGTTGGCAGAAAGTAAGCTTTCCAAATGGTTTATCATTCGAGACAACCGTAGATCGGTGCGTTGTGCACCACGCACACGATCTGCCAGTTTTCCAGACTGCTGATCTTCAGCGTCCCGAAGATCCAGACCGTTCTCAATGAGCGTCACCTGAGGTAGACCTCTATCTGCTTTCCAGCCCTCCTGGCTAACGTTGGGGTACATTCCCCTATCTAACGAATCAATATCTTCAGTGATATTAGATTCGGCCGGATTTCTTGACAAGAAATCTGGTAACTCATTTTTCCTACCTGGGCAGTGTTCTAACGTAAAATTAAACTCCTGTAATAACAATGCCCACCTAGTTAACTTAGCTCTTTCATCTTTAACCCGTTCTAGCCATGTCAACGCCTTGTTGTCTGTACGTAGGATGAAATGTGTACCTTCCAAATACTGACGATATTTCTTTATCGCCCAAACAGCCGCGAATGCTTCCTGTTCATTCGAATGCCAGCGTTTTTCTGCATCAGAAAAACGAGCACTAGCGTAAGAGACAATATCACGACCGCCATCAGGTCGCTCGTGATATAGAACGGCGGCAACGCCGAACTTGCTGGCATCTGTTTGCAATACGAATTGCCTCTCGAAATCTGGCCTGCATAGGGAGAGTGGCCTACTTATAGCAATTTTAATGCTATCCATTGCATTTTGTGCTGAGGCATTCCATTTGAATGGCCTCTTCGTGCTCAACAAATCAGTTAATGGAGCTGCTATCTCTGCAAAACGATAAAGATACTCGCGCAACCAATTCGATAAGCCAAGGAAGGACCTCAACTTCTTTCTTGAAGTAGGCACTGGGAAGTTTGCAATGGAGATTGCATGTAACTTCTGGGGATGGTTACCACTAGCCGAAACTACGTGACCTAAAAATTCTAATTCTGTGGTACCGATCCTGCACTTATCTGAAGCGCACCGCAAATTATATTGCTGTAACCGTTCTAAAACTAATCTCAAATGATACATATGTGAAGCCCAATCTTTAGAATAAACGATCACATCATCGAGATAAACAAGGCAAAAATCGCGTAGATATCCAGCCAAGACCTCTTGACTCATTATCCGTTGAAATGTTCCTGGGGAACCTTTCAAACCAAAGGGCATAACTCGAAATTGATAGCAAGCTCCGTCAGGGGTTGAAAAAGCGGTTAAATGTTTACAATCTTCAGACATTGGGATCTGCCAATATCCTTTCTGTAAATCAAATGACGAGAAATATTTCGCGTTACCTAAATCTTTTAACGTTTCATGAATAATGGGTAAATGTGATGGTTCGTCCTCAGTGACGTCGTTGAGTTTACGATAATCTACACAAAAGCGATATTCATCCTTCCCTCGCTTGGGGACCATAACTACCGGAAAACTATAACATGATCTACTGCTTTCGATCACGCCATCAGCCAGCATGCCTTCCAGCTGGGCCAAGAGATGCTTCTTTTTCTCATCAGAGAGCCTATACGGAGGTAAACGAATCGGGCGTGCATCTTTCAGCTTAATCTCGTGAGGTTGTAGCGGAGCAGGGCCAGAATATGGAAGAAATACCTCTTTAAAATCATTTAAAATACCTATAAGACTCTCTCGGTGTCCGCGAGGTATATCGGATTGCAACTCTGGCAATTCGACATCACACTTCATTTCCCCACGTACCGGTATCAAATGCGTCGTCACTCTTTCTACTCTACCGAAATGAAGGCAACCCCTATGAAAATCTATAACGCACTTTTGTGACGTCATCCACGGCACTCCGAGAATAACATCATCCCTAAGCTTATCTACGACTAAAAACTCACAAATAACCTCTATACCCTGAACTAAAATATTTGTCTCAAGTCTAGCCGTTACCTCCATGTAAGCACCATGTTCTGCTAAATATAATCTGTCAATATGGGTCTGTTGCTTACGCAAATTTCTAACTAGTCGGCTACATACAATATTATACGAAGACGCAGAGTCCACCAAAGCCGTACATTCTATATTATTAAACGACACTCTAATACGCGGGAGTAGTGGCGTTCCCGAATCTACAATAGCTACACACTGCGGTTCTTCAAAAAATTCTATCGCATCTAAATCTACATCTGATAACCTTTCCCTATCTCTATTACGTTGTGGACTCTCTACTTCTTCAGGATTTGAACCCAAAGGTCTAAAATTATCGCGCTCAACATCTTTACCACTACTTTCGCGATGTAACCACGCTTGAGCCTCGACTGGCCCATCACTACTATCGCCCGTATCTTCCCATATTAGCACCTCATCTAACGTTTCATTATTATTAGAAATTGGTTTAGAAACTATGTTTCTAGACCTAAGCTTCACATCATTATCCAGGACCTTTGCTACAGGTTGAATAGTCGGTCGTAACTCTGATTCAACCTCCCTATGTTCTAATCCGTTTTCTAGTGATTGCCCTGAGACGGCTTTGATCCGGCGTTCCGTCCAGGGCCTTGAGCGTTTAAATTAGCGTTCTGGTTTCCGTTTTGCCTACCCCTGTTTTGATTCCAATTATTTCTATCCTGTCCTTGCCCATTTCTATTCCAGTTATTATTATTCCTATTTTGACCCTGTCTATTATCAAAGTTATTCCTTTCCTGTCTATTATCAAAGTTATTCCTTGCCTGATTATTGTTAAAATTATTATTATCCTGCCTATTATTATTCCTTGTATTTCTGTTCCTGTTCTGATCATGATTCCTATTGTTCATTCTAAAGTTATTTCTATTTTGATTACCCCTATTTTCAAAATTATTCGTCTGATTAAAATTACTATTAGAGTTTCTAAAGTTACCTGACTGATAATAATTATTATCTCCTTGCCTATCTGACTGGAAATTTCCCCTGTTATTATTTCCCTGCCTATGGAATTGTCCGTCGCTATTCCTATTATCAAAACTCCTATCGTTCCTATTCCTAGTCAATGGACAATTTCTCTGTACATGCTGCCCGTTGCAGTTATAACATGAAATGCTAGAAGTTCGCCTTTGAGGCTGATGTGTCGCTTGTTGTGACTCATTATTTATTACAGGGTATACCAGTTCCGTCGGGAAATCAATTTCAGAGACGCGGTTCTCTAAACTGTCAAACGTGATGTCATCTTTGGTGAATTCCCTACGCAGAACATTGGTGTAACGTGGCAGCATCAAATTTAATAGGTGAAAAGCAAACTCTGCTGAAAAAATAACATCGTTGCCATAAACCCGGTCATAAACTTTCGTCTTTCTACTTAAAAATGAAGAACCAGACTCATTCTCTTGCTGTTTATGTGAGAGTAAATGGCCAGTCAGTGCCAGTCTGTTATTGTCGATCCCATACCTTTGCAACAAAAGAGCGCTGAAGGCCGACCATCTCAGCAACCCATTTCCACGGCTGGTCCACCAGGTCTTGACGTCACCGCGAAGTTTCAGAGCAGCCAACCTGACTTTCTCCGATTCCCTAATGTTCCGAAGAGCAAAGTACTCTTGGCAATCCGCGATAAATGCCTTCGGACATTCTTGAGGTAACCCGCTAAAAAAGAAGTTCTCATTGAGTACTTCATCTCTCACATAAACAATCTGCGGTCTTGTATCAAAATTCCTATCCCTCGTTTCTAATGTGTCAGCTGGTGGCACATTATGGTCATCATCATCATCATGTGACGAAATGGGTGGCGTTTCGTCAACGCCTAACGAACCTGCCGATGCAGCCCCATTTCTCGTGACCACCGCGAAAATAAAAAGTTTGCAAACGCGTAGCAACAACTCGAACCAATTGAAAATAATCATTTTACTTGTCGATGTAAAATAGGATTTAAACTAATGCAATTGACGGATAGAAAGAAAAATCTAATTGGATTCTAGTATAAACCGCGTGGTCTCCACGTGTTCAAATATTCGAAATTTTTACAAAAATCACTATAAAAATAATAAAAATTAAAGACTCGTCTCAGGGTGAGTTCGTCAATGCTTAATATATAACTAAACACACGTTGGGCGCCAAGTTGTTACGCCTATAGGGCTCGGGAGACAAAAACATGAAAATTATGAAATACCTATAAGCGAAACAAACAGAAAAATTTCAAACTACTTCGGTTAGTATACTAAAACCCGTGGGAGGTATTGTGTGAGGAATGCCCTCCCTGACCCCTCTGAGTAATCCTTTCAGAGGCTCTTCTAGTGAATTTAATTTAATTGTCACACGACTGTGTAACTAGCAAAACAAAACAAGCAAAATTTAAATCCTCATATAATACGAACTTGGGTATGAACAAATTGTATGGTTAGTAAACTAGATACTCAAACCTCTACTGCAACCAGCCAATTAATCCAATTTGGTATCACTACACAACAACTATTATTTATTTAAACACTACTAGCAAATAAACTCAATCACTAGATGTAACTATTAATCTCTACTTGTTTATTTTAATACGTCACTACGCAATTACAGTATTCCCGACACCTCTCTACGCTTATTTCCAAATATAAACCGAAATTACACTTTCACCGAATAACTAATTATTTTACAATAAATCTACGGAGACTTTCGAATCAAAACACTACGTCAAACTCTAAAACAACACAGGCAAGCGTTAGCAGTGTAAGTCTAAGTGCGTGCAGCTACGTGTAAGCGTGTTATGAGGGCTCGCCTGGCAATACAGCTATTTTTAAGAAAGCTTCCGAGAGGCGGAGTCAGGACAAGGAAGGGGGAAAAATGGATGATCTTATTGGTGGAGGCGCCTGTGATGTAGTGTGCGAGGGAGACAGGGTAATTGTTTTTATAACTGCTACAAATTGTCTACGCGCGAACAACTTATAATGAAATAATTATACATAGTTTTTTTTATGAATCTTTCATATACCTCGTAATTAATAAATCTTTTCTTTATACATCATTTTTTCTTAACCGATATGTTAGTCTTATCTACATTGAACATAAACCTAACTTTAATACATCTCTTAGTAATAATCTTTTGAAAGCTTAATTCAATCTTCTAATCATGTTATGCTAATTTATCTCTTAAAATTAATTACAACCTTGTGAATCTTATATACTAGACATGTTCAATAATTGTCTTAATATTAATTATTATTAATCTTATTACTAATGTTGGCCATTAATCAATTCTATCTTAGGTAATTCTTAACCTACACATAGGTATATTCCTTCTTAATTAAGATGCTTATCAGTAATTAAACTAACGTGCCTTAATCAATAATTAATCTAATAGTCTTATAATATCTTATATTACTCCTTAAGCATATGTGTTATAATTTATCATTTCAAAACAACATTATAATCTCTACACATTATTTATTCAGTATTTAAGTCTTGTTTAAACCATAGTCTATTATAGAACAACAACATACCTACTTATGTTCGTTTACAGTTACAACTACATACCTAGTTTGATAATAATCATAATACCCTCTAAACAATTCTATGTATCATAACAAACATATTTTATTACAAGGGTTTTTTTTTCATTATTCTAATCCGCCAAAACAATACCATGCACTAAAGAGCTACCCTTATCTACGGTGTTTCGAAGCATCCAAAAAAACCCGTTTCACTAGAATATTGTGATTTAAAATTAAACAAAAGACTATGTTAGGGACAAACTGTCGCCGCGTTAACTATGTAAAAACCATATCCATTGTTTCTTATCTTTCGGACCTTTAAGCCTACTCTTTCAACAACAACCTGTGAGACTTCTCAGAACAGATTTTTGAACGCCTCAACCGATCATAACAAACATTATCGAGTTCGCTAAATTCAAATTGTCTAGGGCATCTGTTTTCATATTATTCTATATACCTACCTTAAACATATACCAAGCATATCTTAGGTTTATTTTAGTAGTCAAAATCAGTAAAAAAAAACAAAGTGTTTACTAAATATAAAAGACTTCTAAAACCTACTACACTTAAGTTTATTTTTTTCATTTCAAGACCGACAACGGAAGCCTATATTCAGTCACCTAAAACATATTAAAGTGGTTACGGGATCGATTCCTAGTCAAGCTAGAATTTTTCAACGTTTTTTGCATTGAGAGGGAGAAGGTCTATGTTCAGCAATCAACGGTGACAGGTTCTTGAAGAAGAAGTTTGGCATTGAAATGCCTACCCTGGACTAGCTTTTTGACTATAAAAATTGCCTCAGGCAATAATTTCCATCGGCTTTGAAAACATCAGAAAATTACCTTTGTATAGAAAACTTGATTTTTTTTTCAAGATATACACAAGATAATCAAGACTTTTGTGTCTTTATGTGGAAATGATTGATTTTTGCAAAAAAATTTGACACTTTTTAAAGTAAATTAAAATTTTGTCTATATTTGATTAATCATTTGCCTTAGAAAGACGCCGTAGTCAATAATAAAGGCGATGCTGCCTTTAATGAGGCAATACACATTTTACTACCTACATAATTATTGTTTACCACCAATATGTAATGGTGAGTTGTTGTGTACCTACGTACGTAATATTATGTATTATCTATTATAAGAGTGAATTTATCACTAGGTAATAGATAGATAGATAGTAGGTATAGTATCTATCTGGTAGAACTAGTCTTGTGATATGCGCATGTGAGTGCGCAGGAATAGTTGAAATTGAAAATGGCGTCGTATCGCCGGTCATACTTGGAGACTTTGTCCCAGATAGTGGCCAAACGTTCAAAGAAAATTCTGTACGGAAAATAAATATTTTACTAACAAGGTTTGGTTGCACCAAAGTGATCCATTAATCCAATATTCTACTAACAAGGTTTGGTTGCACCAAAGTGATCCATTGATCCAATATTCTACTAACAAGGTTTGGTTGCACCAAAGTGATCCATTAATCCAATATTCTACTAACAAGGTTTGGTTGCACCAAAGTGATCCATTAATCCAATATTCTACTAACAAGGTTTGGTTGCACCAAAGTGATCCATTAATCATTTCAATTTTTTTTGAATAAAAGGAACATATTTTTTTATAAATTTTTCATTGTAGTGTTTCTAGCTTAGTTCCAAGAATTTTTGTAGCACAACTGAGGGATTTTGATATGGATCGAGCAAATTGGAGAGCTATCGTTGCCTAAATAGGGATGTAAAGGGAGATGTCGTTGATTAAGATTCTCGATAGGACAAATCTGACTTAAAAAGCTTCAAAGAAAAGATATCATCCTCGTTTTTGAACTGCTATAACAGCTGTTGTGCCCGTAGCAGACCTAATTTGGTCTTTCCATCAAGTGGATGCTCTTCATCTGCTTTTAGATCCTTCAACACGGCCCCATGGCCATGGAAAAATTGGTGATCCATACCACCAATTTTTCCAGGCTGTCTTCATCTCGCCTGGCAAATTTGCACGAAGAACTGGAAAATCTGCGTCAAAAGTCTGTCCGCTCAACTCAACTCTCTCAAAATTGACACATTGGTTCTTCTCGCCGTCCAGGGGAGTCGAAGTAAACATCTCCAGCATCATATCTCAAAGGCATATAAGTACATAGGTATGAAAAAAAAGAAAGATATAGTGTGTGTCATATAAAAATATATAGGTAAGTATGTATCATTCAGCAGATATTCAATTTAAGAAGAATAAGTGCGAATTTTCTCCAATCAAAATTAAAATGTGGCCAATAGACAACAACGCATGGTCGCCGCGAAACGTCTCATAATAGGTATATTTTATTTCTCCTACCTGCATAATAATATTCTCCTACACACACTACACTACGTACGCTTTGTGGTTGCTTACATACTAAAATTGATAATGACATTAGCGTTTGGATTTACCGTTACTTAAACTAAATTCGCGTTTACCTACGCTCCGACTGACTGATGTTGTACCAATATAACCACACACACACATGCACATACGGCCTTTTATTCGTTATATAACAATGTTATAATGTTAGTGATAGTACACTCAGTATAATATTTTATATCATAGTAGTCTAGAACACTGACCGACTAACGCTAAGGAACCTAGATAAAAGGAGGAAAACTCATAGGCCACGTAGCTTCCGCCATTTTTAAGTTTGCTGTCACTGTGGTGTGTTGTTGTTTGTACAGAAAAACTTTGTTAAGCGTTTGACAGCTCCGTATGAGTCTGGCCGGATTTGTATATAACGCTTTGACTTCAGAGAATCACACATATGTATACATATCTATGTAGTGGTGCGTTATTTCTGTTGTTTGAAGCGGGCGTATACACACAAAATAAGTAGGTACCCCGGTGGCAGAAAAGTGAACTAATGCAGGAAATTTCTATTAAGTACGAGAGCTTCATCTCCATATTATATAAAAACGACTGGACCAATTTGCTAGTACTTTTTGTCTTGTTTGCTGTTGTCATCAGGAGAAAAGGTTCTTATGAAAAAAAAACAAGAAAGTTGCGCGGAATGTGAAAAAATTTAAGAAAACCCAAGACATGTAGCCTTCTTAATGCTTTTGACAACATAAAGTTTTCCATTTTCGAACTTTATTAATTGACGTTTGATAAATTGACAGTTGAAAAAATTCTCACTATATTTGTGTAGATATGGACATTACGTACCTACCTACCGCCATCTTTTACGCCTCCGAATTTAAATCGTGTTTTCACCCAAGTTTGCGACGGGCGACGATGTCACATTTTGACGGGCAACCCATATTGTATATAAGATATTCTAATATTGTGTTAACAAGAGTTTTGTTGTTAAAAGTGTGGCATAGTTTTGGGTTATGGGCTATGATATTGAGTCGAGGACACACATTATTCTGTTGACAAAGGCGTGAATTGCGGAAGAATCTGTTAAGTTGGCGAAACTTTATTGTTTAGATTGTTTTATTTTTCCAATCTCACTGTGCACCTATAGGGATAGATAGAGAGAACATAGTGCCCATTTTTTTCTACTCAAATACTCCTCTTTCATTTCTTTCATTGATAAAAAAAACATTTTCATTAAGTCTTTTACTGTTTCTTGTTCATCTGTCAAGCTCTGAAAATGAGATTGATGCTTGATGTTTTAGCACTTACTCTTCCCACATTGCCAACTTCAACTTTCACCAGGTCTGTTTTTGTCAGTATGTGTGGCACTTGTCATCAATATTGAAGAACACAGACTTTGAACTAGGATTTTTTTTTAAAAACAAATAGTATTATTTTATTATACTTAATGAATTCGGACTCATCCAAAGAGAACATGAATAAACTTCTGACGTCTTTCACAGAAATGAAATAAACTTTTTTTTTAAAACATAGGCTTTTATTGTAATTTGTAATGGAATACCTAATGACGTATTTTGTTATTTTTTTTAATAAAATAAATCTGTGCTCATTCAAAGTGAACAAAAAATACACTCTTTCACATTTTCACAGTAAGCTACTTAGAACTTGTGTCGTGATAAAGGAAGATGGTCGGCACCTGGAATAGAACCCACGACCGTACGTTGTATGTTCGAAAGCTTCTGCGATACTAACCATTTATAGAGAAGGATGAGAAGCTATATAGGGAACAATATCTAAACGGTGCAAAATCTGACAATAAGGCTATATAATAATGATGAGAAGGGTTTTTAATCTTCATAATGAAGAAAGGAAAAGACCCTAAATAAAGAAAAAAAAAGAAGGTAATGCTGAAAGGACCCGAATAAGACCTGGATAATCACAAGAATAAGAAGTTAATTGGATCTGGAACTCGACTACTCATTAACTCTTCCACATTTCAATCAAGATAGGATAGTGAGAAAGCTTCATATAATCTATGAAGACCACCTGAGTGTTCCATGAAACAAGACACATATCAATGTTAAGTTCAATGTTAGGTATATTACAAGTTATACAATATCAAGGTGTACCTAATAGAATTTCCATGGCAATGTTATGCGGTGAACTCGTCCGATGTAACACTTAACAATATCTACGTAACTCGCTGGTTGACTAACTCGTGGAGTAATCGTGTTATAATATCTTCGTGTTGCAGATCGTGACAGCTGTCAACATCTTCATGACAACTACTGTTTGTCTTTATTGTTACTTCTTCATTTTCATCTTGATTGTCACTATGAACTATCGCTTTATTCTCGATCAATGTCAGAATTCTGTAATGAAGACTGGCATAATGTTGATCTCAACTCTCAAAATGACTATCGAAAGTTCTCATAATTTTCAAGTTTCTTTTTTGTTTGTGATGGTGTTAAAGGCACCACTTTGCGCCTTTTCTGAACCTTGGGGGCTTAAGGACGAGAGGTGGTCAAACTCACGGTTCCGATACCTTTAACAGGACGCTCGGAAAAACACCAATAAAAGCAGAGGTGCTATTTTTAGCTTACAACCCCACGGTATAAACAAAGTGCCAAGGAAGAATGTTTGGCATAAGGTGGTACTACCACATACACCCAGGGCAGGTTTATCACTTTCACAATTGGTGAGAGGATAGACAAGGGAATGACAGTTGGTGGCACAAGGGTATTGACAGTGCTCTTTTCCCATTAGGGCCTTGAAGACGAGGAAAAGAGCTGAGAAGTTTGGAAATAGTGTGGGATTAGATCATAAACATTGCGTAAGATCGAGCGCAATGGAGAGCTCTTTTTGCCACCCTATTACCCTAAGTGGTTTTAAAGGGAAAGTGAAGATGATGATTTATTTGTTACATTATTGGGAACAGGCATCCGTTCAAGCAACAAAAAAAGAAAGAAGATAAACTTTTAATGCAAACGCAATATGAATAGAATGAGAGACAAACACAATATCAATAAACATGAAATGAGGGTGCAAATAGGCCAAAGGAGATATTAACGAATATGTAACAACTAATGACTCTAACTATTTATTACTGATGTTCGATTTTTAAATGGAACAAACCACTACGGGCTTACGACCGTCTTCTACTGTTATTTCGAAGGCTGGCTTAGTGTGATCACTTTACGTTAATAATGTTCATCATTAGGTGGTAAAATTCTCACAAGGTTTTCATATTACTGCAGATAATGTACCTAGTTTCCCTATTGTCCGAAATCTGGCAGACTCAGAGTCTGTTGAGACTATTTCCAATTAACCCTAATCATTGGTAAACGTCCAGTCTTCAATACGAGAGGATCTTACAAATACCTCTTAGAATGTTGCACAATTTACTACATTGACTAAATACCAAGAACCGTTTCGACATCTTTATCTTCGAGATCATCGGCCGATCTTTCAACAACCTCCTCTATAATTTCATTAAGCACATTTTCCTAGAAACGAATTAGCGTCCATCTTCGACACATAAATCTTAAGTCCAAACCAGCGTTATTTTGAATTCTTACGATTGCCAAGACTGCGACATTATAATATCGGTGCTGCATCAGCGTTTTATGAAAAAAACGTGATTGAACCTAATGGGTTTCCTTGGAATTCAAAATAACGTAGTATGTTGGTCGGAGATTTTCTGCAAAATCGTTTCTAAAGAAATACCACTTACAAACTGTAGACATTTAATTTAGTCCAGTTGTATGTAATAGTTTATTATAACAGAAACTTTCAAAAGTCCAACTGCTTTTTGACTCTCAAACGGTCCGTCGAAAATGTTGTCTTTAACCGTCACGATTTGATGATACCTATGAGAAACAAATGGGTCTTTTGAAAAGAAGAACGACAGTTGTGTTGTGTAAAATATTCAATCCATATTTTCTTGATTGACGCAATTTGAGAAATGAAAAGAAGAGGGGGGAGGCCTATAGGTTCAGCAATGGACGGACACAGGCTGATGATGAAGACGAAGAAGAAGATAAATGAAAGGCAACATCCATTGATCAAATGACGAATTACCAACGTATTGAAGCTAATAACACAACACTAATAATCAAAATTTAAAGGTAAATAATAAGGGTGAAAACACCAATACCGCCGATTCCAAACGGTGCAAAGAATATGTATATGGTTTCTATGCATTTGAATGGGCATTGGGTATGCCGGAAAGCGAGTTCAAGTTTTCCCTGTGCGTATGCCCATTCAAATGCATCGAAGAATTATCAGCGCCGATCGGAATCTGCGTTCTTTGTGTTTTCACCCTAAGGAACACTCCGTGCTTACCGCCGTCTTCTACTATTGTTTTGAAAGCGGGCACATGTGTGATCACTTAACGTTAAAAATGTTCGACATAAGGTGGTCAAAATTCAAATCCTTAATCCATCATGAGTGTTTTGAACATGTCAAGCTTGTTGAAAAATCCAAGCTCTCGGTAGACTTAGAACCCACATTCGTCAAAAATAACGAAATATCACTAGGGGATGTAGCCAGAATATTTGGTCCACTACGTGCTTCTGACCGTTCTCGACTGTTGTTTCGAAGACTGGCTGAATGTGAGCATTTTCCGTTAACGACGTTCGCCATTTAGGTGGTTAAATTCGTCGACTATTATTATTTCGACTTTTTAAAAATCGAACACTTATTAATTTAATAATTGTGTAGTTGTTCTATATGTCAGAGTCTAATCCTGGAAATGGTACAAGAATCCATTTTTCAAGACAATTAATAATATCACGGATAAAGACTAAAGACATAAATATTTCTATTTATCGATACAGATAAATCAAATTTATAGATATTAATTCTCTAGGCAGTTGTCAAACCATATACTAAAAAACAATTCAAAACAATAATAATAATTATGTATGTTGTTGTTTTTTTGTATGTGTTACGATTCATTGTGTTGATTATGATTATACCATCATCATCATAGACAACGCCATTTATGGCCAGTTGTACATATTTATTAAAATCGTGAGATTATTAATTTTATATATCTACAGACATTGACAATGAACTTTTGTCTACCGTATTAGCGATGTATTACGTAAAAAACCACAAAATAGATGGTGGATGCCATAAATATTTTTAAATGAAGAGTTTGTTTACAGTTATGGGCATTTTTTGAAGTTCCATGACATAGCTCAGAAGATCCTTTCAAATAGCTAGAAGATTGCACGTGGGTAATCTTCGTAGTACCGACAGAATGAGACGAGAAGAACTACAGAAGATTTTCTTTGACCGTCGTCAGTATACTGCTGACTACTATGGACGGATATTGAAAAAAATAAGAGCCCTTCCAGATCATGTCCACTACTTTTCCTTTTCCTGGACTTTGAAACAGCGCTTATCGGCCAACTGTCATAAGGATAACTATACAATATCCTCTGTTCTTGTCAAAGCGTCACCAAGCCAGAACTTCGTCGAATGAGATGTAACAAAGATGCGGACCAAGAACGGATCCTTGTGATACGCCACATGTGATTTATTTTTGTCTTGGTCTTGATGGTCATCATCTTTCCATCACCTATTTAAGAAGTATCTTTTCACAATCCCTTCTATGTAGGTCGATTTCCGTTTTCAGTTCATCTATGTTCCTCTAAGATAGAATTTTAAATGCTTTTTTATGCTCCAATCCATTTTAATAGTGTTGATGAGTACGCTGCTTGCGCTGGCGTTATAGTGATATCATGTTAATTCAATAGTTTAAAATAGCTTAAACAAATATGTAATGGCCGGTGGAACAACTAAAGGATTAACAACGGATTGATCTTGTGTACAATAATAAACGTTTTGTTACAAGTAACGATTTTAATAACATTATTTCTCAAGCATTACAAGTCGTATTACCTCTGTAGCAGTACTGTTGGTACATAGATGTAGAGAGGTTCTGCGGATCCTTGAACTGTATGGAGGCCACAGCGACCGCACTGGCAACAGCTGGGTTGCCGCTCTAGCTGAGTCTGTAGCTATGCTATGCCAGCCTACGATTCTTCTATTGTACGCCATTATTTTTATTATATTGATAAATGGCTTTTTATACAATCTTACATCACCGAATGGCATTGCTGCTTTTTTCCAAATCTACGTCGTTGTTGGCATTTCAGTCAGCAATTTTGCAAAAATCTAATATTGAAAACATGAGATAACTGAGAAAGTAGTCTAACTGAGAGTGTGCAAAAAATCTGAAGAGCCAAGTTGTTGAACAGATTGGCCTTTAAATATAAGAAATTTTCACGCAATGTGGGGCTAGTACGAGTTGTATCGAACGCTAATTGCACGCAAATAAGCGCTTATTATCGTGCAAACAGTGTTCTTAAATCAAACTATCGAATCATTCGATCATTTTTGTATGAAAAATTTTCGAAACTCTTTCGATGATCGTTTAGATATTCGATCATCGAAAACTTATACTAGGGCTACTGGTGCGATATCTAGATTAGATAAGAAACTGCCATCTATTTTGCCAACATCGTGAAAGTCAGGCTGGCTGGTGCGTTGGTGATACCTTGAATCCTATATATTAGCCTGACTTTTTGATATTCCGTTAACATTCCATTGACAGTGACTTTTTTTTTTTTTTTTTTTTTTTTTTTTTTTTTTACCCATCACGCCGTGTCCCGTAAGGGGTAGGCAGAGAGAACGGACCTCCACTCTTTTCTATCCAAGCATACTTCTTTCGCTTCTTCCACCGACATACCATTTCTCATACAGCTTCTCCTATTTCTCTTACTTCTTACCTGGCCTTCCTTGAGGACGGAATCGATGTGTTCGATCCACGTCATTCTCGGTCGCCCACGCTTTCTTACACCATTCCTTTCAGCCTTATGAATTTTCTTTGTCATTCTGTTTGCATCCATTCTTTCCACATGCCCAAACCATCTCAACTTATTAACTTTCATCTTTGTCACAACACTTACTTCCATACCACATTCTTTCCTAATATTTTCATTCCTTTCCATATCCCATAAAGTTTTTCCACATATTCTTCGTAGAGATTTCATCTCTACTGCATTTATACTACATTCTTCTTTTTTCGTCCATGTCCACGTTTCACAACCATACATCATCGATGGTAGCAGGATTGCGTTATGCACTAGTTTCTTTGCTTGTAGTGAGACGCTGTTGTTTCTCATTATAGGTCTTAATGCACCGCCCACCCTGCGACCAGCAACTTTCCTACGTTCGATTTCTTTTTCACACTTTCCATCCCGACTAAACATGCTTCCTAAATACACATACTCATTCACTTGCTCAAGACATTCATTTTCTACGGTTACTTTGCAATTCGTTCTTGCTTCATCCCTTTCAAATACCAACACCTTTGTTTTGCTTACATTCATTTTTAGACCATTTTTTGCACAATTTTCAAACACACTTGACACAAGTTCTTGCAAATCATTTTCACACTCAGCCATAAGTACTAAATCATCTGCATACATAAGCGCACATACCTTTATACCATTCAATTCAACCCCTATATTTATATCTTTTAACCCACTGACGCAAAAATCAAAGAACAAATTGAACAACCAGGGTGACATGACGCACCCTTGCTTCACACCTTTCGTAAGATAGAACTCCGGTGAAAGGTGACTGTTCACCTTCACACACGCAGTACTTTCCGAATATAGCGAAGCAATGGCACGAATCAACCGGTTATTCACTCCATACATTGATAGAACTTCCCATAATTTACAGTGACAATAAAAATTAAATATATACGTATTTCTAACGCAGGTAAAAATGTCGCAATATGTTGAAATCAGCATAGCTCTTTGAGTCATGTTTTAAGAACACTAAGATAATATTCAAAGAAATGTCATTATTATTATTAGCAACATTGGCTGTGCGCTGAAGAATCTAGGTCACGAGGAACGTTGCGAGTCTTTCTAGACACTTACTAGGACATTCAACCTAGACCAAGACATTAGCAATCATTTACCACGTCATTCGATGCGAGAATGTCTTGATATTACCTACCTGTAGACAGAGCTGGGCGGTACTCCGAGTACTTTTGGTGTACTTGGTACTCAGTGTGTTTTTGTACTTTATTATGACCATTTTTTATTGGAAGAAGTACTTTAGTACATTTACAAGATCTTGCGTCTATTTTCAAACACTTGAGTATGCAATGCCAATATTTATGGCTAATACCTAAATAAGAAAATATGAGTTGTTCAATTTGTTGATATTTTAAGGTTCTATTGCAGGCTTGATTCTAAATGTAGTTTTAAGTTTAAAGTTTGGCCCTTTTTTCGATCATAAGTCCTATGGAAGTGAGAGCAACAGCAAAAATTTAAAACGAAGTCTATAATTATTTAATTTTAAAATTTGTTATGCATTACTTGGATCATTCAGTACTACGAACTCTTAAGAACCCGGATATTAGCACATTTTACAACGACACAGCATCCAAAACCGCTGTAGAATATTTCTATTCAATACCGACATGAGATATAATAGTCTTCTCAAAGTTATTAATTTTATCAACCCCTTTGGTGTATGATAGTCAGACAAGTACCCGTTAATCTGTACATACTTTGTACTGGAGTAGTCGGTAATTTGTGCATTGTAGGTACTTACCTATAAGCAATTCTCGAGTATTATTTGGCTGTACTCGGAACATCTCTGACTATAGCAGAAGCCAAGCCATTTTTTGTGCCTAGGTCCACACTTATTACTGTATACAAGTCTTTGGCTGAATCTTTGATTAGATATGGTACTGGTAGCTGGGGTAATTGCACTAATACTAATTTGAAAAGGGTAATGTTCGCACAAAAATCGATTTTAAAACTAGTAGTGGGGGAGCAGGTTTGCAACGCGGCGCGGAATGATATTTCATTATATTTTAAAAAATTTAATGTACTATCAGCTAAAGGCTTGTTCTGGCAGAGAATGGTCCTTGACCAGTTTTCAAAAACCGAATTTAAAGATAATCCGCGACATAAGCATCACACTAGATTTAAGTTTAATGATGGGTATGTGGTCCCCAAATTTAATAATAAGTACGGTAAAAGAACATTAGAATACAACGTGCCAAAGATATTTAATATGATGCCGGCATCTATTAAGGAATGCAAAAGTAAAAATATTGCAAAAAAGTTAGTCAAGGAATGGTTAATAAAGTGTGGATTTGTATATAATTAACTATTTAAATTAATGTTTAAATTTAATTATGGTTTAAGTATGTTTTTAATGTAGTAGTAGATTAAGTAAACTTTCTTTGTATCATGTACTTACAATTAAAGAGAACACGCCGACAAATCTTTAGATTTGGCGTGACTCAATCATAGTATTATACTTGTTTTTGTAAATAATTATGTTCTATATTTATATCAATAAAAAAAAAAAATATTTTACTTTATTGACGTCGTTGACGATCCATAGATTTGCAGCTGTGATTGTTATAATATAACGATCTTACAATCTGAGATCTGTTTCGTCTGACTCTATTTGAGGCAGGTTGAATACATGTCTACCAAACACAGAACCAGTTATCTGGATGTGGAAATGCCGAGGAAATATGACCTGGATGTGGAAATGCGGTGGAAAATCGACTTATATGCTTTGTGATTTTTCCCCTGCTCCAAAAAATGACAATACTTATAGTCTTTTTAAAAAGGTTGGTAAGAATTCATATTGTATCCAACCTTTGAGAATATTAATGGTCGGATTTACTGGCGCATAAATGGACTGGCACTTACGTGTTTTATTGTACCGTCCTTATAGTCCTGGCATGGTTCAGTGGCTTCGGTGGTTGGAGGTCAGGTTGAGAGAGGCGACCTTCAGAAGAAGATGATGACTATGTGAACAATGCTACATCCCAATATACTTCATTGCTGTGCTAATAACTACGGTTTTAATGGTGGAAAAATTGTTTTGGTGACTGGTTTAATTGAATTGACGGGACCAAAAATAATAATGATGAATTTATGAACGTTGGGAAGTTTTTTTTATAAATTTTCATACTTGTGCACAATGATAATATGTGCACATACTATAATTCTCTCTTTCAGCCAACATAGAGGCAAAGGGCGGGAGTGAAAACACCCCACTGCGCCCAATCTTGTTCAATATCAATGAGCAATGTTTAAAAGATCCAAAAACATAATAAAAAATCTAAGGCAGGGCTTGAGCTCAATCAAGTCTATATGATCAAGCCGCCAAAATTGCCATCAATCGGCATGACGGGAAGGTTTGTCTTGCCAGTTGTAGCCATACACCATCAGGTATAACTGACGCCGCTTCAAGCCCGCAGAAGGCAAGACGATATTCTTGATCGAGCATGCCTGGCGTCGGTTTTGACGCCAATATTTACTCAATAAATGCTTTGGAAATTAACTGAACTTTCTATGATTACCGTTTTCAGAGTTTCTCTTTTCAATTTTATTAACCGCCAGTGTTTCAGGATGTTACATAATTAATGACGTTGCACAGAATTTTCAAAACGAATTCTCTCCAAGAAATCGTACCGTTTCATCTAGAAGCGTCCTGCGACGCCATTCTTATACTTCTTGTTTAGGTTTCTTTAATTTCATTTCTGGTTTATCTACGTTTCGTTCTGCCAATGTGTTTTCTTCCAATCTGATTGTTTAAAAATAAGTTTTCTTCATTGTAGAGTATTTGTTAGCCATACATCCTTTCTACGAGCCTCAATTGCCTAAGGTGGTCCTTTTTTCAGATTGCTTATTATTGCATGCAATTCGTTTTCTTTATCGGCAGTCGTCTTCCAATTGCTGACCTCGAATTTGAATAGCGTTTTCGATATTAAACATAAAAAGGAGGAATTCTCCATCACTACCGCAAACTGGCCTATCTAAAATTCGCCTTTTACAACTCAGACCGGCAAAAAATCCCGCCTATGATATCTTAATATCATATTCGAGACATTTTGTTCTTAATCTTTGCTTTGTGCTAACTTAGACATTGACACATTGAACAAAAAAAACCTAAACAGGCAGTAAGTACATAATAATATTCTATCTGTGTGTTTTTTGCTGTATATAATCACATCAAATACATAATGGTGTTATATAAAAAACATGATTATATGTGTATGGCGGGATTGGTGCGGTTTCTGTGCTGTTTGTTTGGTGAGTTTTTTGGCACACGAGTGGAATGACTTCGTTGAAGGTTAAGAATCTCGTAGCACCAGAGGCGAAGAATTGTTGGTTCAAGTTCATACAAGAAGTCACCAGTAATTTACCAGCATCAGTCAGCCACGTTGCTGGCGGTTTAGTGATTCGAACTCATTCGGATTCGAGGGCTAAGACTCTTTTTCTTTATTATTCTGCAAACTTTGCTCAGTGCCAAAATATTCAAAGTTGATCCTAAATTAATTTGAAATGAGTTTTATACCATAAGCAACTGTTTACTTTATTGAGAACTATGTGTGGAGAATGAAGTCTTTGAAAAACAAAACCGTTTTTGGACATTTGGTTTTTTTGACTAAATGTTATGAAGTTCGTTCGTTCGAACTCCCATCATAGTCCATTTGATAAGACAATTTTCTTTATCTAACAGAAACCTTAGCTTAGGCCTCCCGCATTGCGGGTTGGTTTGGGAAGATCCGCGGCGGGCTTGATTTGTGTGTGGCATGGAAAGCCAAAATCAGCATTCAATCTGGCATCCTCTGCAGATTTTTTTAAGGTTGACCGCAGATAGAGAGGCTCTGTGAAATTTCGTGGCAACCGAATGCTCCAGACTGGGTGGGAACGAAAGTATTCCTTGCTAAGACAATCTTTCCTTGAATTATACAATTCAATCGATTTCGGAAGCCTTTAAAATTTGAGCGCTGATTTTGAAACGGCTAAGAATCACAGTCAGTTCAAAGTTTTTTGGTCGAAATGGGTTTAAAATTTATTTCTCTCTTAATATCTATCCTTGTAGTCCTCTGATCTCGGGACCGATTGACTGGTTGATACTGTCATAGACATTAGAACATTTTCTATAGGGAGGGCCTTTGCATTTCAAGTTTTAGTCGACGAAACAAAACGGTAAGGAAATTGTTTGACTCACATACCAATTGTTTAACGCACCTGGCTGTACCGAATGAGATTTTTCCATGATGTTTGCCAGCGCACCTCGTATATTTATTTATACGCATTATACACGTACATAATACGTTTATTATACCTACACAGTCTGCACGTACATAGTTTCAAGTGTATACCTAACAATATACAAGACACAGCACATACTACGATATTACTTATAAGAGAAGACAAGACAAAAGTCATCTTCGCTTCACATACATCAATACTTATGTCTTTGTCAAAATAAACAATGTCATATCTTCCGTTAAACAAATTTCATTTTTTTCCGTCATACTGTTTATATTTGAAATGGACGGGGATTAGTTTTCGATTTTATTCAAACTGTAAATTTGAATAGTACAATTTTCGCTTTTTTAAACATAAACCGGGGAATTCGATATTACTAATATATGCATCTCGATAAAAGCCATGCATATATTGGTCATGTCTGGAGCATGTTTTAAGAATAACGAAATTCCGTTTTGATTTTCGTCGTTCGAGGAGAACGCGTAATCAAGCGACAATCTGTATTTTGCGAACGAATTTTTCGTCAATGTAGAGTGCGAAAAAATAAACTGTCCACTTAATTGTGAATAACGTGTCCTTAAAGCATCTTATAAATAAAAATGGAGAACTATTTAGTATTTCCCGATGTCATCGCATAACGCCTAAACGGCTGGACCGATTTCGCCAATTCTTTTTATGTCGTGTAGGCTTTTATTTTTCTTAATTTTTTAGAAAAAAGATAAATGCATGGAAAATTAGAAAATTAAAGAAAGCTCTACGTAGATAACCATATTAGTACTTTTTACCTTATAATTTTTATTCCAATTTTGAAATTATAACAGAAATTGTCAATTGGTGCGATTGACAGAATGCGGATGGAATGTACATGGTTTAAAACAGACGTATCGTTCGGAATCACATTGGTCAAATGATAATTAATTCATCACCATACAAATTCGAATTCAATATTCATATTTAGGAACACAGGACAACGTCTGTCGGGAAAGCTAGTTCTGAATATTTTTATTATGAAACTCCTGAAAATTCTTTAATAAAATGGTGGAAATACTAAAGTGTATAAACATTTTCTTTAGTTTGATATCCTGATTAGTTTCTTAGCATGCGTCCTTCATGGTTACAGGAGACAAAGAAACTTAATTATCTTGTAGAAATAGAATATTATGGAAATCTGGGGCCCTAGATAATTTGAATTTTGCGAACGATATTTTCGTCAATGTAAAGAAGGGAGAAAATTAACTGTCCACTTTTTATATTTTAACTAGCTTTCTCGACAGACGTTGTCCTGTGGTCTAACCATGAATACAATCTTATAATATAAATGAAAGTCGGGTTAGTGCGAACACTTATAACTTCGGATGAACAGATGTTTATGATGCTTGGTTTATTGGATTCTTCTCCGCTCCGGATAACATAATAACAAATAAAAAATGGAGTGAAAATAATATAAAATATAATATTAAAATTAGTATGGAACGGATTTCCAGCAACGCCAAACGCCGACAACCGTTGACATTAAAAATATTGGTACTTACCTACATTATTGATGGAATTTTTATCGGACTTTCAGAAATTATTTTTTAAACTTTCAAACATATTTTAAACGTATTTTTGTATTGATTACAAATTCTAAATCAATACTCATAGTATGGAAACAGGACAAAAGCTGTCGGCAAAGCTAGTATTGAATAAGAATTAATAAAAAAAATTCATTCATTTCGACCGATGCATCTGTTTTAAACAGCATATTTTCCATCCGAATTCAGTAAACTGCATCAACTACTAAACAAATGACAGTTTGTGTCAAACGACGATTTGATTTCAAAATTAGATTTATTCACTTTTCGCGTATTAATGTATAAAAAATGCGCTTCAGTGTTAAAAATCTGCGTGCCAATATTTTTTATGTCAGTTTTTTTTTCGCACTCTACATTGACGGAAAATTCGATCGCTAAATTTAAATTTTCTGCGGGGCAGTTCTCTCTACGTAAAAAAATACAATATACCTACCTACCTGCGAGTTCATTCTTGTACGTGGCGTTTATAATAATTTGTAATTCCGTCTACTCTATTACAACCGAATAAATAGTAAATAGTATATATTACATACTACTACAGTGTGTGTTTTTTTGTTACAAATCGTTTTATAAAACAAAAGAACAGCGAAAAAATAAAAACAAAGGAATTATGTAAAACAAAACAATAGGAATAGATAAGAAAAACCTTGAACCCGCGCGTAAAGGACACGCGGCGACAGGTAGAGCATTACGGTACCTATAATAGATGGCGTTAGAATTATTGTTTTTAGGTTTTAACTTAACATCTACTTATAGTAGAATAATTATTTATTCTTATAAGACCTACTTATAGAATTAGTCAGATACCTACTTATAAAAAAATAAACTAGAAAATGGTTTATTGGGAAAATTGCGTTGTTTACGAAAGCGTTGTTTATGTTCAGCGAAAGGAGACATTTTAAAAATTCATGAGTTATTTTGAATCACCTACGTTTCTGCTAAATCATTCCGATGAATTACAGAATCCCGTCAAAATGGCGTCTCTGTTTATTAACTTGGGACGGTTTTTATAAAGTACTGATTCCTTATGAAAGTACTCATTCCGTAAGCAAGTTAGTATGACTAAGAAATATGAAGGTTTAAAAAATAAGGTACCTATCATCTTTTTGGACGTTTTCTTCAAGTATGAAGGTCGTAACCTAATGTCAATCTCTCCGCGTCCCTGACGAAGTTCCTGCAACCCTAGCGGCATTTTGCCAATTGTATATTGTATCACATCGGCTATCGTTGACCCAATTGTGTCTTGATCTGTTCCAGATATCTATTTTTGGATATATCCCTCATCCTCTTCTTCCTTCGATTTTGCCTACCATTATAGATTTTTCAAGGCTGCTGATGTCTCGAACGCCGAATCGGAGAATCCTTCCGACACAGTGAGCCAAGAGTCTTTCAATCGTCGTCCAATTTCACCCAATATAGATGAATTGATCATCCACGCAGTTGAAGACATTCAGAGCATATGCCTTCAGCATCATATCTCGAATAATAATAACAATAATAATAACTTTAGGTATTACAACAAATACGATAATATGTAAAAAAAAATATAAACGCAAGTTAGGTAAATAAATACATTCAAGTGCGACTTCGCACACGTAGTACTCGAGTAGTGTCCGAAGCAACACCCTTTCTCTTGAAAAGTCACAAAAAAAAATTATCCAATACGTATACCTACTCAAGTGAAGTAAAAACACGTCAGAACGGAATATAAAAAAGACAAAATAAATAAAAATGTTAAACATGGCAACCAATGGCTGCTTTTTCACACAATTTACAAATCAGAAGAAAAAAAAATACAATAGTTATGCATCACAGTAAAGAAAAATAATTATCTCAAAGAACTTAATGAGCCAAGCGGTGACTATTCTTTAGCATTTTTTTGAATCTATACAAGGGTGTAGAAAATATATAAATTTCGCCAAGATCGTTACCCCCCTAAGTAACCTTTGCATGGGCGTGTTGAAAGAATAGTTTGTGACACTGTTTGCTAATCTAAAGGTCTGTGTACTTCGCGTGCTCCTGGAAGGGACATGAAGCTCCACCATAGACAACAACCGAGAGGAATCAATCTGGCCGCCGATCAATCTATGCAAGAAAGTCATATCCACTACCGCACGCATTTCGGACAGAAGCGTGAGATCAAACTCCTGGCGAAGATGATCATAGTTAACAACCGCAGCTGGTATACCCAGTTTGAAGTTAATAAACTTCAGAAGTTTATTTTGAACCCTTTCAATTCTTTTAATGTGAACTTGGTAATATGGTGACCACAGAACCGAATTATACTCTAACTGTGGTCTAACGAGACATGTGTACAAATGAACAAATGTTACTGCGGCACAAGCGTAAGACAAACCCAAGTGTTCGGAGTGCCCTGTCCACCATTGAATTAATGTGCGGGACAAATGTCAGTCCAGCATCAAGCTGCACTCCCAGATCCCGGACTTGGGATACCGCTTCCAGCTTTTCACCATCCATTGTATAAGGATAGACGATTGGTGATTTTATTTTGTAAAAATGTACGACCTGACATTTCGCAACATTCAACCTCAGATCATTCTTCGCACACCAACCCAGAAGAGCAACAAGCAAAAAAATTGCAAGTTAATAAAATAGTAAAATTTGAATAAGATGAAATGATAAAATTATAAGTTATAATACTTATATTATAAAATTAGTTCCAAAACATAAGATATAAAATGTAAAAAAATATAAATTCATAAAAATATACAAAATATATCAATCTTAAAAGCACATAAAACAGCACACCCATACAAAAACACAATAAGATAAATATGAAGCATCTAAATCATTGAAAATATAAAACACAAAAAAAAATAATATATAAAAAACAAGTTAAAATTATTCCACAAATTGAATGATAGATGACAGAAATTGAACAATTACACATGATATTATGATCATTGAAGGCAATAGTAGAAAAGATAATAATAACTGCTTGTCTCTGGCCTTTAACGCCAATGTCTTCACCCCATATAGGCATATGAGGAAGAAAAGAGCCCTCGCAAGACAGACCTTTGTCATCACTTAAATTCCTCTGTCTCCAGATTATTTTTGTCAGTTTTGTCAATAGATCTTCAACTTTGAAGAATAAGTAGCATATTCAAAGAACAAGTAGTAGGTATATTTAAAGAATAAGTAGCATATTTAAAGAACAAGTAGTAGGTATATTTAAAGAAAAAGTAGTATGTTTAAAGATGATCTTCTTTTAAGAGGAACCGATCTTTTTTAAAGAAGAATTAAATCTATTTTTAAAAAGATTGGACCTCTTAGGTATGTTTTCAGCTTTTGTCTCTATCTTATTGAAAGTCTTTCTCTAGACTCTAGAGCCATCAGTTACTATATCGCTTTATGAGTCATACTAATTCATAGTTTCATAAAAATTTTAGCCCAAATTATATTTTCTTACGACTGGACCAATTTCGCTAATTATTCTTTTGTTGTGTTTGGTATTATCAGGAGAAGATTCGTATGAAAGAAAAAAAATAAGAATGTTGCGCAGAACATTAGAGAATTTACCGACGTGGACTATTTATAGGCGTGGACTTCAGATTACTAGGTCCCGGGTTCGATTCCCGGTCGGTTCAGAGTTTTTCTAAATGTTTTTTTCACTTCTTTCAAAATTCTACCCGAGGTTGACCTGTCTCAGATTGGATAGGATCGGTTGACTGGAAAAAAAATCCCCAGGCAATTAGTTCCGCCAGCTATACTGAGCCCTTGTATAGAAAAGTGTTGATTTAATTGAATTTAAAACTTAAAGTAGGTAACCTTCTTAATGGATTTGACAATATAATTGATTAATTCGTATTTTGAAATTAAATTTAATTTGACAGAATCTTGAAAATGTTTGAGAGTTGGTACGATTGACAAAATGCGGATGGAAAAATAAATAATGTCGTTTAAAACGGATGCATCGGTTGTAATTTAAATGGTTAAAAAAAAGTTCACTCCATAAATTGATAGAACCTCCCATAATTTACCCCTATCTACCCTATCATATGCCTTTTCCAAATCTACGAATGCACACAAAAGCTTCTAATGTTTACTAAAAAGCTTCTCCGTAATCAGAGCGAAGATCTGATCGGCAAAAAAAAAACAATTATTTATCATTATACAAAATCGAATTCAAAATATTCTTAGTTAAAACCACAGAACAACGTCTGTAGGAAAATCTAGTAATTTATAAAAGTATCAACATTTCTTCTATGTACCACAAAAGTAGGAGTTCATAAACAACATTTTCTTTAAGGCGCGATTTTCCCGTCAGATGGAGCTAGCAGTAGTATGGAATAACACGAACATCGGCAACAGTCGTAATAATATAACAGCAATCTAAATAGTTTCCCGTGTATACCAGATCCTGCGCAGTTGGACACGAAGAGGACGGTGATACCCTCCCACGGTACGGGAGTGAGGGAGATGAAAACAGGATCAGTTAGTACGGCCGCGACGCAACCGTTAAAGAGGACTTACTAACCCGTTGGCCGAGTCTTGCAATAAAAAAAAGTTGTTTGTTGTAGGAAGGTTGGTACTTGCGCGCGGACATCATTAAAAGTGGGTACTTATTTCATACCAACCTAACCGCACAACCGTGATTTAAAAAAAAATGGAACGTTTTGCGGGGGAGGAAATTCCATAGATAATGCCGGTTTATTATTATAATTTATGGTCATCATTATAATAAGTACTTACTTTCCTTTCCGAGAAGAGAATTGAAACTGAAAATTCCCGGTAACTACCTGCCAGCTCATATCGGATGCACAGTTTTGAACGTTGCGTCATCTTTCTTTTAGGTCAAATTATTATTTTATTATTATTTCTCTCTTGACTTTGGTTTCACACTTTTGGGAGTTTGCTTACATATTCTTTTAACATTTGAAATTCGAACGTCTGTTTCTTATTTAATGTTTGTGATGGAATTTAAGCAATTTAAATTAACAGTAAGTATTACAATACTATAATGAATTATAATGAAGTGTATCTGTTAAGATATTTACAGTTCCTAGTCATAATTTTTGTAGAATCGTAGATTTAATGAAATACAAATCCACTTGAAGTTCCGAAACTGAGTAGCACTTTTCTATAGCATTTTGCTATTTTAATTACTTTCTTTTTAAATTAGCTTATATTTATTTCGAGATTTTCACAACATTAACTTTCGTCGCATTTTCAACATTAACTTTTGTCGCATTTTCAACATTAACTTTTGTCTCATTTTCAACATTAAAATTTGACTTTTTTTTAACATTAACTTTTGCCAAATTATCAACATTAAAATTTGACTTTTTTTTAACATTAACTTTTGCCAAATTATCAACATTAACTTTTCTCGTATTTTTTTACATTAATGTCTTTCGTAAGAACTAATTTTGGTTCTGTAAGATACAACGGAATAAAACCCGCTAATAATTATTGGTCATTTTAGCATTTATTTTTTGCTAATGACTTGATTTATTTCTATATCGAACGGAATCTCATACGGCAAAACAAAAAAGTAGTTAAATAGTCGAACAGTTAAGAGGTTGGTCCACGTTAATAATTTTATGTCGCAACTGTTTGAAGAAAGCTTAATGTAATCCAATATCAAAAATTTTAATAAATAAATCAAAGTAATATCGACATTTACCATACGACTCCTCCCATCTTGAAACGATCTGTTCGAAGTCGTATATTATCGGATCTACGTGTCGGGATTAGGTACGGTATATGACAGACTATTAAATAAGGCAATAAATTAGTCTTTGCTGCTGTTGTAATATAGAGATTTTGTAGATTTTAGGGAAATAACTGACCATAAACTGTCAGTAGTATCAGTTGTTGTCAAATTAAAGGTCCGAGGGAATCACGAAAACCGTCAACTACAGGCAAAGTGTTAGAAAATAAGGATAACGGACAGAAGTAGCAAAACGAAAGCTTTAGCAGTCATTAACCTGTTGTCAAAAATAAAGGTCCGAAAGATATCAGATTCGGGAAAGGTATTGCAGTGAGAGAAATATAGCTGTCTCCATCTGATTTTTAAGGGGCATGTGCAATTTTGGGAGTGAACCGGCATTTTTGTGACACGAAGTGTAGAGAAGTTATGGCAAACAGGGCAGGGTCTAGTTTTAGGAGATCTACTGTGTCAATTAACTAAAAGTTTTGTTTTATCAAGATGTGAATGCATCCAGAAGTCTTTTATTATGATAGTAACATAATATGTAAATCAAACAAAAATGCCGTTCTCGATTAATAAATCAATGAATCTGTGTAGATCATTGCCTTGATGGGCATGTACGACAGTACGTACACATTACGTAATTGACTTTGAACAAGTTGTTATTTATTAACGACATTTTAACCATAGATCTAGCAGTCGACGTATAATTACAGTGTATTGGCGGACATATTAGCGGAACACGTGTGGGTAATGGCCATTATCTTCCAGTTCCAGGTGTTATGTTGTACTGGAAAATCCAGTACAAGTCTCATTTCTGCAATAATCATAACGCATACGAATCAGTGAGATTAGCTAATATATCATTGACTTCTATATAGATATCCGCTGTTCTCCTGGAACATTATAATCATCTTGTCAGAAAATTTTCGAAGAAAATATTTGAAAAGGAAAGGTCCGAAAACGGAGCCGTGCGGACACCTTATAGTCACTTACTGTCCAATAAAACATCCTTCATTGGTTATTGTAATAAAACGATCACAGAAATTAACCGAAACTGTAAGAACACAAATCAAGTGCAACATCCTGATTATGAATTGTCCAAAATTAGGGGATCATGAATGGTCATAGCCGTTTGATTCTTATGTGCCTATGGCCCTGTCCTAGCTTGTCGCATGATCGCACGATCGTACGATTGCGATGATCGCATGAACGCGGACGACCTGTTGAAATATATAACATTATATGAACGTGTCCTAACTGGGCAGACGGACAGACGTAAATTTGATCGTCCAATCGGTGCCTTGTTTGAAATGATCGCGCGTCGCTTGTATTGCTCTGTTGTATCGATAATTAATACGACACCTACTTGCCAAAAGTTCTTACTTACCTACTAACGTTCAAATTTATTTGTTTGCGTTGTCAAGGAAAGTGGAAGCGCATGCGATGGCAAGTGAGTACGTACCTTAAAGGTACGTACTCACTTGCGCCGCGAACGTGTGACATTGCATCAATGGGATGTTTTTTTTCCTTTTTGTGCCGCTAGAGGCGCCCTTGCTAATCCGGTCTATTGTCAAATTCAGTGTTGCCAACGGGGGCGATTTACTTCTTCTTCTTCTTATGGTCGCTCACAATCTAACCTCCAAAATATCATTCTAGTTTATTTCAAATTAAACAACTTATATATTATTATACATGATAACTTACAATAGGTTTAGAGTAATCATTGTACATTTTTTACATACTATTACAAATAAAATTGTTCATCTTTTTTTATAGACCTACCTAAATACAAATTAAAAAATACAGAACAGCACCCCTGAGATTTATTCTCAAATTTATGCGCAACAAAATCAACAACTTCTTAGCAACTCAATCAACAACTTCTTAGCAACGCAATGGAAAACAAACTTCCCAACGTTGGCATCACTGAAAAAAAACATATCTACGTTGGCAGCACTGAATTTGACAATAGACCTGATTAGAAGTTCTGCCACCTAGTGTGTATTGTCGGAAGCTCCCCAGAAAACTTCCCATTGAATCGAAAGGGTAAGTGTCTACGTGATTCGAAAAGCGAACGCAAGCGGAGCTCATGCATCCTTTTGATAAAATTGATGTAACGATACACGTTCGCGGCGCAAGTGAGTACCGAGCTTTGGGACACACAATTTTTCATCGTGCGATCACAAATTTGTTTAAGCGATCATCGCAGATCATGCGACCAGCTAGGACATGGCCTATGCCTTTCAAAATTAGACACCAAAAACATATTTTTCCTTCTGCTCACCTTTCTATCTTCATAAATAGGCTTGCTTATCAGAGAAACCAAAATCCCTGCAGCAAAGTGGCAATCCGGAAGTGGGAGTATCTGATGACCAAGATTCCAAGATTTAGCCAAATGTTCCTTAACGATCTCATTGAATTCTGAGAGCTCTTAACTATTTAACTTTCTCTAATCATACCTACCATTATTCCCCACTACTTATATGAAAATTACCATGTTCGAGAGTGACATTTTTAGAACGATCGTTCTTCTCTAAGATACGATTCTTGAACGGCATACTCACGTAGACCCAACATTACCTTGTTGATGGTTTCAAGATGGTACCTTATGAAATCCGAAAAGATAACGGAAAACAGGCTTAGATGGTATGGGCATGTTATGAGACGACCACAAGACAACATGATCCAGAGAGCCATGGACATTGAAACTCCAGCCAGGAGACCAGGCAGACCACCCGCCACATGGTTGTCGAGCATAAACAGGGACTTAAAAGACTGCGAAGTGGAGCCAGAGATGGCTTTAGACAGAAAATCTTGGCGCAACAGGACAAGGAGAGCCGACCCCAAATAATGGGACAAAGGCGAGGGCGAAGAAGAAGAAGAAGATCTTATGAAATTTTTCAAAACACAAGCAAACCATTTATTTCCATCGTTCATCAAAATTGGATAAGTTTATCACCATATATTTTTTTGTATATTTTGACATTCGGTTATTGAACTCTGCATATAGGTAAGCGTTGTTGTAATAAATGCGTCCGATTCGGTCTCGGTCTGTCAAAAAGGAAGACGCGTCATAAAAGTATGACACTAATAAATCCATGCCCTGTTATAGGATGAGTTATTTTGCAGAGGAGAATCAATGTAAAAAAGACGTACATTTCAATATCAGGGATAAAAAATGTTTCGGTAATTGTAGAAGTGTTTTTTTATCTGTTTATGATAAAGGAGGTTCATTATTGTTTCTATGTTTTTTTGCATTTTCTATTACATCACGAAACTTATTGTATTTTGTAGGGTTTTTTTGTTATAAGATGGTTACCAATTCATCGCGCCAGCTGCACAGTTCATAATTTCTGTGTGGAAGAGCTAACTGAAATCTTCACGTCTCTCTTTATCTCTTATCGACTTCATAAATCGAGCATTGAATGGATAGCAAAAAATAATAATAAAGAAAAAGGCCAAATCTTGCCAAAAAGGGTGTTGGAAATGGTTGAAAGAACGAAAGGCTAATCACAATATAGCCCAAACTTATACCAATGGACGAAACGGTGATAAAGAATATCGCAAAGGAACCCTAATAACTCTGCGAGAGAAATATAAGTTATTTTGAGAAACACGGAGAGGGCTAAATTTTATGATTGGACAGTTCCAGGCTGAAAAGAATAAAAATATCAACAGTGATCCGCGGCACGTAGTAAAATAAATGAGTCGACAGACAATCAGCCTGTATACCCAGACCATTGCCAAAGACGTCCCATTTACCCCGGAATGGAAATGTGGATATCCTTATACGGGGACAGACTAACAAAGACATGATTAGACATATTGAATGGATCATTTATCAATGAAACCATTAATAATACTAAGTACCTAATAATTCATAGTATGTGATCATTTGCATTGCAACTTTGTAGTGTTAGATCGCTTATTGGCGTGCAAATAGTGTTCTAGCATCGATTCCAATCGTTCGGTCATTTTGTATGGATTTTTTTCGAAACTCTTTCGATATTCTTCTTCTTCGACCATGTCCGCTCCCTAGTTGGAGCATATGGACTCCAAAAGTCCTCGCCACACCACCCTGTTCCCTGCGGTCCTCACCGCCTCGTCCTAGTTGATTCCAGCACCCTCCTACCTACCTACCTACCGCGCCTTCTGTTGCCTTCCGGGTGGTAGTCGATGCTCAGGCGCGTGATGTCATCCGTAGGCTTCCTCAAGACGTGGCCCAGCCAGGTCAGTCGGCGGGACCTTATGGTAGAGGTGACGAATGGCTGATCCGTCAGGTCTCTGATGACTGTGTTTGGAATGAAATCGTATGATCGATATTAGATCATCAAAAACTTATGCAAAGGTTACAGAGAGCCCGTATCAAAAAATGACTTTGAAGGGGGTTTAGCTTAGTTTCGCAGTAGATGAACATAAACAGGTCACCGCAAGTAACTGCAGATTTCCATTAACTTTGACAAGGTTTTTGAGTGTTCTGAATGAGTTGAGAAATTGTGTACTATTGAAATACTGAGAAACCAAGTTAAAAAGTTAACGAATATGCATTTTCTTTTCTGACATCTTTCGTAGGTACACCCTACATGGTTTGAGAAATAAAATTGTGGAAAAGTGCTTAAGAAAGTCCTCTGAGACGCTATTAGCTATAAATGTTCAACAAAACATATCGGCCGGTATTATTGATTATAAAAAAGCGTTTGATAGGGTGAATCATGCTGATTTGATGATTACGGTGAGGGATGCAATATTGACGCCAAAGACCTAAATTTCAAAAATCTTTATTGGTCCTGCATCGTAAGGACTGGAAATCACTACAGGTGCTAAGTTAAACATAAATCAGAGAAAAGGGGAACAAAATATTTTGATAACACTATAGCAGCTATTGCATGGATGACATCTGCAAGATTAAATATGATTTATTCAATGTAGTTCAATCATTCCCGATTTTAGTATGGTGAAAATGGTGATAGGCTTTCATATTCAACACCTTTTGGACACATACAATGATTTTTTTATGAAGTCCAGTCTTCTATTTATTTTGCTAATTGCATCTTCATATCGTCATACAATTATTGAAAGTAGATAATACCAAACAACTTCAGGTCACGTACGAAGTAATACATCCATTTAGTGCGCTCCGTTTTATTGATGCGGGCACGGAAGTGTTGTGAGCACGTGCTGCCGGCAAATAATATTGTCCCTCCACACCGCAGAAGTGGAAGGTGTGACAGCATGGTCCTAAACTGGTGCTTCCATTGCATAGGTAGTCTCATATTGTAAGAAAAACACCTGCTCGTGAAGGAGTATATAGGGAACATAATATATTTATTACTGTACGAGTCAGGGTTGGTATCACCAGGTGAAGGAAAAGCCCAACATAGGTGGGGCTACATATTTGCAGACGAAAGTGATTGTAGTGACTTCCAAGATGACAGTCACCTCTTGATATGCCCACTTATTTGCAACCTGCAAAACGTTATCCTTGCGAAGAACAAGGCCAAGGTTATAGAAAAAGAACGCCGATTGCGGCCGACGCTGATCGCCGCAAATAATGTTGTCTATGGTTTCAATGCATTTAAATGGGCATGCCGGAAAGCGGGTTCCTGCTTTTCCTGTGCGTGTATGCCCATTCAAATGCATATAGAAACATTCTTTAGGCCGATTGGCGCTAGTCGGAATCTGCCGACTTACTGATGTGGCAAAGTGAGGTCGTGGGTTCGATCCCTGGTGCCGACATATTCCTCTTTCACGGCATAAGCTTTAAGTAGCTTACTGCATAAGAGTCAAAGAGTGTATGTGAGCATGTACACTTTGAGCGAGCACAGATTCATTTAAATAAAGAGTGTAAACCGGAACCTGTAGCCCTAGTATAAGTTTTCGATGATCGAATATCGAAACGATCATCGAAAGAGTTTCGAAAAATTTTCATACTAAAATGATCGAACGATTCGATCGTTTGATTTAAGAACACTAATTGCACGCTAATAAGCGCTTATTAGCGTGCAATAAGCTTTCGATAAAACTCGTACTAGCCCCACAGTAATGTAGATAAGTAGTAAAGATTTAAGTACTGATGAAATTCTTAAGGACCGTCAGAGAGTTGACACCATCGGATATCAAATTGCAAAAACATGTCGATTATAAAATATTATATTATTATTAATTCGCCAGCCATTAATGTATCCGCCGGAGTGTTTGTTTCATTCACAAAAATAATTATAATTATATTCAAAAGTGTAATTACACATTCAGAACTCGTTGCGGACAGAAAAAATGAGCGAGGATTCAATTTCATTATATCCCGATATTAAATTTTCACCGTTGGGCAGTGAGACATCTATGTATTAATACGTGAAGGAAAAACTTTTCTACAATAATTACTACTAATAGACTACATATTTTTACGAAAATTGCGCGGACGGAGGAGTATGAAATTTCGCACACTTGTGTACCTATAGTTTATATAGAGAAAGGGTGGTGAATGCTAATATTTTTTTTAAATAATTAATAAAAATAGATTACAATAAAAAAAAAACACCACGAACACTACTGTGATGTTATATATTTGATACTCACACACACTTCCACAGACTACTTATAAATTTCATCAACCTCATAGAAACAAATTAATATGATGTAGGCTACACCGCTTCCAACTTATATAAATGGGGATGGATGGACTCACCAGCATGCGCATGTGGGATTACACAAACAATCGACCATCTGATTAACAAGTGCCCCATATACGCATTTGAAGAAGGGGTACAGGACTTGCACGCGCTAACGGATGACGCGATCCAATGGCTTCGGTCTCTGGAGTTCAGATTGTGAGCGACCATAAGAAGAAGAAGAAGTTAAAAAGAAAAAGAAAAGTGAAAATATAAATCAGTAGTAAGTAATTTAAAATAATATACTTTAATGAATTCAAATAACGAACATGTGTATTGTTAACTAGTTTATCAATAATTATCTGCAAGTTAATCATATGTTAAAGTTAAACAATAGAGGCACCCGGATATATTATGACATTATCCGTATTTAACCCATAGTTAACATGTACCTCGTTATTAGGCCATTGTATTCCCGATATGTTAATCTGCATGCAGGTATAATATTCCTAGTGGCACTGGTCCAATGCATTGTCCTTTATTATAAAACAAAAAGATTGGTACATAACAGGTTGAATAGAAAAAAATTATTTGTTCAAGTCGAAACATTCAATCTGCTTAATTGATAATAAAAATTATGCATTAAAAAAGCTTTAGATAAAGCTTCGAAATTGTTTTGATAAACAATAATTTATTATTATTAGTGAGCCATTAAAAAGCTCGGTTACAAAATAACAGAAATGTATTAATAATTTAATATTATTTATCAAAATGCGATCATCTATAAAAGTAATACCCGAATTTGTTAATTTAAAAACAACAGTTACAATATTAAAATAATATCTCTATAATTATTATTTTTTACTAACGTTTCTTTAATCTAAAGAATGAAGAATCCATAATTATTATCATTACAAATTTATAGGTAATAAAACAGTCTATAAAATAAAAAATTGCATGTTTTGATGAACTACCAGGTTCTGTGTTATTATGAGATGCCGTAGAGTTTTTTCATCTGTCTAAATTGTGTGAAATTTATGAATCTCTACAAAATAATATTATGTTCATAGACATTGAACTAAATTTATATTATCTTCTTAACACACAGGTAATAATTAGTTACCAACTTTTCAATGTTAAAATTACACCAATCGCGTTCGATATTTGTACGGTTGATTCGGACCACTACGAAGGGGCCTACGACCGTCTTACACTGTTGTTTCGTCGAGATCGGCCGAACAGATTCTTTCGAACAACTATTGAATTTTAAAACTCCGCGGCACCGGCACCAGTACGAAGATTATTGATAGAATTTCTTTCAAGCTATCAGAAATATTTTTTTAACATTCAAACAAATTTTAAACTTTTTTTTGTATGAATTTCAATTTCCAAATCAATATAAAATGACAAAGTTTTTAGATATTACAATAAGAATCATTTTGAAGTCCTGAACTTTTAATATAATATAATATAATAATATAATATAACACTTTTCTATACAAAGGTGTCAGTATAGCCGGCGGAACTTATTGCCTGAGGCAATTTTTTCCAGTCAACCGGTCCCGTCCAATCTGAGAGAGGCCAACCCCGGGTAGAAATTTTAAGTGAAAAAACACTTAGAAAAACTCTGACCCGACCGGGAATCGAACCCGGGACCTCGGATCTGAAGTCCACAACTACAACTAGGCTACCGACCTCGGTAGCCTAGTTGTACTAGCGTGGACTTCAGATCCGATTCAGATTTAAAGGACATCGAATCTAAAGATCTTTACATGTGTCAGACTTTATCTATGAACTATTTTTATTCAGATCGTATATTTTGCTTATAATACCTATACTATGACGAAAAACATTTGAATTGAAAATTTAAGTACATACTAAATTATACTCCAGTGTTTTGGTTATAAATTTGTCAAGTATTCATTCAATGGTTTTGAATTTTAAGCATTGAGTGTAGTTCATTGTAGAATTCAAGCTCAACTTATTTTTTGTTTGTTTGTTTGAACGATGCTAATCATAGTGTACGGGTGTGTTTATAAAAGAAGGTCATTGACCAAGCGCAGGATCAACCGCATTGAAGCTGAAGAAAATGAGATATTCACAAATATCTTCGAAAACAGGGTGATAACAAAGCACACTGAGGAATTCATAGGAATGTTGAACGGAAGATCTTCTGAATGATCTGTGGACATTTAAATGCAACAGGAAGCTATAATATAGCGCTTGTAGTGTAACAGCCGGTTTCAAAAAAAGCAGCTAAAGAACACGTTAGCTAAAGGAACTTTTAAAATTTAAAGTTTCCTTTGAGTTGACGCGTTTCATAAAAAATATTCCCGCGTTTTTAGCTTAAGTTTGAAATGTCAAAAAAATATTTGAAAGTTGGTAGTGCTACCATAGAAATCTATGGAAAACATGTTGTTTACTAATATTTTCGCGGAATTTCTGTTGATCTGTCAATTTCATTTCTCAATATAATATCAGTGCCGTTTTTGTGTTAACTTATTATTATGGTTTATGAATTAGTAAACGAAATCTGTGAACAATAATATTCTTCCCGTTTTACTCTGTTTTCCGCCATATTTTAGTGTTTTTTGTCCACAGTGTCACCGCATACAAAATGTTCATCTTTGTGACAGAGAAAGCGCCACGAAATTTTCTATGAACTCCGACGGCAAAAGATTGAACTACACTAATGTCGACTTTAACATAAAGTGTAATTTGTTGTTATGAAACGCGTTATTTTTTAAAGGAAACTTAAAGTCTCCTTTATTTTTTATGAAACCGGTGTTAGGCAGGCTAACGCTAGGTATAAAAATGTTATCTAAAAAACATCTAACCAAACTGGGAATCGAATCCGTGACTTCTTGGTAAGAAAACTAGGCTATCTATGTTATAGGGAATTTGTACCTAATACATATTGTTGAAAAATCAAAGAAAGTGAGTCTGGATAAAATAAAAAGAAGACTACAACTAAGATAAACTATAATGCGCCGATATGCGTCGGAGTGGTTCGTTCATGACGCAAGCTTTACTTGCTTAGTGTGAATGTCAAAAGCGGATTTGTGTTCTCGTTGAGTGAGTCTCGATTAATTTTTATAAAAAAATAAATAATAGAAAGCAGTTCTGTTTTTTCAGTTCACTTTTGAGAAACAACTTGATGGGTAATAAAAGTATGAAGCTTCTAATGCTACAATTACACGCTTGCCATGGTTTGGCAAGCCACCACAAGCTCCAAGCCTTTCAAACGCTTGGACGCCATTTACACGTTGGCGTGCGCGTCGGTATTTTAATACATTTGCCGCAAATTCATTTGATCTGTGTAAAAACCGACACTTGTTGCAAGCGTTGGCAAGCTCACACAAGGCAAGGCAAACACCCCGTTTACACGTTGGTGTTTGTGGTGGTTTGCCAAACCATGGCAAGCGTGTAAATGCAGCATAAAAGTAGAGAATATCGTAGATCACTACTTGAACAGTGAACACCCTGCATATTCAAAAAGGAAAAAGAAGAAATAGAGTGCGTGCTAGGTTTGATTGTGCGTAATTTCTGCTTACAATTGTCAAGAAATATTTCTCATTGTTTTAAAGCATGTTTCTTATGGCTACTACGACACACATGTTTGTTTGTCCTTCGTTCAGGTCATTTTCCTCACGCTCAGGTCGTGACCGTCCTTTCTCTTGGCCATCAAAAGGTTGTGGTCTGTTGCTGTTCTGTTCTCCCGCCATTTTCACAGTTCTGAGGGCTTCTGTATATGATAATTAAACCAACTATTTAATAAAGGATATTATTTTTTCCTCAGAAAATCAAGGGTTAACAAGAAGATCTTCTTCTATCCATCCCATGTCCATTTATACCCTTTTGTATGTATGATTAAATTGGACCAACTAAGTGCAAATTTTGCAGCTTTCGGTTTTTTTGTTTTGCGTCATTGCGTCTGATTTAAATTGTGGTCGTATATTTTGGGTGTTGTTCAGCGAAAAAGTTTTTTACTGTAGGTAATGCTGAGCGACGTATCATTGTACTATAAATAAATAAACACATTGTTTATGTAGATACCTATATCTTTTCAAGCACATACTTGGTTATAAGTTTTATACTTTTAGGGTTGTATAACAATGTTTCAGTTATAGGTAATATAAATGGTTGGAAGCCTAGCTGTTTAGTCGCCGACTTTTGAACTGACAGTCGAACGTTCGATCCCATGTGGCGTTTTGCTCTCTGAGAAAGATGTCAAGAGTGTATTTCTGTTTACTTGGGGTGAGTCTAGATTTATCAAAAAAAATTGTACTATTAGGTACTACTTATGTTGTTCATTGTCAATAGCCAACACCGAGTGGATTGGTGAGCTCTAGTTGCCTTCATATGCCCTCCTAAACTTAGATGCCTCCCATCAACAAAGTGCATTGCTTTCTTACTTTCATGAAGGGAATCATAATAAATAATGTTGGAAAAAGTTTCGTGTTTCGCAAGAACTGCTGCAAAAGACCTGTTGAAGAAAGGGCGCCAGAAGACTGAAGCAGAGATGGCTGGATGACCCCTAAAGGGACCTGGGACTTTGGCAGTTGACAAGGCTGGTGCAAAAACAATTTATGGGGGTGACTTCCAATGGACAATGGTTAACTAGGCTGACGATGGTTGTTTAGTTTTGCGAAGAGTGGAAATTGCGAAATTAATTCAGAAAGAAAACACATTTCGTCGCTAAATTTTCCATCCAAAATAGACGGACGTCATTGGATTGCTGATTATATAATAGATTGTATCATTTTGAATGTCATTTCTTACACAAGAGAATTAAAATTGTAAAACAATCATATTATTAACATTTTCACAGTCGTTGTGTATTAAAATTTAAAATAGGAAAGTTCACTGTTTCCGCGAGCCTTCCAATTTATATCTAATAGAGTCACACCTGAGATTTTACGTAATTGGAGAGATTATGTCTATGAATAGTTCTGAAGTCTGACGTATTCCTGTCACTATAAAACTCGAAAACAATCTTATATAATTAACTGATTGTGATTGAACACTTTCCTAAACAAAATTAAAATAAGGTAATTTTAGACCAATCTTGGACAATTATCTTGGCCTAACTTGTAACCCTGAAGAAAAATAATTCATTTTTAACTTGACGTTAGAACAATTTGACTACAATGCACAGTAATGGAAAGAAGCCTAGCAGATCGATCGTCAATTTTGGTATTGACATAGGTTCCATCCCGTAGGCTAAACAAAATGCATTTGGCGATCGACTACAAACGAATTTATCGACAATGTAGAGTAGGAAGAAAATTAACTGTCCACTTTTTATATTTTTATATGAGTGTCTTTGTTTGATTTCAATAATTAATTGTTTATAATATGTTCCAGTGTACAGTTAATTTTTTCACACTCTACATTGACGAAATCTTCGTTTGTAGTCGAACGCCAATTTGAATTTGTCTTCGGGGGCAGGAGTAAGTTGTGTCTTAGTGTGAAGATGATGAAATGGCTTGGTATTCACTTCGTGCATTTCTTTGCCATTCAAACCCCTCTTTGAAACACAAGCCTGGGATTTCCAAATGCTGCTCAGATCAACTCTATATTAATCTTGGCACTTATGCTCTGTGATTTTCTTTGCCTAGTTTATTTTTATGTCCTATATTATGCCCACAACTCTTTCTAGATCTTAATTCTTTTGTTCTGCAGCTATAAATAAATTATACTTATTATATACATTGCGAGTAGCTAGTATTTATTAATAACTGGTTTTATAGTTTCTTATACCTACTTTATAGAATAACATTTTGCAATGTTATTCTTCGCGGTATAAAAATCACAGCAACACGCGCGCATAAACTATTATCTAATGATGTATTGGTTTGCAGACAATGTCATGGTCGTCCACAAGAATCGAACCATGTGTTGCTTCTTTGCTAACATTAAGTTTAGCTTCCTACGCTAGGATTCATACGTCAATAATAATTATATTTACGTCGCATCTGAAATCACAAAATTGGTCCGTTTTTTTCCAGGAATCAGCCTGATTCTTGAGTTGTTGATGACCTTTTGTAGATTTTACGGTGGTTTTCGTCCTTCTGATTTTTATTCTGCTACAGTTTTTGAAAGTCTCTCTGGACCCATTCCGCCAAAGTGATCTATCCAGTGACGCATCCTATCTCTTCTACAGCGGGAAAGATCCAAGTTTTGCAGATTTTTTCATCTTTGGTTTGAATACCTAAAAAAATGAAGACTTTTGTACTTACACATAGGTTTCTATCCGATGAATTACCAGCTAGTTAACCAGTCTCATCAGATCTGAAACAAGAACCCGATGCCGTGTGGAATATCAGAGAAAAAAAACGTCACATAATTATGTTATGACCTTACCAAGACCGGACGTCTTGATTACGTGTCAGCGGCTAAATATCTAGACAACCGCCGGCTCCATCTATGTTCATTTCAGCTATTCGAAAGGTTGACCCTCCCACTTCTTTCAGGAGTATGAAGGTATTATTATGGTAAAGGTATCAGTAATGTTTTCAAGGTAACTGGGCCCACTCCAAGTGAACACATAGTCTGTGATGGGAAAAGGAAATCAGAGAATTCGCTTTACAGATTCCGTCAGATATAAAGAGACGAAATGCTAATATATTTCGGTTTGTTCTGCGATTTATGTTCCTGTATGATTAATAAACATACCAGAAATTCGGCACTTTAAGAATCTCGCACTTATCTATGCCTTTACATGCAGTCACTTCTTTTCACATCTGTTGGTCCTTCGCTGGATACCTATTATAATGTACGAGATGTCATGGTGCTACTATACCTTCTTTATGTTATGTTTGATAAAAAGGTCATACAAATCAATACTTTGCAAACTTCATGCTCGAATAGTACCTAATAGTCTCAAGATCAATAGTTAGATCATTATAAATCATTGACATTGTTAATGAAAATGGTTGAAGTTAACATTGATCAATGATTAAGATAGATCATTATAATAATTATATACATACCTAATACAACAACAACAGCAACAACAACGATGACTGCTGCAACAGCTGCTTGTTGTGATGCAAGAACGTAATGATCTAACGATCTACGTATTCCGTTGGATCGGCATTCCATTCTCGATCAATTTAATAATAATCTTATTACATATTGCCTGCGCATTATTTATTATCATCTATTTGCGACATATTGGTCTGCCGTAGGCTGGATATAACAGGGCTTAAACTTCCGATCAAAATAGATGCTCATGTTGGCAAATTATACGTATTAAGTGTAACCACTGAGTACAAAAAAATGATGAACTATCTTCAAAGTTCAAAATAAGTATCTTACCATTTTTTTAAGAATCTGCTGTACCACTAGTATAAGTTTTCGATGATCGAATATCGAAACGATCATCGAAAGCGTTTCGAAAAATTTCCATACTAAAATGATCGAACGATTTGACCGTTTGATTATTTGCACGCTAATGAGCGCTTATTAGCGTGCAATTAGCTTTCGATTAAACTCGTACTAGCCCCACTGTGCTAATCTGTGTCCTTGTGTTAAATATTGTCATGGATAGATGGTCGACACGGAAAATCGAACCCACCATCCCAATCCAGCAAAGAAGAGAAGGCATCACGAAAAGCTTAACAAATCGGAAACCCAAATATAATGTCATTTACCTACTTAATTTTTCATGTTAAATCTTATGAAGAGGTCCCAGGTTCGATTTGAAATTTCTACCCAGGGTTAACATCATATCTCAGATTGAACGGAACCGGTTGACTGGTAGAAATTGCCTAAGACATTATGTTTCGCCGGCTTTACTGACACATTTGTATATAAAGGTGATTTTATTTCAATTGAATCTCTGGGCTCACCCAAAGTGTACACAAATATTTTTTTGGCCTACCTACCTACTTAATTTTGATTTGTAACTCTCACAGAAAGCAAAGCCTGTGTTGTGGAAGTGGAAATGGTTGGTACCTAGATTCGAACGCATGACTTTCAGAACTAGAATTTACTAGACATTACATACAATGAGGCATTACTGGGCGATCACTTCTAGAAGTCTGCGCAATTTCAACAGCCTCCTACACCTTATGTCCAAATACTTAAAAAAATAGACGAATGATTTTTTGTAGGCACTCTTCCAAAGCGTCCCACACATATTCAACACTGAATGAGAATTACAAAATTGTTTTTTTTCATAATTGGTACAGCAGGAAATCGAACCCGGAGTGTCTCGATCAGGAGTCGGTCCATGTACGTTGGATACATTTCCTTTGAAACTGGCTAATCTATCAGGATTTTCCACGAAAGAATCTTCTAAACCTGTAATATAATTCAAAGTTAATAATTTGAGATGGTTTGGTCATATTGAAAGGATGGAAGCAAGTAGGAATACAAAAAGTATTTTGGAAAGGTATAAGAAGGCGTGGTCGACCGATATTGATGTAGATCGAACACACTGATCTTGTGGATGGCAAGGGACCTTACTATGCATTTACGTCGCGATCCCGATCCAATTCCAATCTTAAGTATTAAAACTATAGAAGTCCAACATTGCAATCGAGATTGAATTTCAAGAGTAGTTCCCCAGGGCAGAAAACAAAAGCAGAGGTTGTATGAAGAATGTAATGTCGGTGGAAGAACCGAAAGAAGTGAGCTTGGATAGAATAGAGTGGAGGTCCGTTCTCTCTGCCTACCACTTAAGAAAAATCTTCAATTTTTGATTATCCTATTTTTACGAACCACCTAAAAAATAATTTCCAGTCCGATGGCTCACATTTATGTCAAAATAATAGGCAACAAAATACCGTGTATTTTGTTGCTAATAAACTGTGTTAGGTATAATAATATTGAATTTAAATAAATTCTAGTTTTTTTTTACGTGCATGCGTGCTAATTTTAAATTTCTGTCGCCATATTTTAAAGATCGTGAGCGTGAATGACATTTAGAAGTCGTTGACCATTGTCAGATGTCAACATTTCAATATTTTTTTTTGACATTTTCATCCATTTTACATACTGACTCGGGTCTTGAGGTGAATCTTGGGTCACCCAAAGTGAACACAAATACCGTTTTGGTATCATTAACACAAAGCAAAGTTTGTGTTGTGAAAGTGGTCGATACCTGGATTCGAACCTACGACCTTCGGAGCGCTGTACGTCGACCGTCGACTGAATCCAACCAATTTAAATATTATAATTTGTCTATTTTGAATATTTTTAACAAGTGATATTTTGAAAGAATGAAGCTATATCTATTTGGGAAGTGGTTGATACTGTTGATAGCCTCTAGGTAGCAGTTCGGTCGCCGACTTTCATAGCGGAGTTCGAAGGTTCGATATCGGATGATGGCCATCGTCTTAATTCACAACACACGTTTTGCTGTCTATGAAAGATGTAAAAAGTGTATTTGTGTTCACCTTGAGTGAGCCCAGATTCCTTAAAAAAATTTGTTGGCTCGTCCGTAACTCGTTTTTTTTTTCGTTGAAACACTAACTCCATTCGAAATATTTTCAAACATATGACCAAACCAATCGGGAGATATTTAATATACAAATGTCTATTGTTACCAAAGTAATGACAAATTTATTATCCGTAGTCCCCAATTATTCCTTTAAAGGCAGTATAACTGGTTTATACTTTACTTTTGGTATTGACTTCGGATGTATTTATTATCTTCTTTGCAAGATTGCTGCATCATACAAATTCTTGGCTCCCGTCCAGCAGATAGCCACTACACTGTGCCTGTGTGGTCGATTCGTGGATGCCCGTCCAGTTTCCCTCGTATTTTCTTCCTGGACACTCCTCCATCAGTTGTTGTTTGGGAGGGAGTCCTATTCAGTCGCATGCCAGGAGACTGATTTAAAAAGACAATCAAGAAATAATTAATTACCTTTTTCTATTCCTGATAGGTTTTGCTGCTAAGTGTTTTTTAAGTTCTTACTGCTTTATATTTGAATCGAATAGGTACTGCAAGCTATGGGGGAAATTTAAGAATGCACTACTTTAATATCAACTTGTACTAAGCATTAAGCAACATCAATCAGATTCTACATTGGATTCAGTTCAGAGATTTCTTAATCTATAAGAAAAATTATAAGTCGTTCCATTTATTATCTTCATTCACCGACCTCGATTGCCTAGAAGTATAGGCATTTACTTCTGACTAAAAGGTCTCGTGTCCGATTCTTGGACGGGTATGAATTTTCTTAGTATTCCACTTGAAATTTCTTCCCGAGGTTGGCCTGTCTTCAGATATCAGACAGGCGGACTAGAAAAATTGCCTCAGGCCAAAAGTTGCGCCGCTTATAATATAATACTTTGTATACAGAAGTGAAAATTAGGTGTTTTTATAGGTATCTATGTGTAGACTTCCTTAAAAATGTTCTTATGACATCTGTCAAGTTTACAACCATTGTACATAAATAAACATCGATTGTTAGAAGTATTTTATAAACTGTATAATATAGGGATCGTGAGATAAACAAAAAAAAACATATTATCTTCTTATTCTCCAAGAATAAAACTTATAAAAATAAACATTAGAAAAAATTATACGAAGCTTTCAAAATTTTCACATAGATGGCGGTAGTGTTGAAACGATAACACATGCGGTGTATGTTGTGAATTTAGCTAAGAACAACCCCCTATCAGGTACGTCCATTCAAACATCCCCCTATGAAAATGGGGTGGCACGAAGGGAGACGACCAGTACGGAACAAACTCCTACTAAAGGTTTATGGATCAGTCCGCTGAATTAAGATGTAAGTATGTCGTCTCACTTTGAGTGGTGAGTAGTTATTAATACTTCTTGCTGGCGAATTGCTTTTTGTTCCTCGCGCTCGGCGGCGCGAGCCTTCATTTAATCATTTACGGCTTCGAAAGTCAAGATCTAGGATAAATCTTAGAAAATCAAATTTTATTATTGCGCTTTCATACCTTACAAGGTTTTCCCTTTTTTGTAAGAGAAGGGCCCAACATTATTTTTTATATCTTAGAAAACTTTTTTTTGCTTTTTCTACCGACGGTCATTACATTTCTCCCTATTAAACTCTAAAAAATGGATATTTCTATAAATATTTTTTTCGTAAAGCAATGTCGAATTCAGAATAGACCGACCTACGTGAAACACTTATGATCAGCAACCAAAATCTAAATAATAACATCGTAATTAAAGTTGGTAAGACCCCCATTAAAAAATGAGACAATAATAAGTAGGTACCGCATTATTATCAACAATCGTCTTAACTTTGCACATTTCTTTGATCAAGTGTCGAGAAAACATTCTGTATTGTGGGGAAGTGCAAGCAATGGATGCACATGTGCAATAACCCATTGACAACCTAATTGATGTCCCGTTTAGTGGTGCGCCTAATGACATTGATGGAAGACACTTCAATATGCGGTAATGAGACATGTGCTTATGATCTTCATACGAGGATTATGCGTGTACTTTATGATTGTAATATAGAGAGCAAATCGTTTCGATAATTATTATCACACGCATCTTGATCCGTTAGGTTAGTAAAGTTGACGTTAAATTACATGAAGACTAATTTTATTGCTCAGAATAATTACAGCACTAATTTTTCAAGAGATTTTTTTTTATGAATCTGGGATCACTTAAAGTGAATCCAAGTGCCCTTATTTACAGATAGACTTTCAAAACGTAGGTCCGTGACTTTAAATAGTGACTTTCATGACCATAATAATTGACGTTCTAAAGTCATAATCAGACCGATGAAAGACAGGCTGTCTAAAGCAGACAAAACTTCTAATGTATTGTATTATGTTCCTTAGATTAGATTGTTCAATAAATTGCCTGGAAAGTTGAAATCCGACAATTCAAAGATCTTTAGGGGGCAAGTGAAATTGTTAATCCAATTAAGGATAAGGAGCGATTTCTTCATTATTTTTCAATTTCACAGGGAGATGTGTAGATGAATAATGGAGCATTTTTCCACATAAATAAATAGAAGTGAAGGAAAAACTTTGTGACTATTTTTACGAAAATTACGCGGACGGAGGAGTATGAAATTTCGTACACTTATAGTTTATATAGAGAAGGGGTGGCCAATGCTAATATTTTTTTTAATCATGCATAATAAAATGGATTAAATCAATAATAAAAACACCACGCACACTACTGTAATGTTTGTATTTCATACTCACACACACTTCGATGTAATTTGACATTATTTGACACAGATCTTTTGTTTATCTGTGGTCAAATTAAGAATAGATTTATATTTTTTGTTTTAAATAACCATAGAAAAATCTTTGAACATATTATCAACATTTCAAATTTGACGTATCCAATTATTGTCAATATTTTTTAAAGAAAATAGTGAAATAGCACTCGCTCAGTCTTTGACAAAGGAATCTTAATAATGTTCAAACTTGTAATCTAAATTAGTTACGACCACTAGTTTGTATAATTATAGAACCTTTCAGCCTATCAGCTGTTTTTAAGATAATACATATATATAATATTATATGTTAGATTGTTGTGATCGATTAGACCGACAGGTTTGATACAAAATATTATTTGGTAAAATATTACAACAAACAAAATATTATAGTTTCAATATGTTTCAGAGATACCCACAATAATCAACTAGTAATTGGAGTAATGTAAACTCTATCAAAAATTATTTATTCGATAACACTATTAGCAATACAATATTGGGCTCTACGTGCATCCCCATTAAAATCCAAAATGACATCAATGAAAGAGCAGTTTGAAACACGCGCAGTGGCGTACCAAGGGGGGGGGGGGAGGTGGAGGGACGAACCGCCCCGGGCGCCTCTATTGAGAAGGCGGCAAATCTGCTTGTGCTATACTATATAAGACCAGATTGATAAAATCAGAATTTCTATAAAAAATCATTTAGTTTCGGATCTTAAAAAAAACATTTGCGGTAAATCCGCGGATAGAAAAATCTGTGCCGTCTGGCTCTGTCCCACTCTGTTCTAAAATTGAATTTTTTGTATAATGGTGTGTATTATGAAAATTAAAATAAATATGTTTACTTTTTATTTTGAAATATTTTTTTTTCATTTTCTTGTTTTTTTTTTCAATTTATAAAGAGGGGGGACGGGGCGCCAAATTTTATTAGGGGGAGTTGCAAATTTTAATCCCGCCCCGGGCGGCGAAATCCCACGGTACGCCACTGAACACAAGTTTTAAATTATACAATTTAGAGAATTGTGGCAGATTATCGATGGTTACACTTGTAATTTATCATGGTCTATCATTGATGGAAGATCAATAGATCTTTTTGATCTTTTGCGACGTATCTCCACGTTGGTGTACCGTAATGTGCGATTCGTTTTACTACAAATTACTTAATCCTTTCAGTCAATAAATCTAACTGTTTCTTTCAGAGTTGGTGCTGTAAATCATAACGAATTAGGGCGAATTAAAATAATGAGACTTCGGAACAGAGATTGAGAGATAAGCAATGAATCGGTCGGATTTGGAGGAATTCGATTATAAGACACAGTTTAATAATTTTGAAAATATTGACTAGAACTCCATTTTCATTTCAACTTGTGGTAATTGATTTAAATATACTATGTACAGTATGTAGGATGGAGGATTAGGAACACCATTTTCAAAATATTATGTCACGTTTCGTGCGGAGGTCATTGGTTCGTTCCAAGGGGCAGACCATCTTCCTCTTTCACGACACAAGCTTTAAGTAGTTACTGTGAAAGAGTCAAAGAGTGTATTTGTGTTCACTTTGAGTGAGCAAAAATTCATTTTTTTTTATGGATTTGAAGAGACGTTGAAGGGAAGAAAATGTAGTGACAAATTAAAATTAAAAAAATCATCACATACCTATAGGCATAACTAGAAATAATGACCATTCTATGTAGGGTAAATGGGCTTTCATTGCGAATACAAGTATCTATATTACAAATACATACATACATTTGCAAATTTATTTGAACGGTTTCTTTATCTTTCGTTTGTCTCTTTCCATCTTTCGGCATCCTTAACACATGTCCCAGCCAAGTCCATCTGCTCCACATAAGTAGAGGTGATGGGCTCACGCTGGGTGCGCCGACGTAAAGCGTCGTTCGTGATGCGGTGGTACCATCTTACACCCAAAATTCTCCTGAGGCACATCATTTCGAAACCTGAAACTTTTTGTGCCTGGGCTTTGCTCAGGTGCCAGGACTCACACCCATACAGGAGAATGGGCAACACACACGCATGAAACAGTTTACATTTTCATCTCGACTCTAAACGCCGACGCTTTCCATATTTTGGTCATGTTGTTAAAGGCGCCACTTGCCGTACCGATACGTATCGGGAGCTCAGCCCCGAGGTCACCGGTGGTGGTAATGGTTGCTCCCAGGTGCTTAGATATAATAGAGAGCTCGCTTAAGCTCGCTAATGAAAAAATTTCGCTCAAGCGAAAGAGACAGCATGAAGTTATTATGGTCGTGGCAAGGGCGGTATCCAACTAACGAATAACGATTTACAGACAAAATGTCCAATTATTTATACAAAGCATTGATATTTATGTTACTCGTCATAAAGTTATTCTGCTATTTACGTATAGGTACTCTATTGAACTTGAATCGATCATTGAAATCTAGTTTACGCCGAAAAGGCACTATATAGATTGTACCTACGATTGTTCGTTGGTGGTCTCCTTGGAGCATTAAATTTAATGACGCCGAGACGGCAGTATAGATCATACTGCAAGGAGGCAGTATTATTCTCATAAACTGACTTTTGTGTAAGTCCGCCCGATTCTGTTTGAATTTAAGTGCGCACTAACTAAAATAAGAACGTTCCAATTTTATTAAGTGCACATCGGTATTCTATAAAAATTAAGAGCGTTCTTAATATGACTAATATTGAAATTAGTTCATTTTGGTATTCTACAACACTATTTAAGTCAATTTTAGTGCGTTCTTATGTCAAAACGTTCTTAATTTTAGTTCACACCTAATTGTATGCGACTTAAAATATATCTGATGATATTTTTATAATAAAAGTATTATTTTAACCTAATAAGTTTAAAAAAAGTGTTAAATATCTTTATTAAGGTAAATAAAATCATAAAATTGATTATTTGCGCGTGTTTCATTATGCCGAAATCGAAAATTGGAGGTTAGATCAAAATCACTACTTTCATAAAATACTCTTGCGTATATTACAACACGAGATTTGCACTAAAAATAATTATACTTATTTATTTCAAAAGGAAATCTAAGAGTTGGTCTGATAAAAAGGCTAATTTGAGATGCCTCTAACCCATTTGGTCACTACTTTGACACTCGTATTATTTTTAATAAACAAACATGACCAATTGCGCATGCGCGATATAGACCATAGACAATTATAATTCATATTTTTGTTTATGGTGAACTAATTTAAGCCATTTTAGTTTTTAGAACACATCGCTTTATAGAATACGAATTTTAATTCATATGACCTTAATTCTTAAATTTTGGAACGTTCTTATTTTAGGTCGAACAAATCCAGAATAGGGGGTAGTATGGACTTGAATATACAAAATTAATCGCAGAAATGTTGACTTTTAATCTTACCGTAATAATTCGGTAAAATTTGGTTTTAGCGGAGTCAATTCTTCCAAAAATATATGCAATAACGTAACAGGTTTTATATGTGACATATTTCCTACTACACCGCCATCTCTTGACTTTTTTTTTAAGTAGAGCAACTATAGAGGAAAAAATAATGATTTTATTGTAAACTTATGACCCCTTATTTAAGTTGAAAAATAAAAACCAAACAAAAAATATGGAATAAATTTGAAATGAAACTTCTAAATTGTGACCCAACTGGAATGAATGAAATTGGATTTAAACAACTAAATTCTCACCAAATTCTGAAATCTTGAAGAAGAAAAACCCATTAGCTATGTAGATTATTTCATGTTGCAATACGCTGCTACTTTTACGAGACTAAAAAGTACCATGTACGGTTGCCTTCTTCAGAAGTGACAGAAAAAAAGAGAATTTAAAACCATTCCTTTAAGGACTCCTGTATTTTAGAAAATTTGAGAGGTTGTCAGGAGAGGAACATCCTACCATTATACCAAAGTGCAGCTGTTCTCCTCATCAAGATGATATGAATAAATATGGTTGGATGCATTATAATCGCATTTACCTCAAATCTATCATTATACCTCGATGATTTCCGCGATAACCCTTCACGCTGCCACGGAATTAGAATGATGCATGGTTTCGCAACGTCAAGATTAATACATCTCAAGCAATGATTATAATTTGGACGCCACAAGACAGATGTCGAACTTAATCAAAGTTCCTGTCGGCAACCTTCAACATTGCACCCACAATAATTAGTGTTTGTTTGAAATTTTGATATTTTATCTTGTACTAGCTTTCCCGACAGACGTTGTCCTGTGTTTCTAACTATGCATATAGAATTCGACCTCTGCGCTTTTTTGCTGGTTTTTCGAGCATCCTGTAAGAGGCAGGAAATCGAAAAATCAGATCGAGATCTTGAGGTTGACCACCTCACGTCCTTAACCTCAACCGGCCAGAAAAGGCACAATGAGCCTCGGACGCCTTCGAGCGCAATGGAGAGCTCTTGATGCCTCCCTATGCTCCTGAGTGGGGCCTAGGCCTCCCGCATTGTGGCTTGATCTGCGTGTGGTTGGCTTTTTGGTAATCGGGCTAGGGGTCGGCTTTGCTGCGGATTGGTCTCCTACGGGCTGGCTTGCAGTGTGCGGGGGGCCTAAAAAGGGAGTATGTTATGTTATGTTATTACCTTTCAACCAATGTAATTTAGATCGATGGATCTGTTTCAAACCATATATTTTCCACCGACATTGTGTCTATCGCACCAACTATCAAACAATTGACAGTTCCTATCAAACTATAATTTTACTTCAATATTTCTAATATTCTTATTTCAAATTTGGAAAAAAAATTACATTGATAAAATACTAAGGTTACCTACCTACTTAGAGTTTTCTTTAATTTTCCATGAAACTTTCTTAATTTTATCTTAAATATGAACATTCTCCTGATGAAAGCCAAAACGACAAAAAAATAGCAAAATCGGTCCAGCCGTTTAGGCGTGATGCGACGGAAAATAGCTCTCTCCATAGAAAAATTAGGGCGAACAGTTGGAAGGGGCTCTTAATTAAATAACATTTACATTTACTTACAGTCAATATTTTTAAATAACTAAGCTACATAATGCATCCATTTTATCAATCTGTCTGCATGTTTTTTTCGAATCGCAAGGTGTTCTCTCTTTCTCTTTCAAATCTTTTTATTTTTGTATTTTAGTTTTCATAATATAAAACATACCAACATAATTTTAATGACGTTGGTAGTTTTAATACTTAATAATTAGGTATACTATGATTATGTCTAAAATTTTGCGTGTTCTGTTACAATTAGGTAAAGATTCAAACCCGCTAATAATGTCTTTTAAAATTTGCCAAAAAAATTAAAAGCATTCTAGGTAGGTGATGGAATAATAATTTGGCATACTGGTCACACTCTCAAAGGCAGGTGCTATTCGATGGAGTGCTTATTTTGTGATTTTTTTGTTGTTGGAGTTTTTGTGCGTCTGAATTAAAAAATAAATAAATAGTTATGAGAGCAGATTTTTCAAACAAATAATCCACTTATTTATTACGGAAGATTCAGGCGTAATTTTCTAATCCAGCCTACGGTTGCAGTATTATTCACTTTACTCAAGACGCTCCCATTAGTAAGGGGTACGAGACAGGGGGGGGGGGGTGTCGAAAAAACACTAGGTAGAGAATGGAAATATGTTTATTTCAACAACAACACGCTTTTAACTGGAATAACTTTTATATACTTATTCCACGTTCGCTCTTAGTGTGGAGCATGTGGACGCCACAAAGTTACTCCTCTCTATCTTGCGCCAGTTGCACAGCTTCATCCCAGCTTAGTCTAGCCAGTTGCAAAACCGCAGTTTTATCCCATCCGGTTTGTAGAATAGGCTTGCATATTCAAGACTATCTTGGGACAAGCGGAGAACATGGCCAAGCCAGCTTAATCTGCGACTCTGGATAAGTGATGAGGTGATAGGTTGTTGTGCTGTTAACTCACAATAATTATATTTGCAAAATTGTATTTTGATTTCAACATTTTCATATATTTAATTGACCTTAAGGATGTTTGACAACAACTTTTATTTATTTCATAAAGTCCTAAGTCATTTTTGGATCGTTTTTTGCACAAGGCAAGGGCTTACTTGAAGTTAATAATATCATTATAATCGACCGGATACAACATTACGGTTGTCAATTGAAATTAAATAAATGAAAATATTTGAACGAAATATGACAGTATAATAAAATTAAATGTTTATTTCAACAAAAGCCAATAATAAAGTTAGCTCACAATGAGAACAAGTTATGTACCTACCTATTGTGTAAAATTTATATAGTACCAACTTTGGTCGTTGTGGATTTTAATATAAATATTTTTTCGATTTAATAATATAAAATGCAAAGTTTATTATTGGAATGAATTCATAGTCTGCTGGTGGGGCGTGTGTATTTTATGTCACATGATTCGAATATACTTACAACTTTATTTAAATATATTTATTTAACTTTTCTTAAGTCAGACTGAAAGATTTATTTTCCTATTACGATATGACCCTTGAAGGGATAGGAAGAGATAAGACGGACTTCCAAACTTTTAATGTGCTTCCATTTCTATTTGGCTGAGAAGGGGGGGGGGTCCAACCTCCCCCCCCCTCATATATGTACCTACCTATTTAAATTTGTATTTTTTTTTACTATTGAAAAATTATTTGATTCAAAATATTTGCGATATTTCAATATGTCGGATGATTAAAGGGGGAAGGGGAGGGAGTTCTATTTCACGAAAAAATCTTCGTTTCGTATGCAAAATGTTTTGTGTTCAATTTGACAGATAGGCAATTTCTTTAAAATTTGAGGTACTTTTATAAACATCAATGTAAATAGTAGTTTAAATGACTCTGTGCATTTATTAAGTCGCATAAAACTCGGTCAAACGCTTTAGTATAGTCATTATATTATATTTCGGAAGTTTTGCGAAAACAGTTCGTCTGCATCTGCTAATTGACATCAGACATGTGGTCCCTGGGCACCACACGCCATGTCTTTAAACGTGGCAAATAATCAAAATCAAAATAACTTATTTTTGTTAGGGCTTACTTCAATTATTTTGATGAGATAGGTAGAACAGCAGACTCGCCTTAATCAGAAATAAATGATTCATCTTGAAAACTCTTATTTTTTATATGAACGATGATGGAAATGTTATACAGGAGGATTTCATGTATATAATTCATCTCTTTATCCATTATTCATGTTTGCCAGGAAGCGAAACGTAATTGACAGTTTTAAGGGTCCAAATAAGAAAAAGTGAATAAAAAAAAAGATTTGACAAAAGCATCGTACCTTAGGGGTCATATTAGGAATAATGATTCACGTTTGAGATTGAAAGGTGGGGGGGGGAGGGGGTTCGTAAGAAAATCGTTCGTAATATACCGTATTTTTGGAACGTCATCATTCAAAACTGATTTTTAGTACGGGTGGAGTACCTATATTCAATACCTATTATCATTATTCTTCAGTTGTACAAGATATTATAAAGATTTCATATAATAATAGGTATGCATATTCAAGAAAGGATATTATTATTTTTGACAATTATTATATTGCACGATTTATAATATTGCTATATTGACCAGATGGGCGACATTCAAATGTGACAGAATCATAATACATATTATATTATCCTGACTGGTCCAATAAGAATCCTACAGCCATAAAGACACGATGAAATTAATTATATTGTGTCATGTTTGCTTTGAAAAAAAAACCCACTTAGGCCTTTTATGTGTTATGATAATTATTAGCAACCATTCCGGCGAAACAACCCGATTATTTCGAGACAATTACCGCAATTATATCCCTGGACCACATGTTTGAGTATTGTATATGGACAAGGTGACCTTCAAACATAAGCTTTGGCGTTAGAAAAATCATTAAAATAAATATAGTGCTGTTATTTTTATTATTTTTCTATCACCAAGTTTTTGTGTTGATTTTTTATGAAGTTATATTCTAGAGAAAGAAAACTTGTCACTCTACCTACATAGTGCTGTTTTATTCTAGCTAGAACGTTGAGAAACTCATAGTGAGAGTAAAAAAAGCTTGAGCTGTTTGGGGTCATCCAATCACTTGAGGTTTTTGTGTGAATATTTGGACCCCCTACCCCCAGGCGAGGTTTTTAGATTTACCCCCCCCCCCTCCTAATCATATTTTATTATTATTATTATTATTATGTTTATGGCATCCCATCCCTAGAGGGACGATTTGTGCCAGTTTCAAATATTTGATGATTTGCAAAACAAAAATATTATGCTCTAATTTATTATTTTTCTTTTATTTTATATAAAGACTTACTATTTTTACATTCACACACGGCCTTACATACTTACAATCACGCCCTTACATACATACATTCACGCATTTATATAAAAATATATACATACACGCACACACACATACTGTTTATATAATTATATAATTCTGTTTTACTGATTTTAAAATTTTTTTGTAGACAGAAAGCTTTTCAGAGTGTAACAGACAAGACATATTAATGGGGAACTGAATTTCATCGATTTCGTAATAAAGTTCATATGAATCTCTTATTGGGCAACCGAGGAAGACGTGGTCTAATGTCTCCATATCGAGTTCGCACTCACAGAGTGGAGACGGGGCTAAATTTATTTTAAATAGATGACTATCCAGTCTGTGGTGATTAAATCTCATTCGAGTCAGTATGACTATTTCTGATCTGGAGAATTTGAATTCATGGTACCATGGCTTTCTGGAGATAGACTCCTTAATGTCCCGATAAATCGACCCCTTAGCTCTACCTACCTCATCCCAATGATCGGTCCAGGCCGATATTGCTCCGAGAAAGGCAGAACGTTTTATATCACTCAGGGGGAGTTCAAAGTTTCGAGGGACCAATCCATTGCTGGTGGCCTCTTTTGCCAATGCGTCTACGTCCTCATTGGGTGTTATACCACAATGAGCCGGGATCCAAGCGATGACAATATCTCTCCCTTTTACTTTATGACTATATAGGTTTCTCCTAATGTCTAAGATAATACAGTTATCAGTACCTGAGCCGGACGCAAGTACATTTACTAGAGATAAGGAATCCGTGAAGATGATTGCTCTTTCCAATTCATGGTGATCGCACAGAGTGAGAGCCTGGTGCAGAGCAGCACACTCTGCCGTGAAAACGGAGGCTTCCGGAGGAAGTTTTAGCATTGATTTTATTTTGAGTTTGGGGATGAGAACCGCCGATCCAGAATGATCATTGGTAGAAAATTTGGAGCCATCGGTAAAAATTTGGATGTGATTTGGCCAAGAAGAGTCAGCTTTTGAAAAGAACGTCTGATTTATTCGATTGGAGGACATTTTAGGAGTTTTACCGATACCGATATTTTCAAAGACGGTTGGGGAGAATTGCAAGACTTCCAAAGGAAGGTCATAAACAGCGGATGGAAAGGGGTAACGTTTAACGCCAAACTGAGTCATGTAATTACTGTAACTGTTGCATAAATAAGGACTCGATTTATTTTTCCAGTAACCGTTAACGTGATATAGGTTACGTAGTATGGGTAAATTTTTCAGCAATGGATGATCAGTGAAAGTCCGTTTTTTAATAAAGAAGGAATCAGAAAGATATTGTCTTCTAATCTTTAGTGGCATATCAACACATTCCACCTGGAGAGAGTTGTTTGGAGTGGAGGGCATTGCGCCAACCAAGAGCCTTAAAGATTTTGTTTGTACAGCGTCCAGCTTGTTCACCAAGGCTTTGGATATTGGAGTCAATAAAAAGCTACCGTAATCTAAGTGGCTGCGAATTAATGCATTGTATATGTTCTTCATAGAGGAAGGGTGGGAGCCCCAAGAGGTGCCAGAGATCGCTCTAAGTATATTTAAACCTCTTTCGCATTTGGCCAGTGTATGAGTTACGTGAGGGCTCCAGGTCAATTTCCTGTCTAAAGACATACCCAAAAATTTAACCTCTTCGCACTGAGGGATTATATTTCCGTTAAGCTCTACAGAAATAGATGGATTCACGTGCTTTCTGGAGAACGATACAACTCTCGACTTTTGAGGGGATAGGAATAAGTTATTCCGTTCCATCCATGAATTGACAATATTTAAGGCTCCTGTCAAAGCTCTTTCAGCACATACATTATTTTTATTAGTAGTATATATTGCAATATCATCCGCGTATTGAATCAATTGACAGTCATCAGGTATCTTGGGGAGGTCTGAACAATAGACGTTAAACAAGATAGGGCTTAAAACTGACCCCTGAGGAAGGCCCTTCCAGACCACCCTGTGGTCTCCAGGGACGTCTCCGCTCACTGAAATGCTTCTCTCCGTAAACATGCGAAAGATCAATGTGGCAATTTTGTGAGGGATACCGAGGCTTACAAGTTTATTGAAAAGAAGAGGGATAGAGACATTGTCGAAAGCAGATGTTATATCAAGGAATACAACCGACATCGGATTTTTCTTAGTAAAAGCAATCTGGATATCCGTGATCAATACACTCAAATTATCTACACAAGACAGTGACTTTCTAAAACCAAACTGTGTAGAAGGTAGTATAGAGTTGTGTTCTATATACCAAACCAGTCTGCTTTTCAAAATGTGTTCCAGAATTTTCATGGCGCATGCGGACAAGGCTATAGGCCGGTAGGAGGAAGCGAGTTTAGGATTTTTTCCAGGTTTTAAGATGGGAATAATTAACTGGTGTTTCCAAGAGTTGGGAATGTTTCCCGAAGATAGTATTTTGTTGAGAAGGTCGAGAAAGGATTCGATAAAGATGTCAGGAGCTTTCTGAAAGAAAGCGTACGGGATTTTGTCTTCACCAGGAGATGAGTGCCTTACCGATAGTAGGCAGAGCTTTAGTTCATACATATTTACTTTTTCTAACAATCTATTGTTATTTTGAGGAAGATTTCTGTTATTTATACAAGGGGGAATTAGTTGGTCCAAGTTAGGGGCAGTAGGAGGAGCTAGATTATTTAAAAACTCTGAAAGCCAGTCAGAAAGAGGAGCAGAAGCTCTGGAGGTCTGGAAGGAACCCTTGAAGCGTCTGATCATATTCCAAACATGTGAAGGGGGAGAATTTGGGGACAGAGAAGAGCAAAAGGTCTGCCAACTCTGTCGCTTTTTAGCTCGTAGTTTTTTTTTTACCTTGGCTTGTATGGCCTTTGCCTGTATAAAGGAGTCTGAATCAAATTTTTTCCTAAAGTTTCGCATAGCTTGTTTTCTTTCAGTGATAAGATCAGAGCACTCCTGATCCCACCAAGGGGCATTTTTCGTGTTTTTGCTGGAATTATTTCTAGAGGGAATGCTGTTATTAGCCGCCTCGTAAATAATCTGTGTCAGGTCATCATAATGCTTTTGGACAGGAGACTTGGACGTATCTCCGATTTTAGACATTGATTCCTTTACGATTTCGGCAAATCTCGCCCAGTTTGCCCTTTTTGTACTGTACAATTGTCTGCTGTAAGAAAACTTTCTGGATGGAGCTACGGATAGAGTAACAAAAATTGGGTAGTGGTCGCTAGAAAATGGGTCGTCTAGGATACTCCAGCTTGATGAACAAGCCAAATTGCCAGTACAAATTGTTAAGTCCACTGCACTTGGATTCTGATTAGGGGGAGACAGTCTGGTTGGTGAACCGTCATTCAGGATGCATAGTTCATGCTTATCTACAAATGACAGTATTTGGTTACCCGCTCTGTCAGTTAGGGTATTTCCCCAGGCAACGGCATGGGCATTGTAGTCTCCGAGCAGGAAAAATGATGTTGGAAGTAAAGGGACAATCGAGTTGAAATAATTACTGTCAAATCCACCATTTGGGGGAATATATACAGAGACGTATCCAATACCGTCAATGCAGACAGCAATTATTTCTAAGAAGGGATTGCTTGGAATTGGAATGAGATCACAATGGAGAGATGATTTCACCAATATGGCTACTCCACCTCCCCTGCCCTCAACTCTGTCATTTCGAAAGACAGAGTAACCAGGAATATTATAGGTATAATGTGGTTTGATCCATGTTTCGTTTAAAGCTGAAAGGTGAATAGAGAATTGATTTAACATATGTATAATATCTGATTTGTTGGAGATTGCGCTTCTGCAGTTCCACTGAAGAATATTCAATTGATTATTATCTGACATATTGAATTATTAGTAGGTAATAAACGTTTAGTAGAATAAATAGTTTGAATTCGAAATAACAAATAGCATTCTCCAACGAAATGTTGAGAATATTGTCTGTTTATTCTTTTTCTATAATTGTTTTAATAAGAGGAAGTATTTTTGAAGTAAACATATCAGATTTGTTAAAAATAATATCAAGCAACAGCTCTAAGGCTGATTTCAAAGAATTTGTCTCATCGGTAGAAGATTTTGAAATGTAATTTTTGAGAGATGAGGAACTCTCATTTGAGATTTCGTTATCAGATGGTGATGAAGTGGATGACTCTGGAGTTATAAGAGCACATCCAGGAGTTAGATTCCCAGCCTGCCCGTTAGTGTAAAAAAGGTTATCTATGTAAGATTTATCATTATACAGAGGTGAAACTTTTTTGAGAGGAGCTGAGTTAGCTTTAGTCGAGATTGTAACTCGTCGACTAGAGTTTAGGGAATTATTAGGAACTTGGACTGAGGGGAGTTTCCCTTCTAAGGGCTTGACGATTTCACTATAGGGTTTGCTAGATTTCGGGAAGAGCTTAACAGCCTGGGCGAACGATAAGTTGTCCGCAGCCATAACTTTTTTTATGTCTCTTTGCCTTTTTAGTTCGGGACAACTAGAGTGCAGAGCACTATGATCTCCATGACAGTTAGGACACTTCACCTCTTTAGAGGTGCAATTATCCTTGTTATGTTCAGTGGAACTACAGATTGCGCATCTGGGTTTGGATCGACAATTTTTCCTTAAGTGCCCAAATCTAGCACAAAGGTGACAAATTATAGTTGGTTCAGAGTATAGTTCTACTGGTAAGGAGTTATAAAATAAGTAAATGTTTTTGGGCAAGATTTGCCCGCGGAAAGTCAGAATACAAGTAGTTGATGGGACCCATGATATTTTATTAGTGTCTTTGTCAACTTTTTTCCTATTAAGTCGGCGGGCTTTTAAAACTTTAATCGAGGATCCAAATGTGGAAGAATTTTCAACGATAATTCAGATAATTCCAGGGGAATATCTCTTACTAGTCCTGATTTAACCAACTTATAAGTCGGAATAAAGGCCTTCAATTTGTTTTCAGAGACAAAGGTCGATTTAACGAATTCGTTTGCAGATAAATAATTATTAAATGTTAGAGAAATTTTATATCTGTTTTCGGCTCTAATGCATTCAGGTTTTATGCAGAGAAAGTTTCTCCTGTATAAGAAATTCCCGAATGTTAGCGGATGCAAATGAGTGTCATCAGCGTTCTGAACAAACACGACAAACGGCCCGGGAATATCCGGTGTATATAACAATTCATTTTGGATTATGTTGCCCGTGTTCTGAGCAAGAGAAACATCCTTGTCTTTAATTGTGTTTTCAGAGTTAGTTTGAGCAAGTTTACGTTTTTTCCCCGACTCTGGAGGGTCAGAGACCGATGAAATCACCCCAATGTCAGGGGGGATCTCACCTCCATCACGTTCCTCCATTTTTTAACGTCACATATAATAATATTCACATGTGATTTAAATACAAAATAAAGAAACAAAAATAATAAAGAAATAATAATGACGTATTTACGTACCGTGCCGTCCCGATGCAACAATAACGTCGCACGGGACAAACAAAACAAAATAATATAAAAAAATAAATGTACAGTAATTTATATGGTGTTAAACTAACTACCAAAATAATATCTAAATAAATAAAAAGATAGTAAGAATTAGTCAAAAAGAAATAGAAAAAAAAAAGCTTATCGAGTGTAGAAAAAATCAAATTCCAATAGTATGTAGTTGAATTCACGCAGCACAAAACACGTCCAGCGGGGAACTCGTTTCACCGTACTCCCTAATCATATTTTAGCATGTTACTTTTTTTCTACGATTGTCCTAGAATACATTTCTTCATTATTTTCAGATCGTATATTATTATAAAGTAATGAATGAAAAAAGTAGGTAGGTACACGTGAGTTTCTAACAAGAACCCCCCCTCCCTCCTCCTGCGATGTTTCGTGATTTTCTTTTAACCCCTTTCCTCCTTTAGAGCTTGCGTGATTCCTGAACATTCCCTTTGCAATTTTAAACTCATAAAATAACGTTCTTGCTTTATATATTACTAGCTAGTTACCCGTGGCTTCGCTCACGTGTTACTGTATTTGCTTTCTCTTCCTAAACAATGCAGAATTAATTATATTCGCATCAAAATTAATAATAATAAGAAACATCATCAACATTTCTTTTTTTAAATATATATTCTAAAATTTCCATTAAATTACTATATTTTTATTTATATTTGTCGTTATTAAGCTGTATTTAAAAAATATGTGCTTCTTATACAAATAGAATCAGCCCGCGAACTTAAAAATTTCGCTAACTTGACTGACATTGTTCTATGAGAATCCCAAAAAATAACTCGAATAACTTTTATTCCATCAAATGACGTTATTTAAATCAATTTTTATATTGCTGGATATGAATAAAAAAATATTCAGGTCTCGAAAAGAAATTAGTGATCTTTAAAACACTTATTTCTATCTGCTTTGGGCATTCTTCAAGCTACAGACGTTTTTTTAACATTTCAATTTATATCTTTCACGTTGATTTGTTGTTGTTTGTCTGGTCGTAGGTTCGAAATTTAGTTCATAAATATCTTATCCTGAGCAAACACGACATAAAAAGAATAAACAATATCGGTCCAGCCGTTCAGGTCGAAATAAATAACGTTAAACGTGAAAACTGTTAACGTTCCGAACGTTAACGTTTACCAAATTGAAAATGGTTTCCAAACAAAAAAAAAATGCGTTTCGTCATCAATATAATAGCAGCGTCGTAATACTTCCAAAGATTTTGAGGTAACGTTTAACGTTAATTTTGAATAACTGACAGAATTATTTTTTTGACTCGGAATTTGGAACAGCATTGTTTAACGCACGTTGAACAACAGTTTTTACGTTATCTCTATGGAAATAACAACAAATTGTTAACGTTGGAGCTGTCGTTAATATTTCGACTTGGCCTCCAGGCGTGATGCGATGACCACGTAAAGTAGGTCTCCATTTTTATAATAACGTAATATTCTCCCTTTTAAGCCCCCCCGCTCACCGCAAGCCAGCCCGGAGGAAACTAAACCGTAGCAAACCCGATCCGCACAAAGCCAAACCCTAGCCCGATTGCCAAAAAGCCAGCCGCACACAAATCAAGCCCGTGGCGGTTCCCCCCAAACCACCCCATAATACGGGAGGCCTTGGACCCACTCAGGAGAATAGGTTAGGCATAAAGAACTCTCCATTGCGCTCGAAGTCGTCCGAGGCTCATTGTGCCTTTTCTAACCGGTTGAGTTTTAAGGAAGTGAGGTGGTCAACCTCAGTATTCTAATGGTATAAGTAATTGGCGTTCGACTATAAACGAATTTTCGACAATGTAGAGTAGGAAGAAAATTAACTGTCCACTGTTTATATTTTTTATTAGATGAAACGGATATCGGCAACTATCCGATATCCGGTCTGTCCGGCAGCGTAAATAATATCCTGCCGGATACCGAATAGTAAAAAGAGACATGTTTGGATAACTCATTGATTTGTTTATTAAAGTATCACTTAAGAAATACACCTTATAATCACAAAATAAATTCTACAACTTAGAAAATTGATTATCAAGCATAAGGTAAATTATGGAGAGTAATTCTATATAATATTTCGTTATATAGACTATTAGACTATATAGAGGAAAACAGCAGCTTTGCTGGTCTTCGTAAGTAAGGGAAGTTTAATAAAACAACGTTTCGTCATATATTATCATCCTGGCTGAAGATGCAGATAGTTTCCGCGATTTTTGGAACAATAACGTTCCGGCAACGGAGTCAGTCCAATTTGTTTATACCGCCTACGTAAGCATAATTCATGCGTTGTACCCATGGTAATTTACGCACTGGCTGGGCTCTAGTAAGGACTTCTTTAGCATTCTACGAATTTTATAAATTTTTGAAAATAAAAACACCGATATTTTATCCCGCAAGGGTTCCGAAGATAAAGAAGATCTTCTCATACCGAGAGGGTCTTCCTCGTGTTCTGCTCCTTCGAAGCAGAGCTGAGGGATCTGGAAATGGTGTGTGAGGAGGTCATAATATCCGGCTAACTGCTATCCCTTTCGTCTCTATTTTTTATACGTTCCAGTGGACAGTTAATTTTTTCGCACTATACAGTGACGAAATGATATGGTCTTTGACTTGCCAGTGTTTTCAAAACAATTATTTACGATCTATCCTGAAATGATGTGAGGATTTTGTAGATAATTTTAAAATTTAATATTTTGCACTTTTACTACATTTGATATAAAATAATTTACCTATTGACTTCATAATACTATTTACCTTTTTTCAACATAATATTATATCAACTTGCTATTCATAGTTTACGCAATAAATTCAAAGCAAGATTACTCACATAGTTTTTTTTTTGCTAGTGTTTTTATGAAATGGCTTCAAATATTTTGACAGATCAAGACATAAAGAATTGCAATACAATCCAGATTCTTTTCGTGAACTTACCGTAAATTATTTTAGTAGAGATAATAAATTACTAAAATAGGTAGGTACCTACATAATGATTTTAATGTCGATCGTAAAAAAAAACAATTCAGAATCGCTGTACAGGATGCATGGTACGAAAAATATATTGAAGTAGGTAGGTACGTAAAGTGTTTGTCTGAATTCACGGAAAGTGTATTATTTATCTCTTATATAAAAATGGAACGCTAATTTGCGCGGTCATCGTATGGGTAAGAACACGTTGAAAGCCGATTACGATCCGCGCCGACCAGCTCAAAGATTGTTGTCTATGGTTTCCATGCATTTAAATGGGCATCTCGGGAAGCGGGTTCCTGCTTTTTCTGTGGGTTTCCCCATTCAAATGCATAGTAACATTCTTTGCGCCGGTTGGCGCTAGTCAGAATCGGCATTCTACGTGTTTCTTACCCTATGAGAACAGCTGAACTTATATCGCCCATTTTTTTGTCGTGTTTGCTTTTGTCTGAAGGGTCTTATGAAAGAAAAAAGTTGCACGGAATAAAAATAAAACTTCCATATTATTATTAGATTTTTTCTAATTTTGAAATTAAATCAGGCTTTTGACAGGAATCAGTTGTTTGATGAATGATACGATTCACGGAATGTTTATAGTAAATAATATAATGATATGTTTTATAACAGATGCAGCGGTTACAGTAGTTAAAAAGGTAATAATGAATTGTATCATTATACTAATTCAAATTCAATAATATAAGGACCACGTCGTCGTCTGTGTTAAATAACTTTAAACTGAAATCAACTTAAAGTTATACATAAAATCTCGAACATATTATTTATATTCCAAGGCGGGACGAAGTTTGACGGGTCGGCTAGTTCAAAACTATATTATTATTATTATAGATTACGCAATAGTTTCGTCACGTGTATTGGAGAAAGTAGGTTGGGTTGGGTATACCTACCTACGTATATATTCATACACGCTGCACCTGACCAGCTCGCGGTGTATGTATGTTTATTGTATGAAACGATGTCGTCAATAAATTAAATTTTTACAAAAATTGTTAAGAAAAGTTTGAGATGTACTGCTATGATGTATGTATTTTTTATATAAAAATAAATTATCTAGTTGTAGCGTTTCGGCGTTTTTCGATATTTTTATAAAATTCTGAAATATAGGCACTGAAACTCGTAAATTTGTCATAAAAAAATATTTTTCTTTATAAAAAAAGTTTGAGAAATCCTGGAACTTCTTCATTAAATTATATTTTAGATATTGTATTTTTCTATATACATACACAATTTTAGGGTTCTAGATTTTATGGTTTTCGAGATATATGGAAAAATTAAATAAAAATTCAAAGGTTGATAACCCCTGACTGAAAAAAAAATTCAAAATTCTGAGTATACAAATTTTGTATGCTTAAAGTATTCAATAGTTTCTAAAATTTTAGGATCTGTGCATCAAGCGAATCAAAAGTTATAAAGAGGGGACGGATACACACACATACACATTGGAAAAGTGCCCCTCACCCCCTACCCTCTAATTAATGATATCTTTTGAAAACGAAATAGTATAATTTGACTCTTTCTTAAGAAATCATTTTTTTGAAATTTCGATAAAACCAGTTTTAAACTTTTTAGGAGCCACTTAAAAATCATCCCTTTTTATATGTGCCCTTTTTCGTCCCTTTTAGTTAAATTTTGGAAAAATTGCCAAATACGCTAACACTCATTTCTATAGAAGAATGCATATGCCAAATCTCAAGTTCGTACCATGTCTAGTTTCCGAGATATTCGCATACATTGAAAAACATTCAACCCTTATTTTCACCCCCTTAGGGGTGGAATTTCCAAAAATCCTTTCTTAGTGGAAGGTTTTGTATTGAGACCTACCTGATTTCCAAATTTCACTTCTCTACGATTAGCCGTTTGGGCTGTGCGTTGATGAGTCAGTCAGTCAGTCAGTCAATCAGTCAATCAGTCAGTCAGTCAGGCACTTTCCTTTATTATTATAGATAGTCCTAGGTCCTAGATATTTCTACCTTAATATAGAAGATATCATCAAATGACTAAGGTGACTTGGCGACACTGGAACGGATAGACAATAAGAATGTCAGATAGTAGAATTCCAAGTATCGCCCTTCGTGGCAACCTTTTAGGAAAAAGACCCGTAAACAGACCTCCAAACCGTTAGAGAGACATTTGGTAGTCACCTTATCATGAGGCTGAAGCGGCCGGCGCGCGGCGGCACAAAATCTGCAGGATCTTGGAAAAGGGAATGAAGAAGAGTTCATATTTTAGGGTACCTATTCTTCGACACAAGCTTTGACACAATGGTTGTCCCAGTGACCAGCGTCAACAAAGCAAATAGGCAATAAAAATGACACAGAAACAAAAATGGATATAGTCATATCCTGGCGCCAAATACATGACAGCAGTCACAGTCTTTAAATTTGGTTGCTCTCTTGTTCTCAATAATTTCCAACTTTTATCTCTATATTTCATTTTTTATTAAATTTCTACTTGTTGCATACATGGGATTTTTCGACAAGTTGAGAATTCTCATGATTAGGAGTTTCGGAGACAAACGTAACCACCTAATGGCGAACGTTGTTAACGTAAAGTGATCACATTAAGCCAGCCTTCGAAATAACAGTAGAAGACGGTCGTAAGCCCGTAGTGGTTTGTTCCATTTAAAAGTCGAACATTTGTGATGAATTATTGTTAGAGTCATAAAAGTCGTGTAAATTTGTAAGAATGTTTAGTACTTATCTTACATACTTAAAACTTAATAATTGACGTATTTCTCCGTAGATAAGACCTTTCAAAATAGCATTTTTTATTATGTATTTCTAGGAATAACGGGCGTATAAATAATATAATTCCTATAATGAGATTGATCTAATGCCCGAAAGAAAATAGACAATTTATTTATTATCAAATGCGTAGGTTCATAAATCCTCTCTCACGACAATACCAAACTATTATTTGGGCAAATCTTATCATCTAATTTTCAAAGAGTTTCTTGGAAATGGCTTTGATGCTTTTGAAATTATGTTTTACTGTTGTTATTTGTTCATTTATTACTTATTTACTTCGCAAATCATCATTTTCCTTGATTCCATTGGTCCAGTAGGCTATTTTATCCAGAGACGTTCCTTTTTTTTGAAGTTGATTCCACCTTTTCTTCCCCTTTTTTTGGAGTTATTTTACGTTAACTAGTCCCATTAAAGATAGTTGTGTTGTGCGATACAAAATTGTTTGGCTACATTAATTTTTTTCTAAATTGTTCACACCATGCTTAAAATTCTTATAATGCCTTCAAGTGCCTCGTAAATTTTTCAATCGGTTGTTCCTTTGCCAGCTCTTCCCCTCACTGTTTTTTTCTGAAGTTCTCTGTTCAAGTCCGCGCTGACAAGTATCTTGCATAGAATCTAGATTCTACTAATCTCCTATAATATAATAAGGTTTCTATGCGTTTGAATGGGCAGGCCGGAAAGCGGGTTCCTGTTTTTGTATGCCTATTCAAATCCATAGAAACATTCTTTGCGCCGGTCGGAATCAGCTTTCTTTGTGTTTTCGCTCTAAAAGTCGAAGAAACTATGGTCAAGAGCAATCAAAACCTAACGCCAAGTCCGCACTGACGGGTGGCTTAAGCCACCTATTAAGGCAAGCCATTATTTGCGCCAATCGGAATCAGCGTTCTTTGTGTTTTCACCCTAACTAACAAATTATTTCTTATTTTTTTTTTAATTAAATGAATCTGTCTCAAATACACTCCTTGACTCTTTCATAGTAAGCTACTTAAAGCTTGTGTCGTGAAAGAGGAAGATGGTCGGCACCTGGGATCGAACCACGACGTCGTCCGCATGAAACAGTACGAAAGTACGGCGTTGTGACCGCTGGGCCACCAACCACTTCAAATATTATAATGCTACTTCTCGGTTTTTCAGGAAACGTATGTGCCTGAAAACTGAAAACTGTTGTTGTTATTTCTGTTGTGGTGTGTGTCATGAGGTGTATTGTTGTTGTTTCTATGTTTGCTGCTGTTGTTGTTGTCATGTTGTGAAATTTTTATACTTTCTTATTATTGTCACTACTATAATAATTGTTATTTTTTGTAAAAAGGCATTATCGCCGTATATTGTGAAATAAATAAATAAATAAATAAATATTTCATCTTTGATCTCACGAATGATATGGAAATTTTCGTTTAGTTTTTGTCATGTCATCATTTTTCATATTCAGGACCAGCAGCCCTATTCACGAAAAAGTTTGAATCGAACTTCGAACTAAACTTAGACTTAAACTTTTCTGAAAACTTTTCTAAATATCTAGTCATATAAGTAATCTGTGATCTGTCAGATTTACGACCTGTCAGATTTACTCCGACTTTTCGAACTTTATTCATATTAAAATAATATTATTACAAATAAACACGCATATGTGGCTTGTAAATACGGAATAAATCAATTATAAAGGCTGAAAAAGAAATTTAGATGGGCGAAATATACATATCTAACAGACAGAATTTTTGACAGCTCAATAAGTTGGTGTTTATAATAAAATCGATTTAAAAAGCATTTTGCAATCAATGATTTTATTTGTCGGGGGGATCCAACAGGGCACCAGAAGAGGAAGAAAGCAAATTCTGGGTGTTACTTGAGTTGCAACACAAAGGATAACCTTGAACTGGAGCTGGCTCAGAAGGAAAGTGTCACTTGGTTTATTTCGTACATGTAATAATTGGACTAAACGCAAACATTTATGTATTGTGAATAAATAAAGGTGGGCCGAGTTGTGCGGACTTCTAGTCGCATAGTTAGCATTGCTACGATGTTGTGGCGGGTTCGCAGCCTAACGGCACATCCACTGTCACGTGGTTCTTGCTAAGGTCTACAACCTCCGGCGGCCTGGCGGACCACTGCGCCACCTACGCCGCAACCGAGCGTTGGACACAAAACCACTTTTTAAATACGCGATAATATTTTTACGTGACAGCTGACAAGTGGAAGGATCGCTATTTTTTATATCGGCTAAACTTTATTGTGTGTCTACTAAATTTAAATATTTAAATTCGACTGATTGTTGTAATTAATCGCGAATAAACCTTTTTTTATTCATATACTAGCTTTCCACAGACGTTGTCCTGTACTGTTTACCATGAGTATTGATACTACTTATTTAAATTTGTAATTTATGCTAAAGTTTGAAGGAAATTCTACTAATCAAATATCTGCGTACCAATGTTTTGAATCTCAATGGTTGTCAAATGAATAAAAATTGTGTTCTTATGGATTATTTCACAGTTGGCTTTGTTATTAGGAAATACGTTCCATACTAACTTTAATATCATATTTTATACTATTTTCTATCCAATTCATCCACGATTTTCATTAGTTATTCTGTAATCCAGAGCGGATAAGAATTTCATTTATTTTTATTTATTTTGACGAAACACATTACAGAGGACAACTATACATTAAAAGTAGAAACAATGTAGGAAATTATGGTCTTAAACTAAGTTCACCTCCATCGACATGCGTCACATGTTACAGAATCACAATCCAATAAACCAAACATCATAAAAATCTGTTAAGCCAATCTCGAGTTATTAAGTAAGTGTCCGCACTAGTCCGACATATTTTTATATTATGGGTATTTATTGTATCTATTTATGTTATTTTTATATTCTTATGAGTTTAATAATAATTATGACTGTAATAAAATTTTCCACAACTTTACTTTTGGTTTTACCGTTATTTGCGAGTCATAATTATTCTACTGAATTGGCAGTTCGGTGATGTAGTAGTGTGAAATTAATAAGTATTACAAAATTGTTTCCCTTTGGGGGTGATTACATTCCGATCTGTAGTGGTTTATTTTGTTTCCTCTGCTTACTCATGGTGTCTGCCGATTGGAGCCTCCCCACTAATCCCAGACGCTTCAGGAAGTCCAGCATTAGGAGAGGATCCAAGGCGGCAAAGTACTTCACCTATCCTGTGTTTATCAAAACTTCTTTCTCACGCACAAATTACTGTATCACAGTCTTAAAGGTGGTGGTGAGAGCATAATATAATACAGGGTATTTGATTTCAAACACGAGTTCTGCTTTTTTTTAATGTAGGTATCTGTGTTCACTTTCAGTGATACACTCTTTTACAGTAAGCTACTACCAGCTTGCGTGGTGAAAGAGGAAGATTGTCGGCACCTGGGATCGAACTCACGATAGCCGCATGAAACAGTGCGCAAGCCGGCATAGTAACCTCTAGTCTACCAACAACTTCGTGGGGGGGGCTAAATGAGGAGCTAATTTGTACATTAGTATGTGTTTGAACATTTATGTGTATTTTTGTGAACATAAAATATGTATGAAAAATAAAAAGTATATTAATTCTTTGGTGACTCTTCTTACCTTTAAATTATTCCCCTAATATACTTATCTGTCAATCGACGCAGTGGTCTCGCGGTCTCGCGCTATGGTAGATAACTGGCACATGCCAGTTGCCATAGTAATTCTAACATCAAGTAATGGCATAACATCTACATAACAGGTAGGTACCCTACCTTCTGCTATTACATGCTATTACTATACCTACTGGCATCACTGAGAAAATCATACTGCGTGACGTCACTGAACCCAGAAACCAAATGGATGGTAGACTTTGTGAATATGATATTGCCAATTAAAAAAAATATATATTGTATTGCCATACAACAAACTTTTATACAAAATAATAATTCATAGAAAACTTACTTATTCCAATCCATATTGACTGTTTACAAGTATCTATGATGATTTCACATATTTTACAACATGACGAACCTTGTGGGATTATTGCCATTTATTTTATTATGTTTTGACGAACCTAATTGGTGATGATTACTCTTTACTTTCTTTTTATGTGAGGCGCCCTTGAGGTGAAGATGTTTCACTAAAAGGCGCCATAAAAGTTGTCCAAGTATTATTATTATTATTATTACTATCGGTCGAAAATTTCAGTCAAGCTGATCAATGCTTATGGTAAAACCGCAATATTTGAGTCAAGCTGATCAATACTTATGGAAAAACCGCAATATTTGACTCAAGCTGATCAATACTTATGGAAAAACCGCAATATTTGACTCAAGCTGATCAATACTTATGGAAAAACCGCAATATTTGACTCAAGCTGATCAATACTTATGGAAAAACCGCAATATTTGAGTCAAGCTGATCAATACTTATGGAAAAACCGCAATATTTGACTCAAGCTGATCAATACTTATGGAAAAACCGCAATATTTGACTCAAGCTGATCAATACTTATGGAAAAACCGCAATATTTGACTCAAGCTGATCAATACTTATGGAAAAACCGCAATATTTGAGTCAAGCTGATCAATACTTATGGAAAAACCGCAATATTTGAGTCAAGCTGATCAATACTTATGGAAAAACCGCAATATTTGACTCAAGCTGATCAATACTTATGGAAAAACCGCAATATTTGACTCAAGCTGATCAATACTTATGGAAAAACCGCAATATTTAGGTCAAGCTGATTAACACTTAGGTATGGAAAAAACCACGTAACTTAGAAAAAAATTGATTTTAAAGAAATTAATTCATATTTATGATTGATTCAATAGAGGGAATGATCAAGGGTTCGATTAGTAGTGTACAACTGCGTCAAGAATATTTGCAACAGATATGCCAGGACATGGAGTGCAGCTGATACATCGAACTAAAAGAGTATAGCGGAGAACCGAGAGGAGTGAAGAAGATGTTTGCCCTTGCTGCAAACCATTCCACAGGATTAAAACCGCAGAAGAAGATTTGTGATTATTTTTCCAAGTAAATGCTGTGTTGCTTTAACATTTATTTTAGATTTGCAAAATGTCAGCTTTTTAATTTTTTATTGCATAAGTTAAGTAAGAGTTATGACATAGTTATAATCTTTGCACAAAACAAGACTCGTGTGTGATGGAGACAAGAAAGAGAGGAGCTGACTGCCGTCCTGGGTCACAATTAATCACCAAATGAGTGGACTTTTATAGAGAGCTTTATCGAGGGCGTAGTTCAAACAAAGTAGATATAATAGAGACTGGAGCGTTTTGACACATCATGTAGGTTCAAATCATGGAGGTATGGATTGTTTTTATCTTATTGAACGCTATGATTATAGGATATTTGAAATTAAACCACCGAGGACGACTGATGTCACAATAATCCATCTATTATTTCGACAGGGCAATATAAAACGGTCGTAAGCCCTTATAAGTTCAAATTAAGAATTTACGGTTAAAAGCAATCATAAAGTAATGTTTGAAACAAATTCTCGTTGGTATAAAATATTTCAAATTTTTATGATCTATATACTTACTATAACTTACTTATGAATTCCTGCTAATTTCTTTCAATGAACCCGTAAAACTAAAACAATTCAATTATGTTTTTATTAACATTATATTAACAACATTTTAATGAATGATGTCCAAATATTGTCTTAATTTGTATTCAATACATATTTTTCCTATTGTCTATGAACTTGTCAAACTGTATTTAGGCGGTAGGTTACTGGCTACTTCATTCGGTAGCCATAAATAAGAGGACACTGCCGATGACACGTTTTGAATTTTAAAAATCGAACAATGCGAAATCAAAATGGTGCCTTGTGTTAAATAATAATTAAAATGGCGGGTGAATGGAATAGTACATAGGAATCGTGGTTAGCCTCATTTCGATTCAGTAGAAAAAAATAAGAATTCACATTAGAGGTTATTTGCCGCTTCGCTTCTTGGCGGGAATATTAATTTGTTAAGTCGGTAACAGTGTTGCTAATAGGTTAAATATACAATTATTAAAATGTTTTTATTTCTATAAAGAACGTGAATTATTTAGTTGAGATACTTTATGTAACTTCTTTAACAATCTGAAAGCGAACGATGAAGCTCCCCAGAAATTGGATAACAAGAAAAATAATTTAAATTCCGAATTGGGTAACAAGAAAAATAAATTAAATTCCAAATTGGGTAACAAGAAAATTAATTTAAATTCCGAATTAGGTTACAAGAAAAATAAATTTAAATTCCGAATTGGTTAACAAGAAAAAAATATCCGAATTATCTGATAAAGGACCACGAACACTCAAATGAAGTTAAGTGGAACTCAGACGGCTGCAAAAGGGGTAGGCTGAGAGAAAGTAAATCCACTACTTTTTATCTACACTTCATTCGCTTCTTCTGGCCTTCCTTGAGGATGGAATAGATTCGTTCGATTCAAGTCGTTTTCGATTGACTACATTTTATTAAACCTTTTCTTTTAGCGTTACAATATTATATTTTTGGGATCCTTTTTGCATTTATTCTTTTAGCATGCCCAAAACATGTAATTTTTAAAGAAAAAATAACAACTAATGACTCTAACAATTCATTAATAATGTTCGATTTTTAAATGAAACAAACCACTACGGGCTTACGACCGTCTTCTACTGTTATTTCGAAGACTGGCTTAGTGTGATCACTTTACGTTAACATCGTTCGCCATTAGGTGGTAATGTTTAAGTCTCCGAAACTCCTAATCATGAGACTTCTCAACATGTTCAGCATGTCGAAAAATCTCATGTATGCAACAAGTAGAAATATAATAATAAATGAAATAGAGATAAAAGTTGGAAATTATTGAGAACAAGAAAGCAACCAAATTTAAAGACTGCGACTGTTGTCATGTATTTGGCGCCAGGATATGACTATATCCATTTTTGTTACTGTCTCATATTTATTGCCTATTGGCTTTGTTGGTGCACAACGTTGTGCACATGTAACTTTTATGTAATTTAAACTCATCAAGAACGAATCACAAACATAAAATGGGATGAAAGCGCCAAATTGAGGACATTAAGCATTAATTTGAGTATTCATTGAATGTCTTGCTTATCAAAAAAGACTGCAATCAGGGGGCCAAAATTATTACACGGAAGTTATTTCTACAAGGAGATACATTTTTTTGCGGAAGTAGCTTTATTCAAATTTATTCCAAAAAGAATTTTAGATCTTTCTTTATGGATTCAATTTCCAACGAATAAATTTTCTCATTTAATTTTGATTTAAAATTGACATCTCTTTAAAAAAAGCGGCACATGTTTGTATTATAATTTTAAAAACTCAATTCATCAATAATGAAAATGATATTCTTTTGACCCTCTCAATCATCTTGGTGGACATCTCTGGAGTTTATGCCTCAAGTTTGGCATTACCTGCAGAATCGTTGTCCCGGTGCAATTCTGTTGTACACATCAATTATTTTTTTTTATGAAAAAAAAAATCTAATGTATGAAAAAATATCATATTATGTCGTTGAAAGCCAGTGTCCTGACATTGAGATCATATTGTAGATCTTCACTATCTAGCGTGCTACTCCAGAAAATGTACAATTTTAAAAATCATTCATTTTCCGCGTCAACGCCATTCAGCCATCTTAGCTTTGGCCTTCCGACGCTTCGTCTACCGATTGGGTTATTAATCAACACCCTTTTTGGGAGCTACAGATCCTCCATACGGTGCAAATGACCAAGCCAGCGCAGTCTGTTAAGCTTAGGGCCGATCTTATAAACGAGAGGCCATATATCCGTGAGTTTATCGATGGTTTACTAACAAATTGTCGTACTGAAATTTGATAACGATATTATTCAAAACGTAAAAACGAGTAAAAGGATCATATTTCGATTTATTTGGTTTGACTTTTAACTAATGGATGTTTATAAGACCGGCCGTTAATGAACCTGACTACGCTGATATCCTGGTTGAGATCATAGAGCTCCGTGTTGTATCTTCTGCGCCAAGTTTGGCCATCATTTATAGGGCCGTATATTCCGCGTAGGATTTTACTTTCAAATGTGTTCAGCCTGTTTTCATCGTGATTAGTCAGTGTCCAGGTCTCTGAGGCATATGTTAAGACTAGTCTAATTAATGTGTTAATATAGAGTAGCTTTAGTTTTTCTGGATATATAACTGTCCAGTGAGACCGAAATAGCTACGTTTAGCTGAAAAAATTCTTCTCCCAATTTCCACACACATATCATTATTCATTAGGTATCATAGTGACAACGGAGCCAAGATATGTGAATAATGAAGTTTTTTTTTTTACTAAAATTTTGTATTTTTACGTTGTTTATTCAAATGAATTTTGAATTGAGGTTATGTTTTGACCATAAATGAACAAATAAATTGTTGCTGATGTAAAAATAAATCGAGTCTTTAGTTTGTGCTTCTATGTACCTACATGTTTAAAAAACTAGTTGTCTAGCACAAATTGAAGACTCGTTATCAATGGAAATGGCCTACTACCAATCATTATCGGTGGATACTATCAACAAATAATTTTTAATATTCATATTTTGTTTTTTTTTTATGCATTGATGTATTTAGATGTGGTTGGCGGAAAATGTTACTGATGTTATTTTATTAAATCAGGCCCAGAAGTCGGCCGAATTTTATTTTAGTGAGGAATTTTTTATGTCACTTTAGACTAGACTAGATTTCTCTGCATAGAGCTTGTACATTTTCTACTAAAGCGCTTTAACTGATGAAAGACTCAAAGTTAATCGATCTAGCTGCTTAAAAAACACCTTGTTGGTACCTTCAGCCCTTTCTTACCCAAATTAATATTAATTAATATAAAAATTATTTCTTAGCAAATAATGAAGTTCTAGTGTACTTAGATGATTTTTTATAAAAAATTTTTTTTTTTTTTTTCATAGTTTTTTGGAAAATTGCATGTCATTTTAAAACGACACTGGTACTGAAGGGGTATGGTTTATAGGTGTATGAAAAAAATGAAAGAATTATCATATGCACTTTTGAACTGTTTTTATTATGAAACATAACACATTAGATAAAAGAGAATAAAAAAATGGTATCAGAATAAAAATAAATAAATAATAATAAGGATTAATCTTAAAAATTTTGAAATATAATTAGATTATCAAAAGACAACGTAAACTCATAATTAATTTTTTTATAATAATTTTTATAAAACAAAATTAAATAAAAGAAAGCAAAATAAATCAATTAAAATATGTATATTATTTTATTTCTATAAAATTATGAAAAAAATAAATAATATTTTGTTTTTTGATCTATGACTTATTATGAAAGCCGAAGAAACAATTGCGTGCAGAAGTGCAACGCATTTGTGTTTGGGCCTTGATGCAGAATTTGCACCTCTGCTGTTTACCTGCGACCTCTGGGAAATGTCCCCATCCGCTGTATCTAACATCATCCACTGGTCGTGGTAGAACCTGCCGGACCCTGCTACTTGTTGGAGTCACCACACTTGAATTTGAAGGGCGTCCACGACTACGTTGACTAGTTGCGTCCATACCAGCCATCAATGCTCTAGCAATTTCAGCTCTGAATACTATCAGAGTTTTGTGCTTCTCACCTCGTTGCTTACAGTGACGTTTATACAACACCCATGCATTTACGACACACATATCAACAAGGTGAAATACAATTCTCAGATAGTACCGTACTGATCGAATATTGATGCGATACAACGCAACCAGCATATCGTGGAGGTCGACACCCCCCATATTAGTGTTGTACTCCTTCACTATAGCAGGGCGAGCCACTTCAATATAGCTGTTAGTCGTTGATGACCAACGACGCACAGTGCCGAGTGGTTCTACTCCGACATAAGATGATGCTAGACAAACGGACTTGTTGTCGAGCCATTTTAGAGCAAGGACATTGGAAGTCATATCGGTCATGTAATCGTACGATCCTCGTCCTTCTTGCTTAAGCTGTGCATCCGTTTTGAATACACAGCCACGCAAACGATTGGACCGAACCGTACCAACACATAGAATCCCAATACTCTTCAACCTAGCTATTAGTAAGTGAGATGTGAACCAGTTATCAATGAAAACTTTGAAATTTTTGTGTTGAGGCAAGCCTTGGCATAACCTAATTACAACGTCTCCACTGATCCCTAGTTCAGACCTCACTCCACCAGCTGTGTCCTTGCCCGTATAAATTTCAAAATCGTAGACGAATCCGCTGATACCAGCACGGGCAAAGCACTTGATGCCCCATTTAGATGGTTTATTCTTCATGTATTGCTTCAATGTGCTTGTGCCCTTGAATGGTATCATAAATTCGTCTACGCTATTGAACTCTTCTGGCTCGACTTGTGCCAAGTTTTTATGGATAGCATCTACCAAAGGCCGCACCTTGAAAAGCTTATCGTGGCCAGGTTGCCCACGAGGTACTAATTTAGTATTATCATTAAGGTGCAGGTAAGACCTAAGTTTTTGGAAGCGATTCCTTGGCATCACATCTGAAATGTAGGGAATGCGCAGTTGTTCCTGCCAATACAAATGTACCTGCGGCAACGACACTATCCCCATCATGATATGGAGACCGATAAACTTCCCCATCTCATCAGCAGAGGTGTCCACACTAGACCCGTCTTTCTGAACCGAGTATAAATTTGTCTGCTCTACCATATTTCCAATTATTTCATCATCGATGAACATTTTGAAATATGACAGAGCAGTCAAATCCAACGGTTCAGAAAAACTTACAGGACATGATGTTTCTTCAACATCAAGGTCCCTATGTCTCCAGCGAATTTCATTTCTGGTAGCCGCCACACTCCCAGATGGTACTTCCTCTTCTCCGGCCTCCTCGGTAATATTAGGAGCCTAAAACAAAACAAATATTAAAATTAGTAATAATGATAGTGTGATCGCTGAATACACAAAAATTTTTGTGTTTATTTTCACATATATGTATTAATATAAAATTACTCACAATTACTTCAACTGGCATCCCTAAACGTTCTCCTATCTGTTGCACATCCTCTGGACTGACTTCTTCATTGGAGGGAACATGTGCCAGCTCACCATCCTTTGAAACTTCTTCGTCATTTTCAATCTCAACATCTGAGACATCCCCCATAAGCTCTAAATATATCTGGTACTCGTCCATTTCTGAATAAAATGTAAAAAAAAATATGTAATAATATACCAAATATTTATTTTTTACGGAATAAATAAAATATTTTATTCACCACAATGATTTATATTGAAAATATATCATATTTCTAACACAAGATCTCATAAAATTGAAAACTGTAAAAACATAACCTTGAATACCAGTGTCGTTTTAAAACGACATGAACGTTATACATCATATATAATAAAAAGTAGTGATGCAATTGCTTATTATCTGAATATATATTGAAATATACACTTTTCTCTACAAAATAATATAAAAATATGAATAAAAATGTAATAACATACCTTGTAAAATATGAAATTAAAATTATCCCAAAGAAGACTCCAAGCAAACACGAAACAGGTTACGTTTGACATTCAATAAAGTGACGCCACAGTGCGGTAAACTTAACGAAACGAACTTAACATAACCACAGATAATCAGAGTTTGCCATAAAGAAAAAATATCTTATTTTTGGACAATAATTATTGAGAAATCGCCTATATAATGTCATGTCGTTTTAAAACGACACTGGTTAAGAAAGGGTTTTAAGGAGTTGCGCATCCGAACTCTCGACAGTATTTCACCGTTCATCATATAGGACGATGGGGACAAATTATTCTAATTACAGCGAATCACCGGATTGAATATAAAATTTATGTAAGTTAGTCCACGTTCGTTCCCTAGATGGAGCATGCGTTCGCCAAAACCCCTCGCCAAGCACCTTTACATACATATATACATTCTCCCTTTAAGGTTCCCCTCACACCGCAAGCTAGCCCGAAGGAGACCAATTCGCAGCAAACCGGACCCGCATGAAACCGCCCCCTAGCTCGATGGAAGCGATCAAACCAAAAAGTCAGCCCCGGACAAATCAAGCCCTCTGCGAATCACCCCCAAACGAACCCACAATGCGGGGGTCTAAGCCCCACTTGGGAGCATAGGGAGGCATCAAGAGCTCTTCATTGCACTCGAACGCATCTGAGGCTCATTGTGCCTTTTCTGGGAGCTAAGTCGAAATAAATAACGTTAAACGTGAAAACTGTTAACGTTCCAAACGTTAACCAAATTGAAAATGGTTTCCAAACAAAAAAAAATGTGTTTCGTCTTCGATATAACAGCAGCGTCGTATTGTTTCCATAGATTTCGAGGTAACGTTTAACGTCAATTTTGAACAACTGTCAGAATTATTTTTTCGACTCGGAATTTGGAACAACATTGTTTAACGCACGTTGATCAACAGTTTTTACGTTATCTCTATGGAAATAACAACAAATTGTTAACGTTGGAGCTGTCGGTAATATTTCTACTTGGCCTCCTGACCAGTTGAAATTTAAGGTCGTTAGGTGGTCAACCTCACGGTCCTGATCTGATTTTTCGATTTCCTGCCTCTTACAGGATGCTCAAAAAAGTAGCAAAAAGAGCAGATCGAGGTGCTATTCTTGCCGGCAACCCCACGCCAAGCATCTCTACCCCGGGCTAAATCCAGGGCGTTATTCCAACTTTAGTGGGTATCCTGAAGGTCTTCATCGTAAGCTCTCTTGATGATCAGTCTTGGTCTGCCACATCTCCTTGTACCACTCGGTGTATAAAATAAGCTTCCATAATCTATGGACTCGAGGGGCATACGGACATGGCTGAGCCAGCTCAGTCTACGATTCTGGGTAACCATTGTCACTGAAGGTTGCATTGTTCGTGATAGGACGGTTTCGTTTGTTACAAAATTGAACCATCTTATGCCCAGGATTCACCTATGAAATTTATTTTCAATGCTTAGAAGTTTGTTTTTGTTAAGTGCCAAGACTCACACCCATATAACAAAACCGACATTACAACACAACACAAGTATAGAAAAGACGAAATTTTGGTTTTAACTGAGAAGTTATTCGACCTCCATATATTCCTCATGTTGTTAAAAGTGGATCCTGCTAAAGCGATTCATGTAAACTTTAAATAAAAGATGAGGGATTTATAGATAGCGCAGTTTTGGATTTAAACCCCGATGAAATTATCAATATCTCGAACGTTCGAATAAAATATGAACATATATTTTCGAAATCACGTGAATAGATTGAATTTATGATAAGTAATGTTGAAAATCACGATCGGTCAAAAACGAGACATTCGGTCAATGCGAATCTTGGCTGAAAAAATCTGGTAGGTTTATTTCGAGTTGATTGGGTTTTGGTGAAAGTTTATTGTGAAAATGATGGATTATTTTGACTTATGGGGGGGGGGGGGGGCAAGGTGGTGTTAAACCGCAAGTTTTTTTTTCTAAACTCTAAATAGTGTTCAAGAGTATCTCACTGCCAATAGAAAACTATAATAATAATAAAAAGTATAAGTAAAAGTAAAGTATCTTAAAAAAACATTATTCTTTTTCGGATTGAACCAGATAATACAACCGTCAGTTTTACATTTTACAACCTTTAAATATAACGTTGCCTTCATAGAAAACCAAGTGTTTTTATATTTCTTCTTAATTTATAATAATAAATTTCTGAAAAAAAAAAAGAGTTTTAGTTACCGGGTTTTCATCTAGAGGTGCGATATGTAATCGGCAAAATCCTGGCCAGAACTTTGAATCTAGCCCGGGAAGAAATCGGAAATCTTTTGTTACATAAGTGCCTTGATTATAATATCCACTGAATGAAATATGTAACAAGATGCTCAATGATATTCAAATGTATTTATTAGCGCGACATTTATATAATAGATTTTTCATTTATTTCATTAGAAAACTAACGTTCCTTCATCTATTACAAAATTCACTATTTTGACTCGATTATACAACCATGTACTGTCAACGTTTTGTAACAATATATAAACCATAATAATTATATAAATAAATAATAAATTACTTCATATTTTCATTGTATTGTGCCATTGATTTTATCCGGGGTTCCATTTGCTGATAGATTATTTAAAATAAATTTCATATGCAGTGTCTAAAATGAATAACAAATAGGGCCAATCAAATTATTTTGTGTAGCTTTCAACGCAATTACTTTATGGGGTATTTTTTTATATTTTCAACAAAGAGTTTAAATTAATTAGAAAACCAATATTGATACTTGAAGACTTTGTGGATCAGCTAAGGAAGATGGTAGTGAACTATCATGGTTTTTGGATTGAATAATTAAGATGAAAGGAACATTATTACAGTCATGACCATTATTTTTTGGCAAACAAGCTAGGAATGCCAGAAATATGAACGTTGTGTGAAAAGTGTGTTCATATGAAATTTTGTTTAAAATTCAATAAACTCTAAAATATTTAAAATTTAATGTAAGGTTTTCTCGTACAAATTGATCTTTTTCAAATCCTGGTAAGTATTTAAACGACTAAAACTGCAAAAAACACATACATATCTATACATTGGCGAAATCTTCGTTTGTAGTCAAACGCCAGTTTGATTTTGTCTACGGGCACAGTAGCCCTAGTATAAGTTTTCAATGATCGAATATCGAAACGATCATCGAAAGAGTTTCGAAAATTTTCCATACAAAAATTATCAAAAGATTCGATCGTTTGATTTTAGAAGACTATTTGCACGCTAATAAGCGCTTATTAGCGTGCAAATAGCTTTCGATGAAACTCGTACTAGCCCCACAGATTCATTTATAGATCGAAATTGGCGTTCAACTATAAACGAAGATTTCGTCAAAGAAGAGTGCGAAAAAAATTAACTGTCCGAGTATATTAACAAAAAGTTGAATAAGACCCTCCACCACCTGAGTATTACATGAATTTGGTGATTTCTATTTACTCGCATTATATTTATATTTATCTTTTCTTGGTCTTGGCTTTAACCAAGACGGGACTCGGACATCGCGTCTTAAGGGTCTTAAAACAATGACACTTAGGTATATTAAAAATATAAAAAGTGGGCAGTTAATTATTTTATTCCTACTCTACATTGTCGAAAAAATTGTTTGTAGTAGATCGCCAAATGCAGTTTGTCTACGGGGGCTTGTTGATCTCCAACTGTCTCATAACATTTCAGAAGGTCTTCCACGAAGAAAAGATTCTTATGCGGGGTGTGTAAGACGATCTTCATTGCTTTCTACACAATTTTCAATTAGCTATTCCTAGCAGATTATCCTTGCATTTTTCCGTACTTTCTCCTCAACTTCTTCATGTCGGGTGTTTTATTCTGCGTTTTTCTGGTAGTGTACACTCTACTGAACTTGAAATGTTTTCATACGTTCTCATTTTGCTTTCCTTATCTTTATACGAATAAGACAAATATTATGACGAATAGTGATTTGTACAGAATACATTATCCAAGCGTTGTCCTAGTGAACTGTTGTCGCATCCGTAGATAGGGTACCTATACAATATGTACTCTTATGAAGGATAATGACATTCAAATCAATTATTTATTAATAACATCCAATCACGTTTTTTTATTACATCTATATTATTTCATATTTTTATCAATTAATGTTTATAATTAGATATTATAAGGGAGTCTGATTGTATCGATAACGCATCAGTTCTTTATTCCATTTCGACTCAACATCAGCCTCAGCACCTAATTTCCCATCCTTTCCTTTGAGATTAGCTGTCTTAGAGTCTTCTTATCCGGTGTTAGCCTCGAATCTATCTGTTTTTCTATTGAGAACCTTTTTCTTCTCCTTCCTTGATTTAGGCCGTGCTGGCATGTTCTTCAAAGTCATTCTTCCTGTGACAGTTATCTTTCCATCTTTTTGGGTGACTTTTGCGAGGTCGAGTTCCGTGTGGCTGAAGGGAATCTGGTATCGTAGATTCTTTGTACGTGATTATACCATTCCCTCCTTCGCGTTCTGCACCATCTGACGATATCCTCAGCTTCACACATCTCTCGTATTCCCAACACGGTCCCTTAGAGTTTTACTGGCAGAAGCGAGCACATATACATAACATCCGAGATGAAGACGCTGAGATTTATTAAGATCCATGAAATAAATTTCACAAATTGCTATGGTTCCTTCATTAGTAAAGTATCCTTTTTTTCATATAACAGATCTTATTGCCCCTGGGTTTGTTATATGTATTTATAATCACAGATTTTTCAATACTGATTTTTATCATTTTTTCTTTGACTACGATTATTTGATTCCTTCTTTAAAACTTTGACTTTAAATTAACCCTTCTCGTCTACTTTGATGGTATCAACCCTAGGATAGCCGGTTAATTCGTAAACAATTCTTCGTCAGTACAATTCATCTTGGGTACAATTCATCGCGAGTACTTTTGGAATGCAATTCGATTCCGGGTTCTGGATTTTTGGTAAAACTTCAATTTAGTCACTCCTAATGATTTCCAGGTTATTTTATATACGATTTGAATAGGTTAAGTTAAAGTTGGAACGAAGTTAAAAATAGGGATTTGAAGGGTGGAACCCCCCATACTTTTTTGGACACCTTCCCGAGTGATAACACGGTAATACTCCAGCGTATGTCATAATCGCCGCCATCTTGAATTTATAGGAGTGACTAAACTGAAGCTTTACCTTATTTTTAGGTCATAAACAATTTCACAGTTTACAATATAGATTGATGAAATTATTCGCGATTAATTGAATCCACAATGAATGTACGCGATGAATTTTCCTAGACCCCAACCCTAGTGCTGAACAAACCAAACCTAACAATGATCTATAGATCGTCGCTCACGGGCTCAGTTCTAAGGCAGATAACATCATTGGCGATGTTTCGGTCTGGTGATTGTGCGGGCGAAGTTGTAGATGTAGATTTTTGTTTGTTTCAAGGCTAAGTACGTGATTTTATCAATAAAGTTTGTGCCTAAGTGTTGAAATATAATATTGTTGGCAGTTTCCTTGAAGTTGGTTCTTGACATCAAGACACCGTAAAGAGGAGAATGCAAATTCTAAGCACATGTACCTACCGAATCTATTAAATGTAATTAGTATTATATAAGCATTGTTGCCTGGCAATAAAAATTATTCGGTTGTACTAGCTGTGATACCCCTAAATTATTCCTTTTTTTTAATAATGTATTACTTATTTTAAGCGGGCATTCACTGCGATTCTACAAGATGCTGGACTAAGCTGGGATGAAGCTGTGCAACTGGCGCAAGATAGAGAGGCTTGGAGGAACTTCGTGGCGTCCACATGCTCCACACTGGGAGCGAACGTGGATTAAAGAAAGAAAAAAGACTTATTTTAAATTTTTAAGATAGGTACCCAAAAAATATTATTTACGTGTCATTATTTATTTACAAGAAAAAATATCAAAAATAATTAACACGTTTTTTTTGTTCTAAAAAAAAGATAATAAATAGAATCTAAGCAATGTAGATACCGTGTCATACACCGTGGAAGGATTTAGTTAGTAATTCAGAGTTACTGAGGAGAGCTGACTGCTACATACATTAGTCCGCAAGGTTTCATATCTGGGGCGAATTGTCCAATCCAATCCTCTTACTTATTTTAATGGGCATGGATAAACTGACACCGTGGGCCGACATTTTACATTCAGGAAGTAAAATTGCTAATTATTTTTCCATTATAATGGTTTTCAAATGCGTTCAAATTTAGAAAGTCAATGTCCATGTCTCGTCCACACACTTTCAAGAAATAGAGCCCGAGACCCGTACAGAATTGTAGCTCCGTGAATGTGGGTATACAATATTCATTAATTTATCGATAGGGTTGTGACGGACAAACATATTTACAAAGATGAACAGTTTTTTTTTCATTATAACGGATAGTTTGCATCATGCGGTAATGGGTTCTTTCAATGTTAAGTTTAATGATTATCCTATTCCATTGTAAACCGTTGCGTACTATTGACTGCTGCGAACGGTAAAGTCTGATTCCATTGAAGGGGAGGCGGGGAGGGCAATGCGGAACTGCGTTGTGCGTAGCTTTATGGTTATTGCGTGTCTCGGAACTTCTTGTGTGGGACTTGAAGAATGATGAAGTATTAGTATGATTCATAGAAAAGCTGATCCAATAGCACACCAAGATGTACCTGCAATCTGGTAAAAGTCCAAGGATTGGCCTGTACCAAGCATGCTTACCTACTCGTTTCTCTCATTTTCTGTCTGTCACTGACCAGCATCTTTAGTTCATGGTAGTTGTGATTTTGCAGACCCGGGTACCTCTAAGTTATAAGCTAATAATGTCCTAATCTATTAAGCACGCTATGGGGAAACTCCTCCAGGAGTCTTTTTTTTTGGAAAAAACGAGAGTAAACCTTTGAAATTTGTGTATGTAAACATATAATATCATGAATAAAGATGGCACCCTGCCATACCCAAACATACAACACAAGGAAGAACCTGTCACACCGTGTTCCGTTCCTTCGAATCAGAACTGAGGGAAGACCTAGAACGGCTCGAGGCTCTTGTTGTCTCCCTATGCCCTTAAGTGGGTGTCTGATGGAGATTATTAGAAAGATTATATTGAAACATTTACCTAGAAATATAGGAGCAGAAATAATCTTCAATTGAAATAAAACTGTTCTTTTTTAAAGTAAGAAATAGTTTCATAATAGTAAAAATTAACAGTGGGGCTAGTACGAGTTTTATAGAAAGGAAATTGCAGGCAAATAAGCGCTTATTAGCGTGCAATTAGTGTTCTTAATTCAAACGATCGAATAGTTCGATCATTTTTGTATGGAAATTTTTCGAAACTCTTTCGATGATCGTTTCGATATTCGATCATCGAAAACTTATACTAGGGCTACAGGTTCTGTATTGGAGGACGACTACTTCGGAGAAGCGCCCGCCATCTTTGGATCAAATGGTAGCCAATTCCGCTACACTTAACCATTTAATGTTAATATTTTGACTACTTAATCGTAAATTTCACAGTTCGATTCCTGACTTTTTTTATTTTATTTATTTTTATTTAGGTACCTACCAACATACTAGAAGAGGATTAGGTTTCAATATGTCGTGGGCAAATGTTATCTGTGGTATCTAAATCCATAGATTACATAACAATAGCTGATACACTAATACAGTGTGCAACGTTTACACAAAATATAAACGGCAGTATAGTTCATTACATGTGAGCGAAACGTATACGTAACGTATCCAACAGAGCTCAAACCCAACATCTTGTTGAAACGAAATCGAGAATCTTAACCCTACACAGCCATCTACGTCATTCTTAAGAAAAAAAAATTTTTTTTCAGGGCATAACGCGGCCATTTCTATTTAGATTTTTGTTTTGGCGATAGGTATTACTCATAAAGTATTTTCAATAACATGATTTTGATAAGTTTCATCAAAGACTATAAGCACATATTTCTAAGTATTAACCTATTGTATTTTCTCAATCTTTTATTTCTTGCTGTTTTAGAAGTAAAACACTTTATGACATAGGTGCATAAAAATATATTACTACAAATTTTTATGATATAACACTTGAGATTTAAATATTATGTAGACATTTTTTCAACCTTCTTCTTCTTTGTCAGCCGTCCCTCCACTGCTGGATTTGGGCCTCTTCTTAAGTTTTCCACCTTTTTCTATTTCGTGCTGTTTTCCACTAGTTTCACCCCGCAACCGGAATCACATTGCCCGCCCGTCTTTTTTTGGGGTCTATCATCAATTGGCCTCTTATGCTTGTAGGTACGCAATTTTGCAATTCAGGGTGCCCATCTTTCATTTCCCTGTCTCGCCACATATCCTACCTATCAATCTACCAAGGCTGAATTTCGCATTGACGAATCATGTTCTTAAACAATGATTTTTTTATACTTTGGTACAATAAAAATGACAAACTCACATTTTTCCCCCAGACAACAAATATTCATTATGTATGCTTGTGTACAATATCTGGTGTAACTATTTACATGGTAATTTTTTAAATTTGTAAACCAAACATTTTTATACTGTTCAGAGTTTCGGCCGAGGGTGCTTGGTAGTAGTCCATTTTCACTGATGTAAAAATAAATAAAAAAATATTTTTTTACTTACTTACCATAAACATGTTTTCGGGAGCGAGTGATCCATTCCTCAGATTTCCTTCCTCCAGTCTTTGTCCATCTGAGGAAGGGAGCAGTCGCTCCCGAAAATATATTTATGGTAATAAAATAATTTGTAGTAGCACAAAGTGAAGACTCGTTATTTATTTTTACATGAGTGCAAACATTTATGTTTAAAGCAAAAATGTTTTATTGAGAGATTTTATTATGCATGCTAGGCTTAAAAAACTAAACTGCTTCATTTGGAATAAACTATACTTGGGAACGTTATTATTTTTATCTGCGAAATAAGAAAAAAAAACGATTTGTATAACGTTCATTTCCAAGGCCAACCACATTCTAAATATGTATTCATAGAATCGCCGGAGTCTTTGACCGTTGAGCTAGCAGGAAATCTCCATACGCGCTCCAATCAATTATCCTTTGTCGTCCTTTTGATCAAACGCGACTAAATATATTAAAATTTATAACATGTATTTTAATTATTGAACTAATTAATTAAAAAATACTAGATTTATGCAGGTATGTGAAGCGAGACATATGGGATATGGACGATAGTGTTGTTACAGAGATGAAAATCAATGAGTTGAGAGTCAGAAGCAAGAGAAATAGGAGAGGTTGTTTGAGAATTGGTATGTCGGTGAAAGAATGCTGGGAAAGAAAAGCGCGGTCCTTTCTTACGGGATACGGCGTGATGGATATTAATAGGAAAAGTAAAATTATCTTTGCTGTCTTTCCAGATTTGGGAAATACTCTCAATATTCTAAGAAAATTGAATAGAAAGTGTTGCCTATAAATCGGCGTTCAGTCCGCTTCTTTAAGCGCGGTTTATCCAAGGATGAACTGAGGCCTTTCTCGTATAAGAATGCGCCTCTAAATTGTAAAATTGGCCTCCATTAAAGATTTTTTTTCACACTACTACCAGTAGCCCAAAAACACTTCCCTGCATCAGACCGTCTCAGCTTTAACCTACAGCAGAAGAGAAATATCACTCTGAAAATGGAAAATTCGTTTTATGGCTTAATATGGGACAGCTTTTAATGCCTAAGAATTGAAGAATTGTGGCAATATCTGAAAAAATTATCGGACTGTAGCGGCAATGAAACACTGTTCCTCATCAGAAATATCACTTTTAGACTAAAATAACCGTAGTATTAGGTACTTACAAATTACTTATTGATAATTTCGATTTTTGTACAAAACAGTACAATCCTTCAATATTCAAGGATTGTTAAAATCATTGTATATTTTTCTGCCTACCTATTTAATAATACAATGTTGAAATGTGTATAATCATAATTGCATGAGAACAATATTTAAATAGGTACACAAGTGTTCAATAATTTATATTTAAGATCAAACCGTATGACATCAGTGTGGCGGTTTATTCATACCCCATTTTGATAAAGATCATGTATTAAATTAAAGAAGATAGAATGATAGAAAAAAAACTGAAGAAAGATAGGAGTAGGGAATGAGTAAATATTATTTGTGACTTTATTGAAGTTTTGTCTTTGGAGCAATCAAAACTGACACAAAGAACTGAATTGGTCGAATTTAATAATTATTACATATTTACAGATTTCTAATCCAGACGTCGGATTCGATTGTTTCCTCGAAGATTTTTCTTATTTTCACTTGTAAACTGTATCTAGGTATTCAGAATTATTTTTCTTTGAAGTTCACATTTATCTTTCACTGTATAAATACACGAACTAAACAACGTAGATTTACTGCATAATTATTATAACTGAAACATGATTAGCTGACAATAAAACTAACGTTACAATAAACTTTAAACTCTTCAAAGTATTGACAATAATTATTATTGTTTATAACAAGCTACAAGTTAAACATTTTATTATGGGGTCCTAGCAGCCCCAATTAGTGTATACCCGGTTACTAATACTTCTTTGTATTGTTTAAATAATTTTTGAAGGTGTTGATTGAAGCCTACGCCATTGAGATCATTGTTATGGTTCAAGGACATTGTATCAGGGTAGGCAGCGAGAAAAATAACCATAAAGAAAAATTAAGAACTTGGCTGAACATGTATTTCTATAAGCAAAAAAAACTAACTTAGAGTTTGTGAAAAGACTCCGTGGTATATGAAAAGGAATGAAAATATTAGGAAGGAACGCGGTATGGAAGTTAGTGTTGTGATAAAGATGAAAATTACATAATAAGATGAGATAGTTTGGACGTGTGGAAAGAATTGATGTAAACACAAACAAAGAGAAATTATAAGGCTGAAAGGAAAGGTGTCAGAAGGCGTGGCCGACCAAGGATGATGTGGATCGAAGTTCGTCAAACATTATACTGCAAGCTGCTGGCTCTAGACCTGATACGTTTTCATTCATTCTCTCCCACCCGAACACCGCAAGTCAGCCCGGATGACACCAATCCGCAGCAAATCCGACACGCATGAAACCGACCTCCCTAGCTTGATCGAAGGAATCAAACCAAAAAGCCGGCCACACACAAATCAAGCCCGCCGCGGATCCCCCCAAACGAACCCACAATGCGGAAGGCCTAAGCCCCACTCAGGAGCATAGGGAGGCATCAGGAGCTCTCCATTGCGCTCGAAGGCGTCCGAGGCTCACTGTGCCTTTTCTGACCGATTGAGGTTTAAGGACGTGAGGTGGTCAACCTCACGGTCCCGATCTGATTGTTCGATTTCCTGCCTCTTACGGGATGCTCGAAAAACCAGCAAAAAGAGTAGAGGTGCTTTCTTAGCTGGCAACCCCACGGTACACGTTTACTAACTTATAATTATAGGTTTTGAAATGAAAACATCCTGATCCTTTTACACCGGCCAAAATGAAAAATAGGTTTTTAAAAGTCGTGCTAGATGTGGTATTTAGTAAAAAAAGTACATCATCAAGCCACATTATTGTTGAAAACAAAGAGATATTTGGTAAAACACGCATAGATCATTAGTCAAAGTGATTGATGGTCGAGTGTTCAGTCAGGAAACATAAATTTGACTTACGAAAATTATAAATCGCCTTTCGGCAATTATTCTTCAGTTTGTTGTTTTTTTTTAATATAATAACCAAATAAAGAGAATTCTCGATTTTAGGCCGACGGTTTGCGTATAAAAATGTGTATTTATAGAGATGTCTCTATTTGTTCAAAAAAAAAACCTACAATCCTCGATTCGAGAATTCGCCGATTACAAAAGTCAAAGATAAAAATGCAGAAATACTACAAAAGAAATAAAATAAAACAGATTTACAAAATAATTAGAATTTAGTGGTATACTTTTCATTTTTTTATTTACTTTTTTTTTTTTAACTTTTTGGTATATCATTTGTATTTACTTTGATCAGTCAGATTCTCTTAGTCAAGAAACACTTCGGATTCTGATCGTTGATACAGAATACAACCTACCACCACTCTGACCCCTACGCAATTCACATAATATCATCCTTGCTGCCAGCGAGCCCCAAGTGATATTGTCGTACCCTTTTATCAAATTTTGGTCTAGTTCCTCTCCGTATTGACACCTAAGTTCTTTTTGAATATGTAACTAATGACTCAGCCAATTCATTACTGATGCTCGATTTTAAATGGAACATACCACTACGGGCTTCCCACCTTCTTCTACTGTTATTTCGAAGGCTGGCTTAGTGTGATCACTTTACGTTAACAACGTTCGCCATTAGGTGGTAATGTTCCGAAACTCCTAATCATGAGAATTCTGATAATGTTGTATTACATGTCGAAAAATCCCATTATACAACAAGTAGATATTGAATAATTAATGAAATATAGAGATAAAAGTTGGAAAATATTTGCCAGAAATCCCTCAATTCTAAATTCGTTTCAAGTGCTTCAGCAATACCCTTTAATCTTCTTCTTCTCATCTCACATAGTACCCTAGTATAAGTTTTCGATGATCGAATATCGAAACGATCATCAAAAGAGTTTCGAAAAATTCCCATACAACAAATGATCAAATGATTCAATCGTTTGATGTTAGAACACTATTTGCACTTATTAGCGTGCAATTAGCTTTTGATTAAACTCCTACTAGCCCCACAGATCCCCTTATTTTTGGAGATCGCCACAGCAAAGGTAGGCAGATCAAATCTTCTATACGCGGTTTCGGAGTAAGAAAAAGCCCGAAGACTGGTCCATATTCGTTAAGGAATTGTAAAGACACTTCTTATGTTAATAAGCAAAACTTATTTATTCATTTTTTCAATGGTTGAAAAAGGTTACAAAGGTGAACGATCTAACAACCAGAGATTTGATACAGCGCTAAGTTCAACAATAAACCTACATTAATAAAATTTGCACACTGAACAAGGAAAAAATCGAAACAAACAAGTTAATTTTATGTATGGTAGGGGAGCTCCTTTCGAATTTCCGAGAATAACAATAGCTATGCTCTACTTCTTAACACACATTATATTAAATAGTTATATTCTTGCGGCTTTTTCCACAATGTGAGGTAAAAGAGGGTGCATTAACCTAAAACGTAGAAAGAAACATCACATTGCATAAATTATTTTAGTTTTTCTATTATTTGCAATATTTATCAGACGTTAAGGAGACCATATTGTACAGATGTTAAACTTGGACCTTGAAAGTCAACTCAAAGAACAGACTGGAAGCATTTGAAATATTATGGCTCCATCGTCGAATGCTCAGAATTCCCTGGACAGATATGGGAACCAATACCGAAGTCCTGAGGCGAGCTAGGGTTGACAGAGAGCTGCTATCAATTATCAAGGTCCGGAAAATATCATATCTGGGACATGTACTGCGAGGAGAAAAGTATCATCTTCTTCATCTTATACTGAAGGGAAAAATAGAGGGACGCCGAGGGCCTGGCAGGAGACAGATGTCCTGGCTGCGCAATATAAGGGAGTGGACCGGCATCCGAACTGTGTAGGAGCTGTTCCGAGCCGCACAGGACAGGGACAAGTTATCGCCAATGTTGGGGGGACCCGACAGGGCACGTAAAGAAGAAGAATAATGAGGCCAAAACGGCTTCGAATAGCGGGCTGAAATGCTGAAAGAGAAAAAAGGTACGTGTCTTGTTTGGTGGCTTGGAGAAGTGGAATGCTTGAAACAACGACTCGCGATTGTAGAGGCTCTAAGACAGGGATGCACATACTTATAGGGAACAGGGGCCACTGGGAAGATTATGAGCCAAGGACGGGCCGCTACATGAAAAATTCACGCTTCTTCTCTCGGGGAATTATTATTCCAACATGATGGTGGGGTCTGCCTTTTGTATTTTACACCGCCACTCAGCTCTGTCTTGTGCACCATCGTGGGTAGCTCCGCAACTCCTCATATCAGAAATTAACTATGAATTTTGTACATGATGATTGAACAAAAACATAAAATAACATTGTTTAGGAAAATATTATTGTTACATACAACATTTTCTATCTTTGTACCTACTTAAGACCAGCAGTTTGTCTTGAAATTCATACATGGGGTACTCGTTTATTAGATGGTCAATAGTTTACATATTATGTCATCCCAAATCCCTAATATCTCCCCCGTTTCAGTAAATCTAAGCTTATTCTTTGTGGAGCCGGCCGTCCGATTCTTTCCATCACTTTATCCACTACATACCTTCATCTTATAGATGGCTACCAAGAACATTTTATCACACATTGATGCGTTGGGCCTTAAAGAAAGGAAATTCATTCTGTCATCCGCTATTGTGCGCATAATGAGGTTGTTATGTCAATGTGTTATAACAATAGCATTGATAATGACACTAAGAATATATTATTATAAAATCTGTAGGTACTCAAGTATTGAGTAATACAAAGTATTATCAGCGTTGTCCGTATGTAGTACTGGTGCAATTAATTATTATTCAAAAATGAAAATCGAAAATAAAACAGTTAGAGTTTACTCTCTGCGGTACAAACAATGCCGTACCTTGGGTCCAAACGAAAATGACAGCAAAATGTACCGTTTTCATAGATTTATTTTAATGGCAGTGTGACGGCCCGTTATCTACACTCCGACTGGGTTTATCTTCTGTTTCTCCATACGTAAATATAAATATCATCTTCTACTTCTTCTTTATCCATGTCCGCTCCCTGGTCCACAAGTCCTCGCCATGCGGTCCTGTTTCATGGGGTTCCAGCAACCGCACCCCAGTCAACACCAACGGCCTGAAGGTCAGCTTCGTAGAGCCTTTTGATTGTTTGGAGGGGCCTACAGCGTCTCCGCTTGTCTTCTAGATGACTTCTTCTTCTACAAAATGATTATCATTACCTACCTGTTTTTTTTTTGAGAAATTATAACTGTTCGTCCAGGGATGAAGAGTTCCATAACTTTTTCCATCTCTCGGTGCGTGGTCTGCGTCCCCTTAGTGTCTGTGCTATCGTAAATTTGAACCGGCTCATTCTTTATACATGTTCACTCTAGAAACACGTTCTTTTTCTGCTCCATATACTTTTTTTTACCCATCATGCCGTTTCCCGAAGGGGGTAGGCAGAGAGTACGGACATCCATTCTTTCCTATCCAAACTAACTTTTTTCGCTTCTTCCAAACGCATAACATTCTGGATACATGCTCTTCTATTCCTTTTGCTCCTCTTAAGACGGCACCGATATGGTCGGACAATGTCATTCGAGGTCGGCCTCGTCTGCATGCACCCATTCTTTCAGATTTATATACCTATCCTTTTATTCATTCTCTCCTCGTTCATTCTCTCTTCATGTCCAAATACTTAGCTAAATATATTTTATATTTTTACATTTTGCAGCATACGTCTTACATACAGTGCCTATTCCTGAAGTTTCTCCCAACTATGAATTTCAGAGTTTTCATTTCCGTTGGTCTTGCAGATGTTTAAATTCGTTAAGAATTTGATGTTATGCGCTTCGGATGGATCTTGGCGGCTGACGAAGGATCGACAGAGGAAACTTCTAAGATAATAGATTCTTGCGAGATTTTGGAGATAATGTGGTACCATTATTTATCAAAAGAAACCTTACACGCCAGAGTAGCTCAGCAGCCAATTTCTTTATTGGCTTGTTCATCTCTTCTACATGTTCCCCGAAAGTCTGAAATATACAAGCCTTCTACAATCCGGATAGGATAACAAGACGTTGATAAGTAAGTTACTTGCCGATAGCAAGCGCAATACTATGTGTGACAACTAATCGAGTAAGTGCATGCGTAAACAGACGTCCAACTGTACTTGTTGCAATTCTTTGAAGATATGTTTTCGCGTTTATTCGCCAGAGGCGCTATTACGCAACTGGTTTCAGTTTGTCCGCAGTATTATTAGTATGTATTGTGACCAACGCTAAAATAACTTACAGAACAACATGATTGTTGTGTTACTTCATGGCAACACTGAACTTACCCAGATTGTTACTGTGGAGGAAACGATGTTGTATTTCTTGTTTGGAAGACAAGAATCTACGACGAGCAACTACATTCTATCGGAGATTTTTATCTGACCAGACTTCTTCCTAAAATCAACAAATCTGTCATTAAAACAGACAAATTTTATATTTTACCGGACTATACTTATAACTTATATATTTATTTATTTATTTTCGATTTTTCTTTCATCAGCCGGCATTACAGTATTCACCTATGCACCGGCAGATGTCAACAAAATATATCAGCAATCAAAACACAATCAGATACTGATTAAACAATTCCCGAACTACCCGAGGTCTCACAAAGATTGCAAACATTCAATGAAGTATGAACAAATCCTTAACAAATACGAAAAAGAAACAAAAAAGAGAAAAACAATATGACATTCAAAATCGTACATAATCGTCATATATTAATAAGTGAAGCAAAAACTTTATACTTACACCTTTTTACGAAAATTGCGTGAACGGAGTAAAATTTCGCACAGTTATAGTGTATATAGAGATGGAATGGCGAATGCCAATATTTTTTTTAAAATTATGCATAAAAAATACAAATAAAATTAAAACATTACGCTGACTACTGTAATGTTATGTATTTGATACTCACACACACTTCGATGTATTTGATAGTGACACAGACGCTTATATTCTGTTGTTTATCAGTGATAAAATTGAGAATAGATTAATATTGTTTGCCTTTAATATTTGTATTCTGTGCAATACAAGACCAGGTCATAGTCACTAATAATTATAAAAAGTATATAATTAAAACACCAAATATAATTGACAAATGTCGTGCATGTGGCCAAACGGGAGAAACACTCAGACATATTTTGTCTGGGTGTCCTCTCCTATGTGGTTCCGAGTATCTGCACAGACATAACGATGTGGCTAAAATAGTTCATCAAAAACTTGACTTGAAATATGGTTTACTCGATTTTGAAGTACCTTATTATAGGTACACCCCAATTTCGGTAATGCAAAACAATAATACAAAGTTATATTGGGATATACCAATACAAACTGACCGAACGATTAACGCAAATCGTCCGGACATTGTATTGGTTGATCGTAGGAACGGGATAACGTATCTCGTGGATATCACTATACCGTATGACGAAAATTTGAAAAAAGCCGAGCAAGACAAGATAATTAAATATCTTGATCTTGCTCACGAAATCAAGGATATGTGGCATACACCAACCACACACATAATACCTATAGTGATATCGACGAATGGAGTTATTCCTAAGTCTCTTAAAGACAATCTAGGGAAACTTGGCATCTGTTGTGGTCTCAGATATGCCATCCAAAAGGCAGTTCTGTTGTCCTCATGTAGGATGTTAAGAAGGTTCCTTTCTCTGTAGTTCGAAGATCTCTCATGATTACATTACATCGTGATGTATCATGAGAGATAATACCGATGCGTTGCTTTGACTTGACTTTCAACTTTATCCAACCTTATAACATCTCCAGACCTTCAAAGCATTATTTTAAGTGCCATGGACTCAGATGAGTACGTCATAGTTGATCTAATCTCCTGACTCTTTTACAAATTTTCTTGTCACACAAAACACCAAAGACAACGGACTTATAATTAATCCGGCTCGAAGGACCAAAAATATGTACTTTCTAGTGGACTGTAGGTAAATGGGTATCGTGTTGAGACAACCAGCAGTTACCAAGACAATAGAGGAAGGGTAAAAAGGACTAGTAACCTAGAATTATTCTAGATCTTTGGATTTACAATTTAACGACAATCTAGAAGAATTTTATGAACTTAAAAAGATCCCTAGTATAAGTTTTCGATGATCGAATATCGAAACGATCATCGAAAGAGTTTCGAAAAATTTTCATACTAAAATGATCGAATGATTCGATCGTTTGATTTTCGAACACTATTTGCACGCTAATAAGCGCTTATTAGCGTGCAATTAGCTTTCGATTAAACTCGTACTTAGCACCACAGAGGTTTCGAAGAAATTCTTGGATAAAATTGGATTATTGTTACTTAGTTTGTATCAATAGTGAATTATCCATACAATTAAAATAAAAACACATGATTTATAGCTCAGATGAATTTGTAATATACAATTATTTTTTAAATCATATCGCAAAAATGATAATGGTTGCATCAACAGGTGGAGGCATTAGTAATTCAGATTTGATATTTTACATTATGTGATGATGCGCTTACTGCATCACAATGAAGTTTTTTTTTGTTAAATCATGATCTCTATAACAAACTAGAGTTTGATGACCCTTTAGTCCAATTACGAAATCTTATGAAATTTTTGTGAAATAAAATAAGTTTAAGATTTCTAAGGCGAAACCTACTCCGGACCCTTATAATAATATGGAAGAAGTCGTCCCCGGGTAAAAATTTCAAGTGAAAAAACGTTTTGAAAAATTCTGAATTCTTTGAGACCTCTTGATTGATTTGTATGAAAATTGTACCAAATTTGCAATATTACAATAGATATATTGTAATACTGCAAAGTTGGTTTTATTTATAAATAAGTATAATGACCAACTATTACAAAGTTGAAAATAATGTGTTTGAAGAACATGAAAATTGATTTGTATGAAAACAACTTTTTAGTTGCAAGATGGTGATATGAAATGAGACAAAAAAACTGAATAAGTTATGATTCAAACATGAACAATATAGAGGTTTGTAGATATGGCTGGGACATATTATGATGAGGATAAAGAACGATTGTCGGCTCAATAGGATATCAAAGACGCGTCAATGCCCTTTCATACTGAGCTCAGTTTTAAAGAAAAAGCTGAAGTTTGCCGACACAGGAGGTCAAATCTTTCATTGTATGTATTTGGCCCAAAAGAAACACTTGTTGCCTCTCTACATTCCCAATTGAGTTGGAATGGGGAGAAATGAATAATTTATATCCTGCAGAATTCATAAACTCGACAAAGGCGCAACTTTTAACAAGTTAATTATACTTAAGTAAGCAGGTACCTATTAACGGATAGATAACGGAAATACGCAGTGCGTAAAAATTATTCATAATTTTACCATATTAAATACCAACTCATAATTATTTTGTACTTACGCAGGTACTAGCATTTTTGTATTCCACTGATATATTATTCCTCTGTATCAAAGCGACGACGTGTATAAAATTCAACTTAATGCGCTTTTACGTTATTTTATTTTTAGGTTTATACATACCTTTCCATACGAATGTTAGTAATTTTTTTAGCTTTTATTTATATACTAGGGGTGTTTACGGTTACAAAATGATCGTTAATGATAAAAAAGCATTGATTATTTTGATAAATAAAACAAAAATATTATTTGACATTATTATAATATACCTACTAACTTTTCCGACAGACGTTGTCCTGTGATAATTAAAAAATGATAAAAATAACTTTTAACCAATCGTCGGTGGATTATTGAAATCTGCTATGTGATATAAACAAAATTCTACAGGAAACACATAAAACTGTTTAAAAGTTTTAACTAATGTACCTACATAGTAGTTTTCAAATTCCTTAATAACTTTTTCACATCTCAATATCACATAGTGGGTTTCATTGGTAGATGCGCCTTGACGAGACGATCATTTTGATACCCAAAACTCTTTTTTGGCATTTTGGTAACATAGCAGGTTTCAAGAATCCACCGACGCAATGTCATTTTGACCGATGCATCTGTTTTAAATCAAATATCATCCATTCGAATTCTGTCAATCGCATGCACCAACTATCAAACAATAGAAACTTTGTGTCAAACGACAATTTGATTTCAAAATTAGATTAATACACTTATCGCGTTTACATTTATAAACAAATGAGCTTCAATCATAACAAATTTAGAAAAAGAAGCTTGGAAAAAATTCCATCAAAAATCTACGTGCCAATATTTTTAATGTCAATGGTTGTCAGGTAAATAAAAATTATGTTTCTATAAAAAAATTCACAGGTGGCGTTGATGTATCGAAGATCGTTCCATTCTCACTTTAATATTATATTTTATATTATTTGCTATCCATTTTTCGATGTTTTATTAGTTTGTTATTCTTTTATCCGGAGCGGAGAACAACCCAATACACCAAAAATGATAAAAAATCTGTTCAGTCGATCTCAAGTAACAATTGTTCGAACTAACCTCACATTCTTTTGTATCTTTAGATGAGAAATACTTATTTCTGAATGCTTTGAAATATTGTAACATGTTGTTTGTACAATAACAACAACTGTGGTCACTCCTTCATAGTAAGCTACTTAAAACTGGTGTCATGAAAGAGGAAATCGGTCCGCTCCTGAAATTGAACCTACGACTTCCAGTACGATACAGTACGAAAGTCGGTGATGGAAAGGTCAGGCTACCGACCACTTCGAATAAATTATGTATTATTTTTCATTTAAACTAAATAAACATAGTGCAAGAGCTGGATCTTCTTTTATCGTTGTATTGGACACCATGGAAACATCAACCGATTAATGGGGGTTGGAAAATCTTTCTCAATGTTATTTCCTTGATGACCATACCAATAATTAAAAAAACAATCCTCTATTTTCCAGCTGGCTCTATGTTCGTTTAGTATAAACGCACCTTAATTTGGCAGTTCTGGTACCTACAAAATTTTTTTAACAAAAAATAAAACAAACATATTTTTATTTATTCTTGAAATTATTTTCCCCATTTTGGTTGCTATAAAAAGAACTCATTAAACATATTGTTTTAAAGAAAGATATAAAAATTTCGCTTTGAGGATTGCGTTCTAAGAAGAACTACAAAAACTGACGAATGGATTCTTTTTTGGGGATAATTTATTTATGAGTGATTGCTAATTGAAGAAGAATTGCACAATGCACTTTGGTAAACGATCTTTTGACCATTACTTTTTATAACGTTCATAATAATATTATAATCTACCTATTTAGTCTGACCGCTTTCATTGTTGTCCTGTTTGGTCACTGGCAACAATGTATCTGTAGTGTTTAAACGACGAATTTCGGGAGTGTACAGTTATTTGATTAAAATGGTAGACACGAACCTGAGTACCGCCGAATCATGCCTCAGCTAGCTGCCCACTATTGGACTTGCCAAAAAACCATTTCATTTTAACGTGACCTAAAAGCAGAAGAGTTCCCGCACGTCTACCATCATCGATCTTGTCTACGTTTGCAGGCGTGGATTGTTTCACACACAATGGCACGTTCAAAGTGCATGCCATCACGGCACGTCTCCTGAGGGGCAGACAGAGAGAGGATATTATAGCACTACACATTTCAAAAATACTTTTGGTACCTTATCCTGTTTTCATATTTACACAGACTTATTTTAAACCGGGTGGTACAAGAAGACGTGGCCAAAGACCAAAAAAGCTTACGATGAAGAACTTCAGTATACCGGCTTAGATTGGAATGACACCCTGATAATAGATGCTTGGCGAGGCTTTGTGCACATGCTCTCCACCTAGGGAGCGAACGTGGATTAAGTAATCCTGTTTTTCGAACTGCTCTTAAATTGCAATCGGAGGGCTGCGTAGAATATTGAAAGTGTTTCATTCACTCGAAAGTAGATCACGACTATCAGCAGCGGAGAAACGATTGCAGAAGAAGGTTTTGCCAACAAAGATATAGTGCAGGTGATCTGTTTTAAGGTATTTGGGAGTGGAGATTTCAAGGTAAAGTCCGAAAGCAGACAATCAAAGCAGTCGCAATATCTGATTGCTGCGTCAGAAACTTCTTTTGATGGGGAAACAAGCATATACCTAAAGGTGAAGAGCAAAATGAAGATCTTCAAAACGTGTGTGAGGCAAATTTTTACATTTTATGTAATTGAATCCAGGACCGACAACATTGTTAGAACATTGTTATATAAGGCAAGACAAGGAGATGCTTCTTGCACGACCACGTGGCTAGGATGGACAACGCCAAAATCCCTAATGTGGTTGCCTACTATAGCTGAAGTTCGCCATTTCAGGAAACTTTCTACATGAAAAGAAGAGATCTTCGGATCTTATTCAAGAGTAGGTAAAAGAAGACCCTGTTTCGAGTAGGTACCTACCTTATATAAACGTGCATGGATTCGATAAATCATTGAAAAAAAAAAAGAAAATTGCTTCCATTTTGAAAGAAGCGGTATCTCCCTGACGCAACGTTTTATTTGCCATAAAAAAAAAAGACTTTTTTATCTACGTCATAAAAATTAACCATTCAAGAATGATTGCCATCCTAATTGTTTTCACTCGTAAAAGGTAGATCCAATCAAAACCGTACAAATAAATAAATAAAAAGAAGTCGCTACAATTGACCGTGGACCATAGAGAGTTCCTTGACCTTACTCGATACATGATCCAGTCGTATTTCCAACCAATGGTAATTCCGTTGAATCGGCGCTCGTCGCAAGCAAAGCGTTAACATTTCCACCGTACAAATATACGAAGAGAGTTCAACGCTTTGAGATTGTGACACGAAACCTGTTAACTGAACCTTAGATTGGTGCAGTTGAATTCCGTAAATACGTTCCGAGAATCCGGTTACACCACGACGCCGAGTTAAATCGTGATCTTGCGAGATGTAAACTTCAAGGATAAGTACAGCGATTCGGAAGAAAAAGGTTGGAGCGTTTTCATTTTGAAATTGTACTAAGCGCTACGGTTGAGTTGTGCATTATTGAAAAACCTGAATTTTAACGATAGTTTTTATGATGTTCGAAGGACAAACAATATTATGATATGATTATTTTTATATTGATCTTGATTTAGAATGATATTTATTGATAAAGCGATGTATACTGGCAATATAGATCAATTCACAACTAGGTTTCTGCAAATTTTTTAATAGAATAAGTTTTGGATTGGGAATTAATCTGGATTCAAATGAATCAATGTGAACACAAATACACTTTTTGACATCTTTTATACACTAACCGTGTTTGACGTGAAAGTGGAAATAATCGGCTGGAAACGATCTGTAAGATAAACCCGTACTTTTATAAATTGAATTTGGGACTCCCAATACACTTTTGCCATCATTTTTTTGTTTTTCGTCCATCTTTTGGTAAAGGAAGTTGAAGACGACATTCAGAATGATAGGCGGCGACTACCAGCCATATCAATGTTCCAATAGTTTACCTCATCTTAATGTAGGTATTAATCAGTAATAAAGTTTTATCAATTTGTTTACGAGTACCTACCTACGGATGACACGCCACCGTGTGACAGCTGCGTCGCCTGATTTTCCGAGTTACCTTTCTTAAGAGAGGTTCATTCAGAAATCAATAATGTTTGTATAGTATATTCAATGTACAAAAACGCAACAATTTTTTTAATCACGGTAAAGAGGTGAATCTAAATTCGTTTCAGTACATCACCAAATCGCGTAATATAACCAATATGCAATCGTTATTGTACGTCCTTACGATTCAAGATCGCATATTTGTTACAAACATTACATTTATTCTGTTCGAATTTTCATGATTTGATTTTTTAATTTAAGCTATTTTGGGCTTTCGACCGTACACGAAAGTCTTGTATTGTATTTTTGAACTCATACAAAGTTTAAGGGAGTTCAAAATCTCTTGTAGTTGGTGACTATAAAACCGCACAGACCCACTAAATCCAAACCGCAAGTCTTCGAATAATAACAATAATACCTAGTTCTTCGCCGCCAAAGATAAATGCGGTCTACGGAATGAAATACGTGATGACAAACACAAAATAATTGTTGGAATTTTTTAGCCACGGGTACTTTCACAAGAAGACATGGCTGCTATTTTTTCCTACGAAAGATTTCCTGCTTTGTAAAATATGCCGTATTATGAAGCTGATCCTTCTGTAAGGTCAATTGAATGCCAATCATATTTCCATCTTTTAATTGAAACGTTTTCCACTTGGAATTGATTGAACCATTGATTGAATCCTACTATTCTCTCATTCGACTTCTGTTCAATCTTATAATATTTGTAGTCTCTCATATTTGGCAATTTTCAAAGACGAAGTTTTTTCACAGTGATGTAATTTTACTCCATTTCACTGTGAAGGATCAGGCAGATACTGTGCTACTGCATTTGCATAATGATATGCAAATAACATCATCATATTGCCTCCTGTGAAATAACCGATGATCCTTATTTTGTCTATCGAGGTGCATGTTGTTCGCATGCACTTCTTGAAAAATTCTTGATTATCACACTCATTCATCTTATACTCCCGCTTTCATCGGATTCTACGATGTGTAGGCCATTTTGTGAGATGGTCCTGACGAGACGCATCATACGCACAATATCTAAACACTTCATCTTTATGACGAATCCAAACGCATATTCTGGTGCCATCACCGACCATTCAGAGCCTCTTCCCATATGCAAATGCAGTAGCGCAGTCTCTGCCCGACTCTTCACAGTGAAACGGAGTAAAATTACATCATCACACTACCTATATAGCCTATTCTTCTCAGTGTCATAGATTATTGAAGTTTCTAAATATTCTTTAAAATTTTGGCTGACCCAAACTACCTAGTTCAACTCTGAAACTTATTATAAGTAGGTACTTACTTAAGTTCAAGGTCTCAAACTTATCCTACAAAGAATTATTGCTCACTCCCAGGCTGTGTGGTTTGAACTTTGAAACTTATCTTTCTATAGACATTTTGCTCACGTCCAAATAATCAGAATTCTGACACATAATTATAATAACCAAAGAGTTCCGAAGGCTGGTGAAGAGAAGTCGTAGAAAATAGTTGGAGATGGCCGTTTGAATAAAGTGGCATGAATTCTAATTCATACTATTCTTTATAATTTAGACCATGAAGCCTGTGATTCAAGAGATAGTAAGGTCTACCTACTCCTGGGTGTCCTCTTTCATCTCTTTTGTGTTCTGCCTGGAAGCCCTTTTCCAGTAGGTTGGCCAATGACCATGCAATGCCATGTGAGGAACTGAATGGGTCCATTCCATTCTACTCGCATGTGCAATGTGCATAACTTCTTCATAGACTTTTTCATCTTACTTTGTCCTCAAATTTAACCATACTAAAATAAATCTAAATAAAAAACGATACGTGTCGTTTCAATAATTTGAATAAAGTAATTAGGTTGAAGGTATAACATTGTAAGTAATTAAAGGGCATAAGAATCTGAAGTTTTGAATGTTTCGCCGAACAGTTGATATTTTGCACTTCCATGTTTTTTTCCCATTTCCTCTCAATAATTTTTCAGTGTCTCGTACATATAAGTTGGGTATTTGAAATAGATACAGCATCAGGAGCATATTATGTCAAATGAAATAAAATGGATGCCACCGTCAACAACCATTAACATTTTGATGGTATATCTACAACGAAATTTCGCGATATTGCGTAACATATATTATGTAGTATTTCATATTTCAATTGACAGTTGAACCCTCAAAGTGGCGGCCATATTTTACATCTGACATAGGCCCAATATCTGATATCTTCACCTTGACATTGCACGCCATCTTTGCCCCCTTCTGTGCCTCTTCCACGAACACAATCGCATCTTCCGCTTTGTAATAATATGCTTTATTAATTTTTCTCCCACGTTACCTTGTGTAATGGAGGTTATGTTGCCTGCCAGAAGAAAGAACACCATTACATAAGACCGTTAGAAAAACCTAATGACTTTAATATTAGTCTTGACTGGGACTCAATAGCGAAACTCGACAATCATCGTGTTCCTACTCGCATAATTGCAGACATTCACACACATTTTTGTGAGACATATTAAGTACTGACGAAATTTCATAATATGTCGTAATATTGATCAAAATAATAATGCAATGCATAATCAGCAATTACTATTAAGATTCTCTTTTTTATTAATCTGGATTCACCTAAAAGTTAGTAAGTACATTTTTGACACACCGCGCAAAATCATGAAACAGAAAAATGGTCTGTACCTACTGAAGATCAAACCCACGAACTTTAGATAAAGAAAGGGATAAGATCGAGAAGACCGCTAAACTTTCTCCCATCAGGGTCCCAGAAAGACACTCTCATGCAATGCTCCTTTGAACCAGAGCTGAAGGATTTGGACAGGATGTAGATGGAGGTCATTGAAACTGCGTGAGATCAAGGGCAGTTGAGTATTCTTTTTGCCTTCCTTGACCCAAAGGGAGAAGTTAATGATTCTTCCATAGTCACATCAAGAGCCATCTATATGATTCGATCAATATCTCTGCCACATCTTTGAAATTCTATTGTGAGAAAACTCAACTACATATGTCCATCTCATCCCTTAGTAGAGGTTACAGGACTATACGTCGATATGCCGGTATATTATCAAATTCCTTGATGTGCAATACGTGGAAGAATTAATACCTACCTACGTTTATATGTCTCTTGATATTACCTTGTATACAATACTTTGCCCTTATATTATATATTTGCATCGATCAATTACTGGAATCTACAGTTAGTCCCGCATAAACTCGATAACATATAGACACATTCCTTTCAGATAAATAAACCTCGACCAAAGAAAAATGTTGTCGTTTCGTCTATGCATGGTTAGTCTTGACAGAACAGAGCAGACTTGTCGCTTCTATCACACAACAAGAAGATGCCAGAGATAATTTACCATATTAATTTGTGACGGCAAGATTGCTATAGTGGATGATGCTACTTTTTTTTTATTCCACACAGACAATGTACATGCATCTCCGAGTTCTGAGAAAACATTAAGTGGATTCTGTTCAGTTGGCGTGGAAAAATGTCAATGCTTCTCTTCCTAGGTCTGCGCAATCTTCGTGATTCGCCATGTCTGCTGCTGTGAAGAGATTGATTGGAACCGTTGCGTATTACGCCTTCAACGTCACCATTGAAACGTATCGATTACGTTTGGAATGTGAAATAATTCGTAGATAAATGGATGATTGTACTTTGAATTGATAGATTCTGGTTCTGTTTACTAGAAGTTGTTTCATCAACGTATTTAGTCACTTACTTACCTCATCCACGTTCAGTTTTGGCATGGAGCATGTGTACGTCACAAAACTCTTCCAAGCCTGTCAATCTTCCGTCAGTTGCTCTGCTTCATCCCAGCTTTGGCCAGCATCTAGTAAAACCATAGTGTATGCCCGCTTGATTGTTAATTTAGGCCTGCCTGACAAGAGTCCCATCCTGATTATAAAAAATGCATGCATTTTTATGACTCTCGGCCACATGAGGAGAACATGAGCGAGCCAGCCCAATCATCGCTTCTGACTGAAATGATTAGCTGTTAGATTGTTCTGGTTTGCATTAATCTTCACTGGGAACAGAACATGGGTCTTCTGAGAAGGGCTTCCTCGTCTTCAGAACCGTGATGGGACGAAGAACAGCGCTCTCCTCGGCCAACTGTCATATTCGACATCCTTAAAACATGTCCCAGCCAAATCCGTTCCCTTTCTATAATGGTGAAAGTACATAAGTACCAAGTATTAAGTTGGGTTTAATTAGTTTAGTATCCCTCAAAACAAGGTTTGTCACTACCTACCCAATACCTAAGAAGGTAATCTTATAATATAAAAGAAAGTCGGGTTAGTGAGAACACTTATAACTCGAGATCGGCTGAACAGATTCTTCCGATGTTTGATTTATTGGATTCTTCTCCGCTCCGGATAACAGAATTACTATTAAAATTTTGAAACATAGATAAGAAATAATATAAAATATAATTTTAACGTTCGTAAAGAACGAATTTCCTGTTCCTGAAAGCTAGTACCTACTAAAGAAAAAAAAGACAGTTTTGAAGAATATCAACGCATAAGTAGTGCGAAACCTTTGCTTTAAATCTGCTTATTCTGCTCTGCTCTGTTTATTTATTTATTTAATTCCCAAAGAATACAAAAAAAAACATAAGCATTTTACAATGTGTGTATATATAATTTGTATAAAGGGTTTATTACCTCACTAGACGAGAGTCTGTGCTGAGGCAATACTAAGTACTTAATTTAAAAAGAAAAAGAAACCATGCACCCATCAACTATGAAGCTTTCAACTTGCATTAGAAAATCGCAAAATCTTCGCAAATACAGAATAAGCACGCACACAAAATAGAACACACATACATTCATAAAGTCTTTTCAGCACATTTCACAAGCATCATCCATCACCAATTTAACCATTCGTAACTGCAAAAAAAACAAAAATAATAACTACTACGCAACACGTCATCCAACTCAGAAGTCCCTATCTTAAAATTTGCATTAGCGCACTCTCCGATTCGTCAATTCCAACCCGCATCATTTATGTCTATTTCCAAAATATTCTGCTATGTAGGTAGTTGAAAAGGATGCTTTGTATAAGTCCGTCTTTTGATCCAATAAATAACTTTCTTTATCCGTTAACAACAAATCAAAAACTGTTTTTACGTCTATCAGAACTAATAGCTCTAAAAACGACGCCCATTGTCTTGTTTTTTGTATTTACTAAAGGTTTTCCAGATGTTGCATTAAGAATGGCATACTTTCTGATTAAGCAGGAATGGTTTTTTAATCACTATTCACATACCCTCTTTTGATTGAGAAAACTTCATAAGTATTTTATAAGATTGAGGCTTTTAAACAACTGAAAAACGTACATTGTTTATATACATAAGTAACTGTAAAAAAATATAGACATGTGCCACCGATGTACAAAAACCCCATAAATAATAAGGTACAATTAGATTCTTTTCACTTTCTGTATAAAAAATAAAACCGAAATATTTCTACCCTTGACTGCATTCTGCATTGTATAATTTTTGTAACCGTCATTTATTGTTATTTTTATTGTAACAAAACACTTTTGTCTATGCATATTTTTAAGACAAAACTACATTCCTGACAAGTTGTAATTTATGACGTTTCGTTTCGAAAACAGAAGCTTTCGATCTTTTAAATTCTGTCATAATGAATGTACTGACCATATAATAACAAAAAAAAATTTTGAACAAAGCTAGTATTGTTAAGTGTGTAAGTAATTTGACCATTTCAGTAAAAGTGAACTTGGTTCATTTGTTTTCGAATTAGTTACGGTAAACTACCAACTCGCTGACGGAACTTTCGATTGTTTTTGTTCACTTTTCAAAAATGTTTGGTATTCAAGAATATTTTTTGCTGTAAGAAGCAACCGTTATAAAGGATTTTGTATTATTCAAAGCGCAATGGTTGATTTGTAGCTGTATTGTCAAATTATAAATTCTTATATTGTATACTAAATAGCCTACCCGACAGACGTTCGCGTTATCCTGTAGTCTTTACTATGAATATTGATTTCGAATTTGTAATTTATAAATTAAGAAAAAAAAGTCATTCAATATCAAATTAAACTTTAAAATTATTGTTTTGTATCTTTCACATCAAACAAAAAAAAATGACCAAGGCGTGTGTAAAGTCCAAAGACTACGCTCAAAACTGTGGGGCCATATATATATTATAAAAAAGTTGGGTAAGTGCGAAGACTTATAACTCGAAATCGTCTGAACAGATTTTTATAATGCTTGGTTTATTGGATTCTTCTCCGCTCCGGATAACATGATAATTAGTAAAAATTCGAAAAATGGATAGCAAACAATATAAAATATAGTATCGAAGTTAGTATGAGACGAATTTACTGACAACAACGCCATCTGTGAAAAATTCCATAACAACAAATTTTTAATTTACTTGACAACCATTGCGTTTAAAAACATTAGTACCTACCTACGCAGATTTTTGATAGAGTTTCTTTCGAGCTTTTAGAAGAAATTTTTTTAACATTCAAACATATTTTAAAGGTACTTTGGACAAATTACAAATTTGAAATCAATATTCATAGTTAGAACTAACCGGACAACTTCTGTCGGGAAAGCTAGTATAGAATGAAAAAAAATTGTATGCCACAGGCCCAATGATGGCGAAGAATTAATAGGTATTCCATAAGAATTATTATCCCGTTGATTTCATCAAACCACCAAGAAAGTACCACGATTGAGGATGAGACCCGTGATGATGATGATGATTATAATGGTCCCGTACGAAAGGGAAACCGGGAGTGAAGATTACTATACTACCTGCGAAGACTATACAACCTACAATAATATACATACTTATACCTAATATGTAACCATAAACCATAATAGCGGTGAGTCCTATGGAGTGTATTGTCTTGTGTTGTGTTGTGCTACTTCAAGGACATATAAAAACGAATCTTATATATAAATAATAATAGATATGAATGCCTCTTGAATTCAGACACCAAGCTGACAATGTCAAGTTTAAGATTTTTTTTTTAAATAATATATTATGTATGGTATTTCGATCTATTCCTTGAAAGAAGTTCTATATGTATAAAATTATGTAGGTACTAAAACTTAAATTATTTTCAATAATTTTGTTCCCATTAACCAGGAGTCTAATGACAGTGATTTTCGAGTTATTTCATTTTGTTTTCGAGTTTTTTTTTTTCAATATTATCCCATATACCTATTGACCTAAAATTGAAAATTGTGTATTGACTTTGCTAACTAAAAATACATTTTTCTCTGAAGTAAAAAATCAAAAGAAAATTTAAAAAAAATCACAGAAATTAAACTTTTAAATCATCGGTGTTTTCTTTTTTTTTTATTATTATCTAAATGAGTATCTGTAGTGGTCACAGATATGCCATTCAAGTGGCAGTTCTGTTGTCCTCATCTAGGATGCTAAAAAGGTTCCTTTCTTTATGGTTCGAAGGTCCCTGATGATTACATGATACATCTTGATGTATCATGAGAGTCATGACCTATATTTTTACAATGAGTGTATTTAACTTTTATGTTTTTTTTTAAACTATTTTAATGTATACAATGATGTACCTATGCTTTTTATGATATACCAGATTGACTGCAGACATTTTCATGTGATCTAACTATGAATAATGAATTTGAATCTAAAAAAAATGATAAAAATGACTTTTAACCAATATTATTTCGACTGATGCATCTGTTTTAAACAACATATTTTTCATTTGAACTCTTTCAATCGCACCAACTGTCAAACAACTGATGAACGATAATTTGGTTTCAATATTACCTACATCAATTCACTATTCGTGTTTTAATTTATAAAGAAATGCGCTTCAATGTTAGCAAATTAGAAAAAACCTCGAAAAAAATATTCCATCAATAATATACGTGCAATATTTTTAAAGCCAATGGTTGTCACGTAAATAAAAAATGTGTTTCTGTAGAATTTATCACAGATGGCGTACAAACTTTAATATTATATTTTATATAATTTACTATCATTTTTTCGATGTTTTATTATGTAGTTATTCTGTTATCCGGAGCGGAGAAGAATCCAATAAACCAAACATGATAAAAATTCGTTTGCCGATCTCGAGTTATAACATATAAGTAGTGTTCGAACATTCTTTAATATCTTTGATTGTGATTTTATGAAAAAATGTCTTATACATATATTAATATGTTAAAATTTATTTATGTCACTTCGTCCTTCGTTCAAAACAGACATCCACCCTTTGATTTGTGAGTTGTTTAAAATATGCATAGAGAAAAAAGCCTCAATTCATATTTCGACAACAGCGTCCTTCAAAAACATTTCTGTATGGTGTTTGTATGGTGTATAGACAAAGAGTTCAAACCCTTTTGTCAAAAGTTTTGAAAGGATTTCAAACCATTAAAATCCTGGAAACATCTTGACATAGGAAGTAATTTAAAATAGTTTTTTTTTCAAGGACAACATTTGGAGTAGATGAATAGAAATGAAATATTATGGGATACAGCGCCATTGATTGATATTATAATATAGTACGTCAAACCGTTTTTTTTTTTTTTTTTCGAAAAGCTACATACTTATGTAAATTATTTAGTGGCAGTTCTGGTATCGAAACAGTGATATGTTAAAAACAAGTCTCTGAACCATACACCACTTTTAACTAGACTAGCAGCAAAGCCTGTCGGACCATTTGGGAACCTCTTATCAAAAATCACATGTTATTTTGAAAGGATATGGTAATATTTTTTCCCGATGACGGCTGTTAAAATTTTTATTGTTGTCATAGCAACGAATATCTACTTACAGACGAAAAATATGTGTAAGAAAAATGGTTATTTTTATTGTTTTTTTTTTCTTTCATTTTTTATTCTACACTGCATGCACGTTTCTCATATTTTTAGTATTTTTTCATACTTGTAAATATCTAAATAAATTATTACTTACATTTCTCTTTACAAAGCTTTTAGTAGATGCCTGCCTGAGGCACCCTTTTCTAGTCAATCGGTCCTGTTCAATAGGTTTCAGGATAACTCTGTATATAAAACAAGTGAAAAATAATTTAAATAAACTCTTGACTCGATTGGGAATCGAGCCCGGGATCTTTTAGTCTACTAGGCTACTCGAGTCGGTACCGTATCTGAGATCATTTTTAAATGGTTGTTATTGTGAAGCGGTTGGTTACAACGCCGTCTTTCGTATTGCTTCGTGCGGAGGTCGTAGGTTCGATCCCTGGTGCCGACCATCATCCTCTTTCACGACACAAGCTTTTAGTAACTTACTGTGAAAGAGTCAAAGAGTGTATTTGTGTTCCCTTTGAGTGAGCACAGATTCATAAAAAATAGGCACCATTGAACAAATTGGCATCAAGCGAACTAACCTTAATTTGACAATTTGACAACAGTGAAATAAACCTTATTAAGTATTATTATGATTTGTTGCTGTTACCAAAAAAAAATCTGAGAAAATATTTAAAGTAGACTGCGTTAACATTCTGGGCGAAAATTATTTTTGTATTGGTGAAATTACACAGCTATAGAGGTACCGCGCCTACCTGCTCAGTAGGAGATTTCGAAGTAGTAAGCTTGACAATTTGTTACAAAACGTCAAACACACTTTTTTACCAATGATAACTTCTTCATATTTCTATAACCTCCATTTATAAAGCCTTTTTATCTGTGGTCATCGAATCACGCGTGAATTTTACTTACTATAATTCGTCGTATACATATTGTCAGGAGAAGGTTGAAAGAAAGAAAAAAAAAATAAGAAAGTTGCGCGGAACATAAGAATACTCAAAGTAGGTACGTAATCTTCTTAGTGATTTTTATAATATAATATTGAAATTAAATTGGCGATTGACAGAAACTGTCAGTTGTTTGATATTTGCCGCGTTTGACTGAATGCGAATGCAAAATATATGGCTTAAAAAAGATGCATCTCTCAGAATTACATTGGTTAAAAAGTAATTCATTTATACAAATTGTAATTCAATATTAATACTTGTTGCATACATGCGATTTTTCGACATGTTGAACATGTTGAGAATGCTCATGATTAGGAGTTTCGGAGACAAACATTACCACCTAATGGCGAACGTTGTTAACGTAAAGTGATCACACTAAGCCAGCCTTCGAAATAACAGTAGAAGACGGTCGTAAGCCCGTAGTGGTTTGTTCCATTTAAAAGTCGAACATTAGTAATGAATTGTTAGAGTCATTAGTTGTTATTTTTTCTTCAATATTAATAGTTGGGACCACAGAGCATCGTCTGTTGGGAAAGCTAGTTCTTTATTTAAAAATATTTACATAATATGATTCTGTCGAAATAATTTTGTGCCGCAGTCACACAACTAAATACTTATAAATTTTTCGCTCAAAACGTAAACGCACTATACCTATATACGTCAAACTCTCTCAACCTTAGGATTAAGATCAAAGTTGTATCCTGCTTAACAGTACGCGGTCTTCCTGTTATTATACACACTGGTGATAATCCTGTCCCGTTGTCACAGTACCAGCTCTTGTCTCTAGAGATTGGTATCGACCAAATGGAATGACAAGACGTCAAATGGTTTTATTGACGTTTAAATTATCAATCTTATCCTGTTCGGTTGTCAAGATGTCGAATTGGATGGGAATGAATATGAATAATGAAGAGGAAAACTTTTCAATATAAAGAAACTTTGAATGCAACTGAATATTTACTAACTTCTTTTAATATTATTGGTAGAAACAATTATTACGCAATGTGAATTACTCATTTTTTATCTTCATTCTTGATCTTGTTTATGACATCTTTCCACACCATGTCCAGATCCCTCAGCTCTGCTTTGACGGAGCGGAAAACGGATGATGAGAGGGTCATTCTCGTCTTCGTGACCCTGATGGGAGGAAGAACAGCGCTCTCCTCGGCCAACTATCATTCGGCATTCTTAACATATATCCCAGCCATCCATCTGCTCTTCATGCAAGATGTATCATTATAAAGAAGTGATTTGGCCTACGGGTCTATCGATCCCTTTTTCGTCATCTCATCCTGTGATTCATGTTTTCCATATTCTCAATAAGTCGGTTTCCAAATCCTTTATTAACAGCAAAATAATATGGAAATTAAGTATTTAAAACCTCTTCCACCCAGTTTTAGTTATATGTTATGACATTTTCCTTATGTACTCGTACACGTACACGCAATATATGGTCACTCGATATTTTGAAAGTCTATTGACAGATGGAAACAAAGAGTATTAAAATGGAGATTCGAAGAGATTGACCGATGACATTGCTACTGCGGGTGGAAAGAAGTGGCGAAGACTAGAGAGGAATGGAGAAAATTCGAAATTCAAGGCCTTTGTCCAGCAGTGAACCAGAGAGTATAGAAAAAATGAAGCAGAAAGAAACGTTTACCATAGATAATAAAATTCTTCTTTTAAAAATAATATCGTCGAATTTTACATCTATTAGGTAGGTATATGAAAATGGAGAGCATTTTTGCGTTGTCATCGCATCACGCTTGAACGGCTGGACCAATTTCTCTAATTCTTTTATTGTCGTGTTTGCTTTTGTCAGGAGATGTTTCTTATGCAATAAAAAAAATAAGAAAATTTCGTGGAAAATTAGAAAATTTACGAAAACTCTACGTAGGAATCCTTATTAGTACATTTTACCATATACCTAATTATTTTTATTCCAATTTTGAAATTTTGACAGGAACTGTCATTTGTTAGAATGTTGTTGCGATTGACAGACTGCGGATGGAATTACATCGGTCAAATGATAATTTTATCACCATACAAATTCGAATTCAATATTCATACTCAGGAACACAGGACAACGTCTGTCGGGAAAGCTAGTAGGCAGGTAATAATAATATTAAAATGTGCATCACTTTCACTCAAATAAAAAGATATTTATGATAAATGGATTGATTGTAAATCGCTACCTGAGTCTATGAGCGCATCTCATTTTTATCTAAGGATGTTAAAAGGGGTGTAAAGTGTAAATAATGTATCCCAACACCTGCATATCTTCCCACGCAAATGAAATCAGCTGTTGAATGGAAACATGGGGAATTTAGGTATGCTTACACTCAAGCTATATAGGAGGTTCTAGACAGGTTTTAGAAGGCTACATAACCTCTTGAAAGCTAGTAGAACATTCAAATTGTCTCAGTTAAAATAAGATGTTGGAATCAGTCAGCCCTTACATGCTTTATGTAATTTCTTATCTATTAAGTAGGTATAACCTGTAAAGATTTCTAGAAAATGAAAAAAATGTATCTTATATTAATACATAACAGAAATTATCAGCATTGATCACTCTTTTGAGAGTGGATTGCCGCGTTTCAAAGCAGAAAAGGAGAAGAAATTATCAGCAATCAAGCACAAATTGACCGTAAAGCATCAGCGTCAAGCACAAATCGACCGTAAAGTCTGTGATTTATGCTTGATGCGATGATATACGAAACTGTATTATTTTGCATGTATAAATAAGGCACAGATTTCATTTTTGTTAATATAGGTATATTATCTAATATGGTTTATACAAAGTTTTTCAATACGATTGATTGTGGCACTGTTTGTAATTTATATTATTTGAAGAAAAAAAGAATTGAAATGTGAACTCTTCGAAATAATGCAATTTGTGAATTTTGAGTGAAAAAATTAATGGACATCGAACCTTGGCCATTTTGAAGACAGGGATTCTGACAAACACTTTATTGTGTTTAAAAAAATGCAATTATTATCCTACACTACGGTTCTCTGCCTTAACTTAATATCGTGAAAGCTGTAGACAACCGGGATCGAACCCACTTTTTTCTTAACGCTGTTCGAAAATTGGCCACCGATCCGCTATGCACTATACCAAACGTACAAAAAAAATCAACAACATAGCCAGGGAAGTAAGTTAGGAGGTACTCAGGCATTGTTTAATTTGGATAAACACAAAAAAAATATATAAGTAAATCAACATTTTCCCCCATTCGTTGAGAACCCACCGTGTTTCCTCTTTCCAGTATTCATTCCATGTCTTTTTTTTTCATAATTTATTTATTATAAAAAATCATATTTCTAACATAATATTTTTATAATATAAAATCAGCCTCCCACAGAATAGAAGGAAAGGGTTGCACTTCGACCATTTTTTTTGATCGACATGTGTTTCATTCTCCATATTATGAAACCTTTCCTTATTCGTAACAAAAAAAAATATTCCCACACTTTCGTAGCGTTACAAAAAAGGGATTTTGAATAAACAATCGAACACACACAAAAAAACTATAACAAGTTCATCGATTATTTTATCATTTCTTCTGATCAATCTGTGTTGTACCACCTGTCGAATTCGACCATTAAATTTGAATAAATCTGTAATGTATAATTTTGTTAATAAATAAATTATTCGGATTTGATTCGAAATATTTTAATGTATTTTTTTTTCTTCACAAACAGGTGTTTTTTTCCGAACGTATAACTTGTTAGCCATAATAATTATAATTTGTTTGATTAACCAATCGCTCCCGAATTGACCGTAGGAAGGAAAAAAAAAACAAAAGATATCTAAATTTATTCAAGTATCACTATTTTGAAACACCTGTCTAAAGCAGATTCCCTAACTATGAATTAATAAATTCCATTCATAAAGTTTTGGTCTCAAAGGGGTAGACGGAGAGAACGTATGTATATCACATTTCAAATTAATTTCTTCAAGAAGTAAGAAAAGTGGAGTCTAACCATAATCTACCAATCCATCTTGATGTAGATAATCCGCCTTCATGCCGTCTGAAATCCCGAAACCCGTACTGGCTAGCTGCTGCTATAAGTGCAGATTGATCGATGGAAGACAAATGGAGACAAGTATATTCTGAACGTCAGTAAGTAAACAGAACCTCGTAGCTGACCCGACAGAAAATCTGCCTGGTTCAACGCAACCCAGAAAGATATGGTGTAGAGTCAACCGTATAAGATGTGATGTAGGCTGCACCGTTTCAAACCTTCAAAAATGGGAATAGATGAACTCACCAGAATGCGCATGTGGGATGACACAAACAATAGAACAAAAGTTACATAAGATAAACCATTAAAAAGTATATCAACTATCTAATGGTGTGAACGAATTACGGCGAAAAATGATAGAAGCTTGCGCTCAGTGATACGGGCTGCGGATTACGGGAGGATAGGAGATGTTTCGACCTCCACGATGGTTACATTGATCACCTTGCCGACAGCAGTGATAAAACGATAGCAATTTCCCATGTAATCTAAATTATTGGTGTGATGACAGGACCTCCGGAAGTCACCATTATATAATGCGACGTTCACACGAGGCGAATATCGCCAGGACACTAAAATATCGCCAGCCAATAGAACCATGTGAACAGATTGTCGATAAATCTGAAGCGATAAAAATGGTTGAAAGCGGTATCGCCTCAAGTTGAACGCCTTTCAACTTTTGTTTCTGGTGGAACGATGCACGCATGCAGATATGCGCGGCGTCCGTATGTTCTGTTTCTTGACAGATGACAGCACTGCTCCAAATTTATTTCTCCTTAGAATCCAATTCTGCACCCAATATCTGCGTTTTTTTTTTATTTTTGCTTAATTAGGAGTGTCCTTATATCGTCTAAAACAACATTTTCAACTAACCCCAAACACTCCGTAACTTCTACCTCGCCGTCCGCCATTTTTAAAACTACGTCAAAATCAGCGCACCTGACAGATTGAATGTATGGCGGTGGACTCGTGTGAACACATCATACGATCGATGGGCGACCGAGCGATATTTTTTTTATGCAAGCGAAATCGTCTGGCCTTATATCGCCTCGTGTGAACACCGCATAAAGGAACGTTTAGGTTTCGATTTTTTACCGCTTAGCGAATAGCGCCATCTGTTGGATCGCTTTGGTGAGACAGTTAAAGCAACCATAATAACCTGCTACTAACTCGATGCTTCTTTGCCTGTGTTTCGTCTGTATTTACCAGAGCAGAATGTTTACGCTCATCGAATAAAATGTATAATATTAATGATATTACAGATAGCAAACAACAATGTTACTATAAAAAGACATAAAAATAAGAATTCACGAGAAAATACGCTCTGTTAAAGCACCACAAGACCTAGATATACGCTTGTATGAAAATACGTAAAGCGAATACTTACACACTTAACCGTTACATTTTAATGAGATTTTTTTATATTATTATAAACAGTGCCGCTTCTATTTTCCCAATACGACCATAAAAGGATGATGTCTAATGAGCCGTGTTTCGCTCTTTCGAAGCAGAGCTGAGGGATTTGGACATGGTGTGGGAGGTCATTAAAACATTGATCGAGCGCATTGAAGAATTCTTGTTGCCTCCATATGCCCTTAAGTTAAGGTGTAAAAGGAGTTTGAATTGGCTTGGAAAATGAGCCATATTGCATGGTATTGTGAAATTACCCATTTTATGTTTTATCTTTGTGCGAATTTTGTCATGGTTCTGTTGCATGTGGCCCGCTCTACTTAGGGATGACATCTGGTTTGACCCAGAGCATACAGACTATGTTCTACAACCTCAAATTTTCAGCTTTCCAGAAAGATGGGCACGAGCGAGAAACTTGGATGTGTGACTCGTAAGTAATTCCCTCTTTGAATAGTAATTTAGAACCTAAAACATGGATTGCTGTCAGTAACTTATCTAAAATGCAACGGAGAGTAATTAAAGCACTTGCATCAAATCAGATAAGGAATATTTATTAGGATTTGGGATAAACAAAAGATGGAAGTATCCTGCGAAACAGGTAGATAAGCATTTTTATAAAATAACTTCAATCGAGATCCAGAATGCTAAATGTGTTGAAGGATTGAGAATTTTTGACATCTTGCAATAATAGCTGGGTGCTTCAACTTTGACAGTTGATAGCGGCCATATTGTTGAAGAAACATCTATCTGTCATTAATTCAGTCTGTTTTGTCAAACCACCATAGATGGATACAGAGTTTGCGAACAAAACATCCAATTCAATAAAACAAATCAATTGGACTTGTTGTAGAACGCTATATCCGTCTATGACAATTTGGCAAAATAGACAGTAAATGACAGCTAATTGCTTCAACATGCTAGCTAGCCGCTATCCAATAACAAACTCAAGTAGCTCAACCCTATGCAAAGTAAGGTTATCTATGGGTTGAAAGTGCCAAATTCCCGGTTTGCCTGTAGGTACTCCATATTATTCAACTAGCGTTAGGTCAATGACTGCACTTGTCCCGCGCAGATTCTAGTTCCGTCTCTTTTTCACCAATGCGCCGCCACATTCCATCATCTCTGTCTCTTTTTTTTATTATGTGATTTTTTACCAGTCACGTTTAATGGACTGCAGTTTGGCTTTTTTAAGGTCAACCAAACTATTATTAATTGGAGGTTTTGTGTTAATTTTAAATTCGGGGTTTTTCAACGCTGTTTGAATTACATAATATGTTAGCCGATTTCTGCAGCCTAGTTGTCGAAGGCGCCAGTGTCATTATCAAGAGATCTCTTGTAGAAATCCTTGTTGGATCTGAATTTTACAAATGTTGTGAATATTCTACTCGAAGTTGACATGTTTTTCAGATTGGGCGCGACCAGTTAGCCAAAATAAACTCCTAAGACTAGAAGTCATCTATCACGTCGAAACAACTACTTAGAGAACCATGGTTAGATATCTGGTTAAACCCTTAGGCCCTGTTCTAATTGAAAAGTGATCGCGCGTCCGAACGTCGAGCGATATACAATGTTCCCAGTTTGAACGGTCAGTCAGCGTTTGAGCATAAAACGCTCGATGCGCGGATGCGCGAACGCTTTACAATTAGGACACACACTTACTTAGATTTTTTTGCAGTCAATCGATTCTGTCCTATTTTGAAAATTTGAAATCAATAGAGATATTATTCTGATGATGAAATACAAAAAAGATCCAGAAAATTAGGTTGACCAAGAATGCGGTGAAGGACGGTTCATATATAAGGCTCGGTACTAGCTTGAGCCGCGAGTTTGGTACGTTGCATCAATTTAATCAAAAGGTGAAGTGTGTACGTGATACGCAAATATAACACGAGGGTAATACGTGCATCCTTTTGATAAAATTGATGCAACTTTAAAAGTTCGCGGCGCAAGCGAGTATCGGTACTAAGGAGCTAGATTAAAGCAACGAATCGAATGGAAGTGGAACAACCTGATGGTTAAGTCACTAACTCTAGTTCTGAAGGTTGTGGGCTCTATTCCCAGTGCCTACCATATTCCTCTTTCACAACAAAAGCCTTGATTTCTGTGAAAGATGTCAAGGCTTTGGCTGACCGCAGATTGAGTTTTTAATAGTATGGAGACTGCTGGATTCTGCCAAGGCCCACCCGGTGCTTATGATCGTAAAGATAAAAATGTCGGGAACTCGCAATATTTTGAATCTTGAATTACTCCATCACACCAATAAATTGGCATATAGGTTGCATCTGGGAGGGCCTTCACAATATCAACAATTCAACATCTCTTCCTATTTATTTAAAACTAAATAAATATATTTAATTACTTATTTCATATATTATTCACGTGTTATAATAAAGTCAACTCTGTCAAATTTAGCAGGATGGTGACACTTTGTTAGCAGACCAATTTTAACGGTGAATTTCAATTAGATTTTATTATTTGGATTCTTTTTTTGATATACATACGTTAAGCTTGTGAATAAAGTATGAATTTTAAACTAATTGGCACCAATCGATGTTGTAAATCAACCATTAGAATTTATGATTTGGTAATTTTTGTTCAAAGTCGATGACACCTCGAATGACGATGTCGTTGACATTTAAGTTCATCAGCATCAAAATCATCATTGTCAAGTTTTGGCAGTTCATTTTGAATCCTCGTCCTTTCAAAAATGCAGCTCATATCCTGATTTATATCAATCACTGTTTTGCAGAAAAAAAATAGATCCATGCGGGTATTGGACTAATCCTCCATTGTGTCAAATTTTGCCAATCATCCATCCCCAGCTCCGCCTAGTCCAGCAAATTTCAACTCAGCTAAAAAAAACGACTGTTTCCCCTTTTAAGAGACTATATAGCACGACAAATTTTGGTTGTTTAGATAGTTGACTGAAATAAGTCCAAATCGTACATAACTCCACCCATACTCAAGAATATACATTTGTTTTGACACCAGAACATCAATTCTTCTACCTACACTTTTCCCTGGACCATATTTTCTAATGTCGATCGGTTAGTTTTCTAATAGAATGTTGTGACTTTCGTATGTTTTCTTAAAGAACTCATACGAAAGTCATACAAATTCTATTAGAAAACCCATCGAACGACATTCGAGAAAAGGAACCATGCATCCATTTCTCTTCAACGAGGTCGTCCTGGCGATCTGTTGAATTGGAATGATTATCTTAACATAGAAATATGAATAGAAAACGTTGTAAACTACCCAGTAACGGAATCTTTTGGAAGAATTAATAATTGGAATCGCTAAATAAGTATATTGCCGTTGTTTTGATAGAGCCATTACATTTACGAATCGAAAAATTTAATAACCTATTATGGTTTAAAATGAAAACGATTCGTACATAATATGGCAGACTATTTATATGTGTAGACGCGTATGAGGAGTAAAAATGTTTGTATAAAATTACCTCTACTAACTTTAATCATTGGTCTCTTCATAAAATTAATAAAAGTCAAATCCTACCAATGGGTTCGAGATCATTACATTAAAACCAAAGAAGTGCTACTAATCCAAGAGAGGGCCAAAGAGCAATGAAAAGGCCCTATGGACGGAATTAGAAACACTGCAATGAAAGCTAGAACAGGAGTGACGGATATTATAGAACGAGTGGCAGAGTTTCAATAGCAAAGGGCCGGTGGTGTTGCTCGATTAGACGATAAATGGACAAAGAAATCCTGTGTTGCCGCCCTAATACTTCTGCAAAAAAAGTCTGGCCCTCTCCCGCTTCGATGGAAGAACGACATCAAAACCTTTGACTCGCAGTGAATGCAGGTAACTCAAGATCGGAAGACGTGGAAGAGTCTGGAGAAGGCCTATGTTCTGGAGTGGACTTATTCAGGCTCAAAAGGAAGGAAGGAAGAGTGTTTATAATAGTATTCACCTATTACGATGGTATTGGCGTTGTGTCAGTTGGTCAAATGGCTAGTGTCGTTGTTTGGGACTGCGAAGGATGCGGATTCGAATCCTCCCGGCAAACCATTTTGCTATAATTAAATTTAAAAAAGCAACATGTGTATTGTGTACCCTGGTGAAAGGATGATAACAAAATGAAATGATTTCGGAACAATTTTTTAACACTGGCAATCAAGTGAAGTGACGACTTGGTCCATGTCCGCTCGAGTTTCCCCATTGACGATCCGTTTGGAGTGATGGACGAATGGCTTGACGCGATTGAATTTTGGACTGATGGATATCCGACTCACCCTGTTACTCACGCCAAAATTTTGGAGTGACATCGCTCCATTTGGAGTCATGGAGTGATTGTGTATGGCGAGTTTAATAGTAAGGCTCTCCTCATCATAATATCAATGCACATTATTTTACCTCTGCACTCGATTTCGATTGATTCGGATCTTCATATAAAAAATGTGGGTAGTATATATCTAGTCAATTATAAGATTCAATATTTAAATTATTTATTTATTGATGGTTCCACTAAAACTCTGGTGTATAAACATAAGTGCCACCGTTTAAATTGAAAATAATCAATAATAATCCGAATTAACATAAGGCCATATAAAATATAACTGTCAGCCAATATTAAATACGTTTCCACAACATCAAAGGCAACTTCCCATATTATATACTTACAATTGCGTGTTTCATTTACTATTATTTTATATACTTACTTAAGTGTATTTATGTATTTATTAACACAATGTAAATCTAAGGCCCGAAATTACAATGCAGGTTTAAGGTCCACCTCAACGTAAGGAGTAAGGACTAAGGAGTACATAATGCTTCGCTTACAGGTATTATCTCCTTAGCACGAATTTATGGCTTATCCTACTTGTTAAATTAAGGTACCTATACGCCATATGAAAATTCTAATCTCATCTAATCAGTGGCTCTACAACCCAGGTCGGGGCTTTGTCTCCTCAAGAGCTTGCCTCCACGCCTGACGATCCAGCGCGGTACTCCGCCAGTTGGAGATTCCAATCTGTCGGGCGTTCCGCACTTCACCATCCAGCCACCGAAGCTTCGGCCTTCCTGGTCTTCGTCTTCCGCTCGGCATGCCGTCCAAAATCTTCTTCGGCATATCTTCGCCATTCTTTGGATATGTCCAGCCCACCGTAGCCTGGCAATTCTTATATCTGCAGTGATGTTTGGGTCTTTAAAAAGGCATTTTAAACGTCTCTCTAACATAAATTAAAGTCTGGTTAAACTAATAAAAAGTTGAAAAATGGATAAGAAATAATATAAAATATGATATTTAAGTTAGTATGGAGTGAATTTCATGCGATGCCATCTTTGAAAAAATCTGAAAACAAAATTATTATCTTCTGCACCTGCACCCTCTCATTCTAGCATACGTAATTGCCCATTATTGCACAGTAGCCCATTTCACTTACTCCACAGTTTCGGGCGTTTTAGAAATTTTTCATACAACGTCAACCAAATTGCACATTATATTCTCGCGTTGATACCGTCTGAGCTTTGTGAAATATGGACGTTTTAGAATTAATTAATGTTATTATTTAATTAGTTTATTTTTGTTTCTGGGGGCGCAGTGCACATTATGCACTTAATATGAACGGGCCGCCTCTGGTTAGGACCAAAAGGTCCACAGGACAACGTCTATCGGGAAAGCTAGTTTTTGTATAAATTACAAATTCGAAATCAATATTCGTAGTAAAGATTACAGGATAACGTCAATCGGGAAAGCTAGTTTTTGTATAAATTACAAATTCGAAATCAATATTCGTAGTAAAGATTACAGGATAACGTCAATCGGGAAAGCTAGTTTTTGTATAAATTACAAATTCGAAATCAATATTCGTAGTAAAGATTACAGGATAACGTCAATCGGGAAAGCTAGTTTTTGTATAAATTACAAATTCGAAATCAATATTCGTAGTAAAGATTACAGGATAACGTCAATCGGGAAAGCTAGTTTTTGTATAAATTACAAATTAGAAATCAATATTCGTAGTAAAGATTACAGGACAACGTCAATCGGGAAAGCTATAGTAATATAAGAGTTTTTAAAGCTTTACTTATGTCCAAATCAAACGATATGTTGTGTCGCTTAGACAATATTAATTGTATATTTGAGACTACTTCAGAACAACATGAAATAAATTGATTTGAATTAAAGTACCTACTTTACGATAAAATAATCAATAAATCACGTGAGGCATATAAACGTGAATGCTAAATCTCTAGGTATTTCGTTATTATTAATTTAATCTCTATAAACGATTTTGTAACGATATTGTATTATTACTAGCTGACCCGCCCGTCGACCTTCGACCTAACCCAGAATAAAAAAAATAATTTGGACTTATTACATGAATTTACGACATAACAATTTAGCTAATAATTTATTGCATTACGTAATAGTTACCTATCGTTGATTCGGATGCGGGATGACGCTCGATGGGTCATAAGTTTGAATTCAAAACAATTCCTTTATAATTGCTTTACTTTTTAAATAATCCAAGAGATGGCGGTATAGTAGGAAATAAATCACATGTGAAACCTGATGTTACCGTATTGTATAATATGATTGAAAAAATAGACCCCGTTAAAACCAAATTTTACTGAATTATTATGGTAAAATTTGTCGTCGATGCGTCGATTGAATCAATTACATACCTATACGTCGGTAATTAAAGGCGACAAACAATATAGTTGCAGGAGTGAACTAATGTAGTCAATGCGGGGTTTTGCAATCGATGTATGTAATCGGGACAACGAACGGATTGTCGCCAAGAGTTTTCTAGAAAGAAAAAGGAGTTTAAACGATTCGATGAAGTTAATAATGTAGGCGAATTTGTTGCGACACACCGAGAAAATCCAAATCGATGCATTATTTATAGGGATTTCACGTCGACTTGCATTCTGCTTTTACTTGGAATAAAGGAAAAACTGTCGCATCGAGTTATTCAATCATCTTGAATCAGTGTTTTATACCGAACGAACATAGGGCCAGAGCTGTGAAAACAGAGTACGTTTCCTTGATCGTTGATAATATGGTCACCAAGGAAATAACAACGAGAAAGAACTGTCATCACCTATTAGAAGTGGTTGGTAGACTGGCGGTTACAACGCCGGCTTTCGTACTGTTTCGTGCGGACGTCGTGGTTCGGTCCCATCAGGTGCCGACCATCTTCCTCTTTCACGACACAAGCTTTAAGTAGCTTAATGTGAAAGAGTCAAGGGGTGTATTTGTGTTCACTTCGATTTATTTTCCTAAAAAAAAACTAAGTTAAGTGAATAAAAATTCTACAATCAGAGGGCGCTGTGCAAAAATTTGAATGCTGCGTCTGTTGCATTGAATTAGTTTTATTCCTCTCACAACTTTCAACGGATCAACTTTTTCGTCATCTTCACTCCTTTCATGAAACCGATTTTTTAATTTTTTTTTTATTTATTAGCCTTCCACCATTACCATCACTGGTGACCTCGGGGCTGAGCTCCCGATACGTATATATCGGTATGGCAAGTGGCGCCTTCATCAACATGACCAAGATATTATAGAAGGAGTCGGCGTTTAGTGTCGAGACGAAATGTAAACTGTTTGATGCGTGTGTGTTGTCCATTCTCCTGTATGGGAGTCCTGGCACCTGACTTTGGCCCAGGCACAAAAAGTGTCTGCATTCGAAACGAAGTGCCTCAGGAGAATTTTGGGTCTAAGATGGTACCACCGCATCACGAACGACGCTATACGCCGGCGCACCCAGCGTGAGCCCATCACCTCTACTATTATGTGGAGGAGATGGACTTGGCTGGGACATGTGTTAAGGATGCCGAATGACAGTTGGCCGAGGAGAGCGCTGTTCTTCCTCCCATCAGGGTCCCGGGGACGAGGAAGACCCTCTCATACTGTGTTCCGCTCCTTCGAAGCAGAGGAATCTGGACATGGTGTGGGAGGAGGTCATTAACGTTGCGCAATGGAGAGCTCTTGTTGCCTCCCTATGCCCCTAAGTGGGGTCTTAAGGGAGTTTGGATTTCGATTGGATCCTTCCACTCATTATTGAGTGATTTAGGTTATTTTTGAATTGAAAGATCCGCTAGTGAGGCTGTCGCCCCTAGAATTTGAACCCAGGCCACCCTGTACGCAATAAATTTGAATTTAATTTATCTATATTTTCTACTAGGTATATTTCGATTCGCATTCAACAACCTTACATTTGTAAAACGGATTGACTCTTTTGAAAAAAAAATCTGGTATTAATTAATTCTAGATTAAATGGTTATTCAAAAAATAATAAAGATATTTCCTTAAAATAATGAAAAAAAAATCGTAAGTTTTGCAAATAAATATTCAATAAACTGCAGTAGCATATCTTTATATATAAGTTTCTTATATGTTCGTTGATAAGTATGAAACTAAACTCCTCCAAAAAATCTGGAATGGTTTTTAAGGATGATTTCAGACTGATTTATACTTAGTAATTTGATCAGATATAAATTTCCTTTTAAATTAATTTATTTTGATGATTTGTTTGATTATTATTGTTTTACAGTTGTTCAATGTATGAAAATATTCTATGAAACATATACAACATTGTTTCTATAATAAAATTCAAGTGAGTGATGCATCTGTCTATCGAGATGTATCTAAAAAAACACAATGTAAATCACCATAATGTTTATAAAAAATCTCTAGAGATTTGGTAGACGAATCTGCGACATTCTAATCCTTTTTTTATTAGAACGATGTCCGTAGGTGTAGGTATAGAGTCATATACATTTTATTCGTACAAGTTTTCTTGTGTATTTGTTCATTATGTTAAGTGATCGAGCGAGATCTTTTAAAGTAACAAGGAAGACCTCCAAGCATTAGCATGTTCGAGATTTATCATTGGATCTACAGCGTGTGCCATGTCCTACAGCAAAAGACCACTTCCTCTACTTCCCTCAAGAGCCTACACAAACATGAACCAACGTAAGGATAAATAGTAAAAACTTGTACTGTAAGAACACAAAGTATGCAGTTAATCGAATACAGTCAACCGTTGATTATCGTTATTTACTGTGATTTAATTATTGTTTAAAGATATTTTCAACAGATGTCGTTAATTTCATAGTTTAAAACTATTATCTACTTTTCCTTACTTTTTCTTCTTCTTCATCTAGATCTTTCGATTTGTTTTGTTCAGTCAATTCTTCCGCGGACACCGACTGCCAGCTGTCTTGCCACCTCTTACGCGGTCTGCCTGGCAGTCTTCTGCCTTGTGGGATACCGTCAGCCGCCACCTTGGCTATGCGGTCGTTTCCCATTCTACGGACATGATTCCTCCAGTGTCTTCTTGACCTCTGTCTCTTAGGGCCAACGCTTCAATATGTAGATAAATGTTCTTGGTAGCCATCTATAAGATAAAGTTATGTAGTTGATAAAGTGATGGAAAGAATCTGACAGCCGCATCAATTGAAAACTATCCAATAGATGAATGTCTAGAAGATAACAGTGTTGCTATGCTGAAATTTAATGATTTCTATGGAAATTCTCATGGGTTAGTTTTTTCGCGCCAAATTTGGTGTCAGATGAAGTCTTGTTTTGACAATTAATGCGTATTGAATTAAATATTTAGTTTAGGTTCTAATGTTGTTTTTTGTTTCGCATATTATAATTTTGCAATATTATTTCTAAATCTTGAAATTTTACAATGATTTAACAGAAAGTTTGAGAATATAAAACCATTGCGATTACAATTTAGATTTTTTATTCCAGATTGTTTGTTTGGAAACCGGCAAATTGATATCTTTTGTCGATCGTAATTGAAGAAAAATATGATTTGTTCGAAGCTTCAAAATGATAATTTATTATAATATGTATATTTTCTCGTTATGTTCAATGATGATGCATATAATTATCATTTTAGTTTATGGAAAAACAAGTCGAAAGTTCATCACATTCACGGCGTTACAGGAGTTTCTAAGCGTCAGTGAACGTTATTTTGACAGCCATCCTAGAGATAAATCGTTATCCAACAGAAGGTACCACTTGTTAAAAATGGCGTCGCATATCCTAGACATAAGCGATATCTACACATTGATGCGGAAAATATCTCAAAGAAAGGCTTTTCTGTAATATATATTTATCTATCTACTGAATGATTCGTTGGGCCTTAGGGTTTTTAGGGAGCGAAGAGTCCTCATATGGAGAATAGATTTGGTTCTGGAGGTGTCAGCCCTAGTCTCAATTGCGTATGTCATGACAGGCCTGACATATGTCTTGTAGATACGCAATTTACTCTCTTTTCTCATATACATATTTATTTTCCCACACAATGTCTTTCAGACATCCCGCCATATCAGCTGCTTTAAATCATCTTTTATCCTTACTTGATTTTAAAAAATAAAGATCCGATGACAACTACCGGAATATTTTTAAAAAATCCTCCAATAAACAATTGCATTTCACTTACATTATACAGTCCCATCACTTCCACCATCGTGGAGAGTAGATGCGCATGGCTAAGACATATGCTAGGGATGTCGAATGACAGTTGGCTGAGAAGAACGCTATTCTTCTCCCATCAGGGTCTCGAGGACGCGGATGAGCCTCCCATACCGCGTTCCGTTCTTATGAGGCCGGATGCTGGAAGCTGCGCAAGATGGAGCGCAGTGGAGAGCTTTTGTTGCCTCCCTATGCCCTAAGTCACCTGTGTAAGTGGGGTGAAAAGAAGTGGGTATGTATGTATACATTATACTACTCGAAATATTATTTTTTTTATATTTTGCCCGTTGCCCGTTGACCTATGCCCGTTATAGCCCAAAACCGGTTTCATAGGAACGGTAATAATCCGAAGGTTGTTAAAAGGTAACACATTTATAACATAATATAATATTTGCATATTCCATTTTTTTGCCGAATCAGTGTAAAGTTTGCGCATAATAAAAACTGTCAAAAATTTTGTGTCATCATTCTTATCATCATTTGTGGCTATCCTGTAGATCACGTCAAACAAGCGTATTACGCACAGACTGGGTCATACGAGTATAAGTAAGTGCGTTAAACAAACATTCGTTTTACCAAATATGACTGTAGCAAACTAATTAATATCGATGTTCTTTGTAAGATTATTATTTGATTGTGGCTGGTCTATCTAGAGATGGAGATTGGTCTATGATACCTCCACATGCGTACATCACCAGTCAGTCCCAACCCTAGTCTAGAGCTTGTTCAAGTGAAGCAAATCTGAGCAAGGCAAAATAAATATTCTAATAATAAGGCACTGATGCATGTATGTACGTAAATACGGATATGGACGGATTCATCCACAATACTTTACTACAAAACATACATTTTTTCTGAATTACAATTAATTTTAGCCGCGTACTAATTCAGATGCGAGTACGTGCCGTTGCATCAGTTTTATCAAAAGGTCAAGTTTGTAAGTGGTCCGCAAACATAGCGCAGGTGGAACGCGTGCGTCCTTTCGATAATATTAATGCACGCGGCTCAGATCAGTACGCGGCTTCAAAGGCGTATTTCACAGTAGGTACAGAGTTCAGTAACGAGTATGAGTTATAAAGAAAAGTTGTTTTTCAAGTCAGTCAGTATAAAATTAATTATAAACACTATCAAAATGAGATATAGTAGATTTTATTGCAGACCAATAAAAATAAATAAATATTGAAATGATTTAAAATCCGCAAGGTAGAGGGCAGTGGAATTTGGCACTCTTTATCCCTAGATGGTGGTACAAAAAGAAGATTACGTTTGACATCATTCACACTAAATAAATACTGTGTTGAAAAGGAAAATGGTCCGTGTCGGGGATCGAATTTTCGATCTTTAGTAGAATAGTACCTAATAATATCGGCGACAGAACCGCTACATGCTATCAATCTATTAATATAAAGGAAAATGCCTAACTGACTGACTGACTCACTCGCTAAAATTTGACACTCTGTAATTAAAACTATTCGTGTACACTGTCTAGAATTGTCTATCAAATGGACTGACCTTTTCGAGCGGACAATGAGGACCACACTACATGGGCCCATAATAATTGTTTAGGGTTGGGAGGGAGTTGGTGAGAATGCGTGGCGATCACGATCCTCGGCATCGAAGGAACAACTGAAGAAGAGGATTCGTTCCTAAGCAAGTTATGCAGCTGGTCTGACAAAAAATCGCAAAAGAGATGGAGTATGATAAACATAACTTATAATTAAGTAGCATTCCTCAGAGTTAGTGAATACGATAATCTGACATTTATCGTAATTGTCTGTTCTGGCACGGTTCATACATTTTGCATGGTCAAGGCCCCTCGAACCATTAATCAACATGTATTATTATATGGTGGTCATTCCTGTTCAGGAGGTTTCGATCCGGCCGATATAGTTCATTATCTGAGTTCATATACTGGTAGGTACTTATGGTAAATCATTTATTCATATACAACTTCTACACAATATACTCTCTTTGAAAGTCCACAAAGAAAACATGAAGAAGTAACAAATGCTTAACGTTTATTTTATTGTTTTTCGTAATTTCTTTGTGGACGTATTAGGATAGTTATAGATACCGTCAAATTTTTGTCAGAATTTCAAATCTGGCATAGAAACTTCAAGTGAAAGACACTTCCACCAATTATTTTTGCTAGGGATTTCTTGTTAAAACTCTTTTACATTTACCCATCACGCCGTTTCTTGATCGGGGTAGGCAGAGAGTACGGACTTCCATTCTTTCCTACCCAAACAAACCTCTTTCGCTTCCTCCAAACGCATAACATTCCGCATACATGCTCTTCTTTTCCTTTTGCTCCTGGCTTGGTCCTCCTGTAAGATGGCACTGATATGGTCGGACCATGTCGTTCGAGGTCGGCCTCGTCTGCGTGCACCCATTATATTAATTAGATTTATATATCCTTTTAGTCATTCTCTCTTCGTTCATTCTCTCTACATCCCCATCAAACCACCTTAATTTATTCACTTTGATCCTAGTCACAACGCTAACATCCAGTCCAAATTCTTTTCTAATATGATCATTCCTCGCCTTATCAATAATTAGTCTCTTTCCGCATATCCTACGCAGTGACCTCATTTCTACAGCATTTATTCCAACTTAGCCAGCATCGTTTTTGCTCTTAGCTTCGATTAATGCGATCTCAATTTATTTATCAGTCGATATGTGAGGGTCTACCAAATGAAGCATTTCTAAGAAAGGAACATCCTCCAAATTCTACACGAGAGCTGCCTTTTCAATAGCATATCTAAGACATCTAGAGATGCTCAATTTATTTATCAGTCGATATGTGAGGGTCTACCAAATGAAGCATTTCTAAGAAAGGAACATCCTCCAAATTCTACACGAGAGCTGCCTTTTCAATAGCATATCTAAGACATCTAGAGATGCTCAATTTATTTATCAGTCGATATGTGAGGGTCTACCAAATGAAGCATTTCTAAGAAAGGAACATCCTCCAAATTCTACACGAGAGCTGCCTTTTCAATAGCATATCTAAGACATCTAGAGATGCTCAATTTATTTATCAGTCGATATGTGAGGGTCTACCAAATGAAGCATTTCTAAGAAAGGAACATCCTCCAAATTCTACACGAGAGCTGCCTTTTCAATAGCATATCTAAGACATCTAGAGATGCTCAATTTATTTATCAGTCGATATGTGAGGGTCTACCAAATGAAGCATTTCTAAGAAAGGAACATCCTCCAAATTCTACACGAGAGCTGCCTTTTCAATAGCATATCTAAGACATCTAGAGATGCTCAATTTATTTATCAGTCGATATGTGAGGGTCTACCAAATGAAGCATTTCTAAGAAAGGAACATCCTCCAAATTCTACACGAGAGCTGCCTTTTCAATAGCATATCTAAGACATCTAGAGATGCTCAATTTATTTATCAGTCGATATGTGAGGGTCTACCAAATGAAGCATTTCTAAGAAAGGAACATCCTCCAAATTCTACACGAGAGCTGCCTTTTCAATAGCATATCTAAGACATCTAGAGATGCTCAATTTATTTATCAGTCGATATGTGAGGGTCTACCAAATGAAGCATTTCTAAGAAAGGAACATCCTCCAAATTCTACACGAGAGCTGCCTTTTCAATAGCATATCTAAGACATCTAGAGATGCTCAATTTATTTATCAGTCGATATGTGAGGGTCTACCAAATGAAGCATTTCTAAGAAAGGAACATCCTCCAAATTCTACACGAGAGCTGCCTTTTCAATAGCATATCTAAGACATCTAGAGATGCTCAATTTATTTATCAGTCGATATGTGAGGGTCTACCAAATGAAGCATTTCTAAGAAAGGAACATCCTCCAAATTCTACACGAGAGCTGCCTTTTCAATAGCATATCTAAGACATCTAGAGATGCTCAATTTATTTATCAGTCGATATGTGAGGGTCTACCAAATGAAGCATTTCTAAGAAAGGAACATCCTCCAAATTCTACACGAGAGCTGCCTTTTCAATAGCATATCTAAGACATCTAGAGATGCTCAATTTATTTATCAGTCGATATGTGAGGGTCTACCAAATGAAGCATTTCTAAGAAAGGAACATCCTCCAAATTCTACACGAGAGCTGCCTTTTCAATAGCATATCTAAGACATCTAGAGATGCTCAATTTATTTATCAGTCGATATGTGAGGGTCTACCAAATGAAGCATTTCTAAGAAAGGAACATCCTCCAAATTCTACACGAGAGCTGCCTTTTCAATAGCATATCTAAGACATCTAGAGATGCTCAATTTATTTATCAGTCGATATGTGAGGGTCTACCAAATGAAGCATTTCTAAGAAAGGAACATCCTCCAAATTCTACACGAGAGCTGCCTTTTCAATAGCATATCTAAGACATCTAGAGATGCTCAATTTATTTATCAGTCGATATGTGAGGGTCTACCAAATGAAGCATTTCTAAGAAAGGAACATCCTCCAAATTCTCCACGAGAGCTGCCTTTTCAATAGCATATCTAAGACATCTAGAGATGCTCAATTTATTTATCAGTCGATATGTGAGGGTCTACCAAATGAAGCATTTCTAAGAAAGGAACATCCTCCAAATTCTCCACGAGAGCTGCCTTTTCAATAGCATATCTAAGACATCTAGAGATGCTCAATTTTTCAAAAACCTTTGGAAAAACACCCTTCTTGGTTATCATTGAGGGCACTCTGACATTTGGCTGATTTCATACACACTGCGTCATTACACTACGGAATGCTTCTTCAATTGTTATTCCAAATTTCGGCTATACATCATCAAACAATTTGACAAGATTTCGGAACGATTCCTCTGAAAATTATGAAGGTTCATTAGATGTTCTCGTCATTATAGACAGTCAAGATGCTACAAAGATAACTAACTACGCAAGTCATTAAATCGCGTGCCACCTAGTATTACTCGCTTCACTAATGCACGAAGATATTACGTATACGATTCACTTGAATGCAATTCAAATCTGCAAACCATTATTTGCCTTAATGACAACATTACAGGTTATGTTGATTGTATTCCCTCTTTGTAGATATTTTTGTTGTAAAGTATAGATGATTTCCTAATGATTCGGTTGCTGATTGACTTTTGAACAGCTCTTTGGTGGTTTGAATCACTGCGTTTTCTGTTGCCCTCAGAGTGGTAGTTGGGGCTAAGACTAACCTGACTGAGCCACGTTCTGTTACTAGGCATTAGGACCTCATATTGAACATTCTTTGATCGTAAATCCATGTCAGCGAGTCAACAACCTTGGAAGTCTCAGGTTATACCTACAAACTCGAGAGAATTCAGGATTAATATTGACGGTTGGGTCAGATTTTTCAAGCGTTTTCTGTTTGAAAATTCCATCCGGGGATGGACGAGGATTCTTGAACCGAAGAAAGGTGTTAATTGGTATATTTTGTTAATGTAAATATTTGCATGAAAAAGTTGTTATTAATGGTACTTACATGAAGTACAAGTTTGTAGTGGATCAAACGAAAAACATTGGATCACACATTAGAGTCTCAAGGAAAACTGAAAGATGCGATGCAACAAAGTTGTGCAGAAAAACGGCGAAATGGAAGAAGGCGTCCAGAACCACAGCCAACAGAGACAACAAGTTAGGGGGGTGTCAGGACTGGAACATAAAGTCAAAGCTATAATCGGAAGTAATTAATTATTTACAGCGTGATAGAGCAAGTCTATAATTTGTCTAATTAACATTCTGGTATTTGAACCTGTTTATATCGGATCTTTCATGGCGAATCCTTTCAAACATAAATTCTAATCAAGCCAGAAACTCCAACAAGCAAAGACAAGATATTTTACAAAGGTTGTATGCCGTTATTTCCGGAAAACTCCTGTGTAGTCCAGCAACAACTTAGCTCAAAGTTTGCAAATACGTGGGTATATTATTGTGTTGCAGCAATAATGGCCTGCAAGAATCTGCTTGCTGAACGAGAATTGGTACATTGAATGCCTTTTTATAGGCTGTATTTTATAACCAGAGTCTTTAAGGTGCAGATCTTTAAGTAGATAAGTCTAAAAATATTACTATAGTCTCGGTTTTTTAACAAAAACAAACTTCTAACCATTGAAAATAAATCGACAAAGTACAAATGACTTTGTGACAAATGAAACCGTCTGATCACGAACGATGCAACCTCCAGTGACAACGATAATCCTGAATCGTAGGCTGATCTGGGTCGGTTATGTCCTCCGTATGTCCCCCACGTCTCTAGATTATGGAAGCCTAATTTACACACCGGGTGGTATAAGAAAACGTGGCAGACCAAGACTAGACTAGATTCCTATGACCAGTGGGGTTAGTACGAGTTTAATCGAAAGCTAATAAGCGCTTATTAGCGTACAAATAGTGTTCGAAAACCATTCGATCATTTTTGTATGGAAACTTTTCGCAACTCTTTCGATGATCGTTTCGATATTCGATCATCGAAAATTTATACTAGTGGTACAGTTCTTGGTCTCCATTTGGGTTTTCTTGGTCCATCTATCATCTGTTGCTCTTGCTAAATGGCCGGCCCAATTCCACTGTAGATCGGAATGATGCTCGATATCTAGCCCAGGATAGATATGCTTGGCGAGGCTTTGTGGCGACCATATGATCTGCTTAGGGGCGAACTTAGAACTTAGTTAGTAATGCAGTACGTTATCATCTAATTAGAGACTCATTGCATTAGGGCCTTTGCCCAAGTGATAGACAATGCCGGGGGACCTGACTGGCAACGTCAAGAAGGAGACACTGGATCTGACCTATTCTGGACAATGTGACTGAGGATTAACCTCCATTAGTTTGGGTTGCTGAACCATAAGAAAGCCTGATTTTTTAAACCTCCGTAAGCTGGTAGTATTTTTTTGCAATCGCTATTAGAGACATCTATTGAACAATATAACTAGGGCTTTCTTTAATTAAAGTGACATTTACTCTTTGCGATGGTTATCTTAGACACAGTATTGGTTTTATTAAAGTTTATTTATTTACTTGCAGCGAGATTGATGGTCAGATAAATAAATAAACAAAATAAGGTAGGTATGTGGGTATCTACTCGCGTTAAACTGGTTGGAGTGCACCCAATAAGGATCTGAACGAGATTGTCCTTATAAGGAGTTCTCAGAAATATGCCGTAAAGAAGGTAGAAGATACCTACAATTGTGGTTCAAATAGCAAAAGGGATTGGATCTCGACGCTAATAATTTAATCTTTTTTATCTTTTTAAAATACATATTTAATTTTGTTAGAGTGTGTCTTTTTATGTAAATTCTCATTAAAGAGTACCAGGAACTTGTATCGATCTATCAATCAATCAATTCTCATTTTTGACCCCATAAGGAGCAAAGGGGTGGAAATAAAAGCCTTTTACACGCTCGACCCTACGCAGGTCCATAGTAACACTTATTATTGATATCAATTTTCATATCAATGTTTAAACTGGTACTTTTTTCTTTTCAATTTGTTGATTTAGAGGGTTTTTCCAATCGTGAGGTACATCCCCAACTATCCTTCCACCTTTGGGGATGTCATAAAAGTGGGGGAGTGTGGGTGTATCCATTTTTCAGGGAATCAAAATTACACTAGGCCAATAATTTCTCAGATATTTTGAAAACAGACTCTTGGTTATCCTAACAAATAATACACATATTATATCAATGGCGGGCTTACCATCGATCTCTTGCATCCAACCATTATTTTGAACATCAAACTAAAAAACACAATACCAAAAAAAAAAAAACAGTTTGTAGTATGTACATTATACTCACACCTATCAAGGAAATAGGAGAATGAGATAGGAGAGAAAGGGACATCAAGGATTTACCTTACATTTGAGGAAAAAAAGTGCTTTCTCTTTAATATCTTGAACGAATGCAGTGATTCCTCAATTCTCAACAAGCTGTTGAAATTCGTCGTGAGTGATGGCACCTATAGAATCAAGGATGGATTTGCCAAGTATTGGAATTTCTCTCTGAGGTAATACGAAGCGGACTGTGAGTAGAACCAGATATTTTTGAACTAGGGGCAGAATCAAATCCAATTTATCAGTTCTTTTCAATGACCCAAACTGTTTTCGGTCCGAGCAATCATCAAACAATAATATATACCTATACCTAACATTCTACATGTTAAATCTTGTTATTTTCAAACAAAAATAGCATGTTGACATCACCAATAGAACTTACTGTAACAACACAACACGTTATAGCCACGTGGATTGTTTGATATTCTTGCAGTGTTGTTTGGCAGTGAGTGTTGTCTTGTGTTGGGGAAATGGGTCAACAACAGCTCCTTGCGAGGCCCCAGAGAGAGAGTAATGCCCCGCTGAGTAGGTACCCGACACTCATTATAGTTTGCCAACAAGACCGCAACGAAAATTATTACCAAGACTTTTCTACGAAAATAAATCGATATCTACAATTTTCTATGGGAATACTTCATTATTTTCTGTCAATTTGTAATTTTTCATTTTTGTCTGTCAATGTTTATTATGTTCTACAGAAATACTTCATTATTTTCTGTCAATTTCTAATTTTTCATTTTTGTCTGTCAATGTTTATTATATTCTACAGGAATATTTCATTATTTTCTGTCAATTTCAAATTTTTCATTTTTGTCTGTCAATGTTTATTATGTTCTACAGGAATACTTTGAGGTGGTTGATAGACTTACTTTACTTTTTGTATGGCTTCGGCATGAAATTATTTTCTTAGCAAGATTGCTGCGTCCTGTTGTCTTTTGAGATTAGATTAGATTCTCGGCTCCCGTCCAGAAAGCCACTGCACCGCCTCCGTGGTCGACTTGTGGATGTCTGTCCAGTCTCCTTCATACCTTCTTCCTGAACACTCCTCCACCAGGTGTTGTATTGTTTGGGAGGGAGCCCCACAGTCGCACTCGGGGGATTCCCTCTTTCCCCATTTCCACATAAGGTAGTTGCAGCAGCCCTGACCAGTGCGGATTCTGTTCTGCTGAACCCAGAGTCGTCGGGGGAGATTGTATCCCGGGACTCTGACAGTTGGGTCCTCGATCAGGCTTTTGTTCAATAGGGAGTCCACGCTGTTCCATTTCTCTCTCCAAGCCCCGGTCAGGTTGAAATTCTCCAGGTTGATAGACCAGCGGTTACGACGCCGGGTTTCGCGCTATTTCGTGCGGAGGTCGTGGGTTCGAATCCCGGCCGTGTCGACCATTTTCCGCTTTCACGACACAAGCATTTGCTTACTGTGAAAGATGTCAAAAGTGTATTTGTGTTCACTTCGAGTGAGCACAGATTCATTTTTATAAAAAAAAAAAAAAACTTCATTATTTTCTGTCAATTTCTAATTTTTCATTTTTGTCTGTCAATGTTTATTATGTTCTACAGGAATACTTCATTATTTTCTGTCAATTTCTAATTTTTCATTTTTGTCTGTCAATGTTTATTATGTTATACAGGAATGCTTCATTTTTGTTTGTCGATTTCTAACAAGAATGCCGTTTTTGTCTATATAATATATTTTTATGGCCAATGGCCGTGTGTGATTATAAATAAATAAATGTTACAAACTTTCTACAGGAATTCTTCATTAATGTTTGTCAATTTCTAATAATTCATTTTTGTCTGTCAATGTTTTTTATTTTTTATTACAGGAATACTTCATTATTGTATGTCAATTTCTAATAAGTATTTATTTTTGTCTGCCAGTGTTTCAGATTTTTTAAATGCTTATTTCATTACCTATTGTCTTGAAATATTTTAAATTTTCTAAGAAAATAATTTATACAATCGGTAAGTTTGTTCGTTACTTAGTATTTGCGTTGAAAGACTGTTCTAATTTTTTTATACATTCATAAAATATGATATAAAACCATTCCTAATAAGGGAAATATATTTAATGCTGTTTTTATTCGTCTGTAAGACGACAATAGTTGACTATGACAATACATAATAGTTTCCGTGAAAAATATTATACTAACGATACTTGAACTAAGGTTCCTATACCTGTTGCTACGGGGAAAAAATATTTATATTTTTTAATAAAAATTAATCTGTGTTCCCTTACAGTGAACACAAATACACTCTTTGACTCTTTCACAGTAAGCTACTTAAAGATTGTGTCGTGAAAGAGGAATATGTCGGCACCTGGGATCGAACCCACGACCTCCAGTACCAAACAGTACGAAAGCCGGCTTCGTAACCGCTAGGCAGGCTATTAACCACTTCTCAATTGTAGATAGTCCTTTATGTGATAAAATCGGGTCACATTAAGTGACATAGGAAAATAATCAAATTATTCATGACTATTTTCAATACCCTGTCCTACAAATCTGCTGACGCAATTCGTATAGTAATCACAAACCACGCTATTGAATGAAACTGTGAAAATGCCTTCAAATGGTTCAACCAATAGTTCTTTGGTAAACATGAGTGAAATTTCCAATCTCTTTTGCTCTGCGCTGCTCCAGATAATTGGGAACAGGGCGCTAAAGACAGACCAGAGTGGCGTGCGGTGGTCGATCGCTCGGCGGGAGCTGTAGCCCTAGTGTAAGTTTTCGATGATCGAATATCGAAACGATCATCGAATGAGTTTCGAAAATTTTCCATTCAAAAATGATCGAACGATTCGATCGTTTGATTTTAGAACACTATTTGCACGCTTATAAGCGCATATTAGCGTGCAATAAGTTTTCGATAAAACTCGTACTAGCCCCACTGCCCTCCGGAGGAGGGAGGTTTTCAGAGCGAGGGCTCTCGACCGGCGGCAAAACGTTCCACCTGTGTTGCTGGAGTGCGACGTCTGTGGTAGGAGCTGTGCCTCCAGAATCGGCCTGTTCTCCCACAGGAGGAAGCATCTCCATACGAACAATTGACTGCGTCGGTATCACTGTGTAGGTGGTACATTGTAATACTTTTATTTTAACCTTTGATTTAATTTATAATTTATTCATGGTTTTTTTTTATGTTTTTTAGTATTTTAACAATTATAGGCAATTTTAAACATGTATATGCTGTTTATTTTTTTTAATGTACATGTGTGTTTTTTATCTTTTTACATACTTTGACATTTTTTAATTTTTATATCTATTGACATTTTCAACGTTTAAACATTAACTCATGTACCTACAATTTATTTTAATACTCTTGGAAGCACGAAGGGGATCCTCTACTCCGAGGCCCAGCTACAACAACTATTTGACATTTCTTGCCATAGCAAAAGGTTTGTTTAGGAACCTGTGATCAAATTTAGTATCATTGATGTAATATTTTCAGCGTACACCTATGATTTTTGTTATTGCCGTAGCAACGAATTTCGACTTACAGAGATAATAACAATATTTCAACATGAAAAATTACAATATATTACGAAAAATATTAGTTTGTATAAAATATTTTTGGGTGACCAACAGTGATATGTTAAATAATTATAACACGTCTCTCGTGATCAATGATTTTAGAAAGCAAAACATAGAATAACCACAGAAATAATCAATAGGTAGACAATATTTTGCTGAAATTTGAAATTAATGAGAAGATCAAGGTTACTGAAAACTGAAACGCATGGTGAGGATTTGCACAATTCATAGTTGTGTCTTAATCAATACCTACCTACTAGTTTCATCGAAATCCTTAAATAAATCATTTTTTTAAAACATGAATTAAAACCAAAATGAAAATAATCCTAGATGCTTGCTATTTATAGCTATTTGAAAATGTTCTAATTAATAAACAAAAGGACAAATTAACAAAAACGCACTTATTCCAAATTCAAACAAACGTAATGTTACCGCTATTTTAACAATCATAGACAAAATCGTGCTAGTATGTTTGTAATATTATTATCACAATGAAAACAAATGCTGTCTACGGCCGCCATTTTACTTTTTAGCCAGCTCTATCTCTTTCTACGGTTACGCAATCTTTTACCGTTAGAAAATAATAGCACTTGGTACCTACCTACATGCCAAGAGCTCGCCAACTCAATATCCAGTTTATACATAAGGCAATAAGTAGGCGAGTACTTCCCATACTATTATTCTTTATTACATTTTTTCTCTGTGGTATTGAAAATAATGAGGTTGTGTTATTGTTTTGTTTTTTTTTATCTCTTTCTCTCTCGTGTGTCTATGGTGACATAACAAAATGGAGGTGGAAAATCGTAGTACATAGCGCCATTGGCCGTGACATCTAAAATGGCGGGCAGGTATTATGCAAGCTTGGTTTGTTATTCTGAACTTTGTGTCGTTAAATGTTACACATTTTTATCTAGACTATTATCTTGAGTACTCGTTGTATTTACCTTAGGTTAAAAACAGTATAGCGTCGATAGAAACACGAAGCTAATAAACAAATGGAAATGAGTCCGAACAAAGGAATTGGCTTTGTTTATTTGATTTTCGCGCCGTTTGACGCTTATAAGCTAGGTGACTTACAGGCTTATTCCTACTCGTGGAGTTCTTCAGAACTATTATTTCCCTAGCTTTGATATATAGGATAGACCTTACACTTATGTAGATAATATGGATATGAAGGGACCATGGTAAGGAGGATATACCCAGTACCTCTACATCAGTGGTCAAAGGAGACGTTAGGTCACTTGACCAAAACTAATTGTTGCAACTAGGAGATGTGAATACTGTTAGGATCTGTGTAGTGTCTATCGATTGTAAAAAAGCATGATTATGGAGTCTTCTTGCGGAGAACAGCAGCCAGGGAGAGCCTTCCGGTGAAGGGACCGAATAAGGGACATTGGTTCAGAAATGTCTGGATGTAATGTAATATGCAAGTGAATAAATCAAAGAAGAAGACATTTGTTTGAAAGGATCTTTTCTTGGCAGGTTTTTTTCTTTTTGGGGGTATATTTGCGCTCCGACCTGTAGTGGGCTCCTGTGCTTCCACTACTTTCTCATGGTGTTTCCCAATTGGAGCTTCCCCACTAATCCCTGTTGCTTCAGGAAGTCCAACATTAGGAATGGATCCAAGACGGCCAAGTCCTCTACCTCTATCCTGATGTGTTTACCAAAAATCTGGCATGTTAGATGAAGTCCTTCCGCCATCTATCTAAAACCTTGAGTCAGCAGAGAGAATGTTAAATTTACCTACTTAACATACTCTCAGCTGACTTTTCAAAAAATCCATACGGCTAGGCTAAAACCAAAAATACTATAAAATATTAATAATTATTGCGTCATTGTCAGTTAAGAATTGGTTTAAGAATAACGTCTATTTGATAAGGAAATTTTAGAGCTGGATATAATAATAATATAATAGTATGATTGTCCCGTAGATTTTGTCCTTATTCCCGGTTGTCCCACTTAGCATTAGACAGAACCTCGCGAATATCCCGTTAAATCCAAGGAAAGTTTCATCTGGCACATTTTTATCTGTACAATCATAACTCCATTAAAATCCAAAAGCTAACAATATACGCAAGACAACTCATAAAAAAGTGGTTTGAGGCAAAATACCAACTCCTACTTTTGAACGGTCTGTATTTCATGACCTTTTTACAAAAGCATCAAGGATTAACGTGTAGTCCGTTCCCACATCAAAGACATAACTTTGCAAGTTTGCCTCCAGGTATCGCTGTAATGAGGCCATTGGAAGTTTTCTCAGAATTAGATTGATACAACGCATCGAGTGGGCGTGTGACGTAGTTTGGACCTAAAGGTTAAGTTCAAAGATCAAAAGAACTTGGTCCCAACAATTTCTGTTACTGCGCGAATCATAGTTTCTTTTTTATACTGTCTGATACTTTGAACTATCTGGTTTTAAATTTTTTTTTGTTAGGTAGGTACTTTTGAGGTTTATGATACAAAAACTTGTTTTTCCAAATTTATTGTTTTCTTATATTTGAGGAAGGTAATTAAAGTCTTATCAGGATCCTGTGCCTCTTTGAAACGTAAGTACTTTGTCCAGTACAGATTTTATTTAGGGCTGACCAGATCTTTCTTGGTAAGTCAAAGCCAGATGGGGTTTTTGTTATTTTTTGCTGCAAATTCACTCCGTTCTGTGATCGATGCTTCGAGCACACGAATCAAAGTTGCAGTCCTCGTCAATATGTGTGGCTTTTCTTAGTGGATGATTTATTGATTTCAGCCAACTTCTGTTTGAGTGGAAGTTAAAGTCTGTTTTTGCTAGTAATGCCGGGCTTTCGATGAGTGTAGACAACCTCTGGCACTATAAGATCTACGCCCACTTATGACTGCCTGTCTTAAGTCACATCTCGCCGCCCAGTATTCGATGAACTGAATGCACTCAACAAGGAATAATTCAAACTCATCGATTTAGTCAAACTCCTTTTTCTCCCTCCTTTTGGATGATTTTATCATTACTGAAATACGGATCCTGATTGCTGACGTCCCTATGAGATTACTGAGATACGACCACAGCAATTGTGCTGTTATCCATCCTTCCGTTAGGTAAGAACCTTATTTTCTATCGACACCGATTTTGCAGGTTCTGCGTGTCTGATCATTGGATCTCTTAGGGATCTTGCCGCTATTAGTTTCTAATGTTTCTAAGAGGCTATTTTGTTCGTATTGTGTCAGTTTTGCTGTGTCAATTAATCATCTGAATCTCCCTTAAATTGATGATCTCGAGAACTGCAAGTGTGACCGTAATGAAAAAGTATAACCAAAGGTCAACAAATTTGAGGTGTTATCATAATTGCTGCTATATTCGAAGCCTCATCAAAAATATAATATTATCAGTTATTTTAAAGATCACAAAATTTTTTACATACCTACCAGGTTTTTCTTCGTCTTAAGAGACCTTGATGGAAGAAAGAATAGCGCTCTTCTCGGCCTACTGCCTTTCCACATCATTAAAGCAGATTACATGCTGTCTTTATGAATTCAATTCTATTTGATGAATTTATTATAAGGTATGCGCATAGTATTAGCATCTCTTGGAGTTGGTTGCACTCTGCTACTTCCGTCCAAGAACCATCATCCCGGCCCACACGTACATACGTAATGTTCCTCCAAGTACCGCCGGCACATCTCACTCGGGTTATAATACTTACGTTTACTAAGCGCTTCTAATTTATGCGTACACGTGTAGTGAAGAATACCTAGTACTTACTTACTTACTTACCACGTACCTTCAAGATGCACTTTACATAGTAGTCGCATATGGTTGATGCATTGGTATTGAATGTCAAATAAACCTAAGATGTGTTTTTACCGCAGTTTAGGTTATTCTCAGATAACAACGACATGGTATCGAATTTAAGCCAGAAAGGAGTCCCACAGGGGTGCATTTTGTCGCCTATTCTTTTAAACATTTACGGAGAATACAGAAGATCATTTGATAATTGGGAAGGCTGTTTACCTACAGGGGGAACAAGATCAATCACTTGCGGTTCGCAGACCACGCTCTTTGCGCCGTCTGAAGGCGAACTTCATGAGTTCATTAAAACAGTAGAAAGGGAGTGAGAAGTTCAAATCAACAAGTTCAAGACAGAAATAACGATTAAACAAAGAGTTGGTCGTCTCATTCCAACTGGATAACTTCAAGACCTACAGATAATTCAGGAGTTTATATGGGTAAGGTACCTCGGTTCAAGAGATGATTCATCACACCTTAAGATCTTGAGCAAGTCTTATTTATGAAGGCGCTTATAGTACTCAAAACTACTATGTAAGATTCTTCAGGCGATATATTCTCTTCCGCCTCATACCACCTTTCAATCCATACTATATCACCGATAGAACACGGAATATCTATTTATTTTTATGTCATGTTGACAGTTGTTATTTACTCAGCATTTTACAAGAAGACAGTAAAAGTGCATTTTGAATAGCGTATCTGAGTTTTTTTTTTTTTTTTTAAATGAATCTGTGCTCACTCAAAGTGAACACAAATACACTATTTGACTCTTTCACAGTAAGCTACTTAGCTTGTGTCGTGAAAGAGGAAGATGGTCGGCACCTGGGATCGAACCCACGACCTCCGAACGAAACAGTACGAAAGCCGGCGTCGTAGCCGCTAGACTACCAACCACTAGGTACATATGAAAATTATTTTAAGTAGGTACATAACTTGGGAACAACGCCAATGGGTAATCGATTTTGGCTGCACTTCCTAAATATAAGCTAATATTTTAGAATATTTCAAGGCAGTTCCTATATAAAGTCTCTTCCAGGCATTACTTATCCACCACTGTGGGCACAATGTGTAGAACCAGTCAGATGGGGTTTGATGAGTTACGAGACATATTACAGATGGCGTAGTTTATTAAAATACGTGGAAATACTCGTCTTCTGGTTGTTTCCTATGATAGCAGTACCTGCCTGAATAATTGCTCTTACAAAATGATAATATTATTCTTGAGTAACATTGCCGCGAATCATGGAGAGTCCCGTTACACTCTGGTAGGTACTAGTACCTGCTGATGTTGTTGCGTATGGTGAATGGTGATAGCGAGAAATTCTTCTTCGTAGGCTGGCCTTGAAGTACCACTCGACAAAAGTGTTGTAATGGCTTACAGTCGAGTTGAGCTAGTCCGATCCCAAAATAAAATCTTATAAAATACAATACTCTCTTTGTGACTCGGCATTGCGAGGCAACAAACCACTTTGCGTGGTTTCATAGAACTCCTTCATATCCAAAACCCTCAGATCCTTCAAAGGCATGGAACACGATGTGAGAGGGTCTTCATCGACTTCGGGACCCTGATAGGAGGAATTAAGGCGCGTTCCTCGAAACTATTACCTATTCGGATTTTATTTTTTTAATTACCCCCTCAATCGAGTCGCTCCAAATCCGCAATAGTAAGAAAAAAAATGAAACAGGAAAATTTAGCGCAAGGAGAACGAAAGAAGAAAAAAGGAGCAAGCTATTGCAACACAACAAGCTGACACAAAAGAAACCACTAAATCTATTTGTTTATTTAATGTCATATACATTGAACAAGCTTGATGTTCTCAAGTGGGGCTCAAAGGGAGTTTGCACTGGATTAATTGGATTTTTTCATTTAATTCTGTTTGACTTATTTAGGACATGTGAATAGGATGATAATATGGATAGGAGCGCTGCTCTCTTCCCATCAGGGTCTCGAACAGAAAGACTCTCTCACACGTTGCTTCGTTCCTTAGAAGGAGAGCTGAGGGATTTGCACATGGTGTGGGAGGAGTTTGAAGGTTGAGGTTCACGTCGAAGTTGCGCATGATCGAGCGTGGCGGAGGACTCGAATAACTTCCCCACGACCCTATGTGGGGTCACACAGAAAGTATTGAACAGTATTGCCCTGGCTTAGAGAACTTCCCAATAAACACCCATCTGCTGTGCGCACAGGTAGGTACTCAACTAGCAGCTACTCCTCATTTCCTCCAACCTGTCCTCCGCAGCGACAGGTTATTCAAGATATTATTTAAAAAAAATCTCCGCGGATGAGGATCGCCACGTCGTCTCGAGTTCAGTGCACATCCATGATGATTCCGTATGATAATCGAGATGGTGCAAAGATAAGATGGGATGGGACATGTGTATCCATCTTCTTGTAGTGGATTCGCATAAATAAGACAGCAGAATTTATATCTGCCTCATTCTTGTAGAATTCTGTTAGGGCTACATATGTTTGATACTTTAAAAGGATCAAGTGCAGATTGCATAGGTATGATTTACAAAAAATGGTCTACTTTATTGTTTACAGCGTCTGCTTCAGCGTTACAGATTATACCTTTAAAGATACAACACGATGATAATATTATGAAATATTTAAAAAAATACCCAAAAATTAGGGATCTTCATAGATCATTGGATTAGCCATTTGAAAACTAGTGCATAACGCAATCCTGTTACCATCGATCACGTATGGATGTGAAATGTGGAAATGGACGAAAAAAGAAGAATGTAGTATGAATGCGGTAGAGATGAGAGCTCTACGAAGAATATGTGGAAAGAATCTGTGGGCTATGGAATGAGAATATTAGGAAGGAATGTGGTATGGAAGTTAGTGTTGTGACAAAGATGATAGTCAATAAGTTGAGATGATTTGGAAACATAGAAATAATGGATGCACACAGAATTATAAAGAAAGTTTATGAGACTGAAAGGAAGGTGTAAAAAGGCGTGGCCGACCGAGAATGACGTGGATCGGAATACCTAAAAAAAATACCAGGTCAGAGATAAGAGAAATAAGAGTGGTTATATGAGAAATATTTCGTCTGGATAGGAGTGGAGGTCACGGGACAAGGCGAGATGGGTAAAAAAAATCTTTTGAAAACAAAATTACTCATTTAAATATTGCACGGAATCTACGTTTGATTTTAAATACAAAAAAATGTAATTCAAAACTTATAATCCATATTGTTTTATAAACATTTCTATACAAAATATTTAAAGTAAGACGGGTATCAGCCAGTTATAAAAAAAATTCTCACAGTGTTGAAGAGTTTCATAAAACGCGTTGATGTCTTTTACATACTATATTTTCTCCGTAAGCACAGATAGAGGGAAAATACAATTTTTGGAAAAAGCCAGTGTATTTTCCTATAAGGTAATTGGGTAACGGCGAAGTCAAGGGGTCTATGGAAATGTCATGCGCATTGAAGGGCCTTTGAATTTCAACTCTACTCTCACCTTCTTCTGTTACGTCGGCCCAGACTGAATCCGCAGTAAAAACGGTCCCAGTGGATTCTGGGGGTTGAAAAGCAGACAGCAGAGAGTAAAGGGAGAGCCTCCCATCCATATTCACCAAGTTTTATCATTCCGGAATCAGCCCAAAAAAAACCATACCAAGGTTTCATTCAACCAATGCCAAATAATGATGCGTTACATGCGGGTAGGTAATTAACTGATGGAGGGTCCCTGATAACAGGAATCCTCAGGATGCCTAACCTCTATTAGAGGATCCACCTGGAACCTTTGCAGAGAATATGAAAGTGGAGGGTACTAGAGCCAGGAAAAGGCGCTGACACTCTGCAATAGGCCTCTGGAGACGAGGTCCAATAAGAGGGAGCACCGCAGGAACAAATTGAAGATTGCCACAAAGATCTTATTCGGTCGCGGTAGCTCAAGGGACATTATGGTCTCTTGACCTTCTTTGTGAAAAAAAATACCGTATTAAATGGATACCTAATATACGATACGTATTTGCTAGAAAAATTTCCACGTATAAAATCTAGCTTCCCAACATAGGTACAACATAGAGTGTGCGAAATCATCGTCAAATTAAAAATAAACAAATTAAAATAAAACTAACATGTTAATTTTATTTATTTTTTTAATTTTTTTTCTACCAACAAATAACAAAGTATCAGGTGATCATAAAACGTAAAGAAGAAAAATGTATATTCAAACTCAACCGAAAAGAGTCTGGTATCTGATTTAATTAAAAGTACTTAATGTGTGACGTCAGAACCACGTGTCTATACCTATCTCATTTCCTCTCATTGTAATTTGTAAATGTTTGAAATATGAATTCACATCATGTATCTCTTTCTTTATTTTGATGGCACGGTATGATAGTTTCACCTCGCACTCTTATACCTACATAGAACTGTGTCGTCCCGGTCAATGGGCAGTACCTACAAAAGAACAGAGGTCTATGATAAATACATGCATTATACTTTTCACTTCATGTTTTCCTGATACTCTACACGTGTTTAAAAGTTTGTTTGAATAGTTAGTTTATTTGCTGCGTAAACTAAATAGACAGATACTAAAAAATGGTAGAGAACTCAGTAAAGTGTTGTTTGAGCAAAATTTAAGTTCTTACTGTACAATTTTGCTTAGTGAGGTTCCAGTCATTTTTTTCTTTAAAAATAATAGTGTTTTAGTTATGCAATTATGCATATCCACTCACGAAAGTGACAAATGATTTGGTAAAAAATGACCCCAATGAAGCAGAATGTGAAAAAGCAAGCTGAGTTGAATTTATTCTTATATTTTTGTATTTAAAATAATAAAAGTTTTATTATAAGTACTTATACTTAGAATTTAGGGTCACTTTAAAATAACAGGACAAGTTTACTGCAAGCAAGATCTTATTGATGCAATAAGACTTATACTTGCAGAATACTACTTGTTATTACTCTGTATATAATATATATGGATACACTGTTTCAATTTGATTATCTTGTTTCTTGTGATGCAACAAGTGCAAATACTGTTGATTATACATTGTGTAATCTTCGCAAAACTGTTATTTTAATATTGTTGATCCATTTCAGCACAAATGAGTACGGCTTAGCGGAAAATAGTTCAGATCTTTTGATCACATTCGACGTCCTTCGTTCGTCTTTGACTTAAGCTCTTTTCATTCATCAGGGGAAGGGCCATTCATACCTTTGGATACCCAGAAGTCCATTGGATAGCTTTTATTAACATCCTCAGATATGCATCATTTTTACTGCTACACTTTTTAAGTCATCAGGGGTCCACTTCTGAACATATTATTTATTCGCCCCTGACCTGAAATAATCAATCATCTCCTAAGCCAGAATAAGGGACATTACTGATGCCTCTTTGCTGTTCACAGAGGGCCATTGGATAACTTTGGATACACCCTTAGATTTTCTACATGTCCTCTGCTACAAAATCTACCTACATTTCAAATTAGGTAATTATTCTCCAAGTTCTAACACAATATGACATTGAAGGAGCTATATTGGTCAAAAAGATCATTCCGCCAATGTAAGAGGGATGCTCAGGAAGGAAAAGTGAAATGTAATGGGGGAGGCTTATGTTCGACAATGGATATCAATCCAGAAGAAAACTAATAGGTACTATATAACTTTCACCACTCACTAATAATTTATAAGAAGTATTTGAATTCTTTAATGTTATTAAAAAATTCGAACATGTCGCAATTATATTTAAAATGCACTATTTTTTCTATATTTTTTGGGCTTACTATAAAACAGTTTCCTAACATTTTTATGTTTTGGAAAAATTAACTATTTTACGAGTTTTAAGTTTGGTCTGATGATGGCTGGTAGCCGAAACCGGTAACCAAAGAAATAAATATATAAATAAAAAACAGTTAAAAAATAGTTAATTTTTCCAAAACATAAAAATATTTAAAATGCTTCATTTGTAATCCTCTCAGTGAAAGAAACTTTTAAATAATTTAATATTATCTACTTGTAAATATTTTGATCAGCTACATTAATATTCTTAATGTCCCTGAGTCGGGGTTATTAATATACGTTAAATTGGATTAAGCGTTGCTACGGAATATCTTGATGCTTAGTCACCCACCGTCATGAGGTGAAAGACACTTGATGCAATTAATCAAACGATAAAGTCTTCCATGCTTCTTTATGTTATGTCGAAAAGGTTGTAACTGAGGTTTGGGAAATAAAAAAAAAATACGGCATTACCTATAAAAATGGTGTTTGATTTATCATCTTATGTTCGCTCATAATTTGACCTTCTGATGCCGAAGCTATTGGATCAAGTTGTCCATCAGTGTGATAATTCCCTTTATTTCCTTTTGGAGCGCGTATTTTGAGGAAATCGCACCCAGTCCCTTCCTCTACTACTCTGGCTGTTATAGACTAAAAGAACTGATGCCGAGAATCAGTGGAATCTGTTCGAATATTTCTCACATTTCAAGACGTGTTTTTGTCATCGTTTTAATATATTAAAACATTTTTTTAAGATAATTCATTTTAGATTTTATTATTTTACACCTATGAAACTATTCTCAGAGGTAACCAATCAAATTAGGTAGATGATATTACACGAAGTGAAATCAAACATTAAACTTTACATACACATAAAGAATTTCAAAAGCAATGTCAAGGCTATTATAATACTCTACTGTGTAAGTAAATTGTAAGTATGTAGCTTTTTAAAGAAATGCTAGAAGCTTTATACTTATATGGAAAAAATTTAAGAAATATCCCCATTAAGATAATTTATGTCTCAAATGTACAGAAACATGATAGTATGACAATATGAACACTCTGTATAAATCAAGTATGTATTACTTATTTTGCATGTTTATTGATAATGCAGGAATGACTTGTTTTTACTTTTGTGTTTTGCCCTTCTAATACCAGTGTATTTATTACTGTTTGGAGGGTGAGGGAGGAGAATAAATAAATAAATAATAATAAAAGATATATATCTTATAAACTTGCATCCTTACAATAATAAGTTATGGTAATCCAGAGCCGTTACTATCCAAATCTAGAATCTTTTTCTTACCAGTAATGGAGATTCTTCAACATCTCCCAGAAAACCTTTTGAGATATAATTCGAAACACGGAGATCCTAAGATTCCTCAATGTCGAGAATAGGTATTGTATAAGGCGAGACAGCCAGAGAAATCGTTCTGAAACGATCACGTCTCAAGAGTGTAGTTTACAAGAGCCATAAAATCTGCCAAGAACAAGATACAGCCAAAGACCTTAGGACAATCACCTATATAATTCCTGGAGCAATAGTTGGCAGTCACCTTACCAAAAGAAAACCACAATATGGCCTCTGTATTTTAGGCATATTGAGGAATAAAATATTTGTAGTTCGTGATAGGTTATCTCCGAACTATCAAGGGCTTATAATTATATCGAAGGGGTGTAAAGAGTCCCATTGGCATCTCGTCAACGTACAAAGTCATCAGATACAGTAGTGGCAAGAACAAAATCGAGAGTAAAGAAGCAGATACTGTAGTATAATATAATGTATTATGTCTACATAGAAGGTAAGAATTAATAATAATCTACATGTCATCAGTTGAGTAAAAATTTTTTTCAACAAGACACCTTTTGATCTCTCTCTGGAAACATACAGTCAGGTAATTTAAGTTCGTGGGGTAGACGATTAAACAGCCCCATGCTCATGCAAACGAAGCTCTTTGACAGTTTTGTTAGTATATGTTCAATATAGGCCTCAGTAGGTATAGACTTTTAATGCGGGTGTCGTGGTGATGAATGGTCAAATTTTGGGGATTATTTGATAGATTTTTATGAGTGCACTTCAGACATTTGAATTTAAATAAATTAGGCAAAGTTAAAATGCGCTGTTCTTTAAAAACGTGTCTACATGAGTCTCTAAGGCTCATGCCCAAACGGGCCTAGACTTTGTAGAGATTAATGTCCCTTGTAACAATAACACCGATTGCTTCTCCATTCTTCGTCCAGCAATTAGTTCTGAGTAACACGTGTTTTTATGACATAAAATAATAATGTTTCAAATCTAATAAAGCATTAAAATAAACAAGTTCTGTAATCACACAATCAATAAACATCTTCAGATACAATGCCATTACCTCGCATGTAATATCTGTCTGATAGATAAGATCACTGAGCGGTCACATCGTAAAAGAGAAAATATTCTTCGCATTACGTAACTGCCGTCAGTTCGGTGCATCATGACAAAATATTGATATTATTCTCTCATGATGCAAGTGCAAGTTGCAGGGGGAGTCAGATATTTTAAAGATGACATAATACACTTTTGTCGTTGTTCATGTTTAGCGAGGGTAAGATGGAGTATTTCATTCGCATATGCTATGATTTTCTGAAGGTGGAGTAGAAGATTGACAGACTTTAGACCAGAAACTGGCCGAAGAAGTGTAGGAAGACAGCCGAAGAGGTGGAGCGACGACATCGTGCGTACCGTTGGGACAGAGTGGATGGGGATGACCAGAGTCAGAGAGGAGTGGCGTGAGCATGAGTAGGCCTATGTCCTGCAATGATCACGTGCTATGATGATGCTATGATTTTCTAGAAAAAAAAACGGTAAATTACGGACATAGTATTCTTTGAGACAAATACAAAAAATTCTATGTTTATTGTTTATCTATTTCACTGCCGAAAGTAAAATAATGAGCGTGAAAGAGACAGTGTAAACTGTATAATATGTAGCATATTAAGCGTAGCTTGGATACCGCAGTAAACAAGATGCCCATTGAAATAAAATGCATGAACTAAGAAAAAAGGTTAAATTCATCATCACCAATGGCGCCGCAGCTCACTGTGAGTGTGGGCCTCCTCCAGAACTTTTCGTCATTACCTCTTGTTCCTGTCCATCATTCGCAATCTCCAATTCCTCATACCAACAGTTTCAAGGTCCCTCTTTACACCATCCATTCATCGAAGTTTTGGTTTCCTCAATTGCTCATACCGCGTCTCCCATCTTGTCGTGTGTTAAGAATTACTCATAGTATATGGAGTCTTGAGAACGGATTTCAAAAAAAAAAATAGATTTCGCTGAAATTAATTTTCTCGACGTTTTCGAGGGTGTATGTACCAAAAATGCAAAAAAAAAATTTTTTTTAATTTCCGCGTACCCGTACGCGTACCCATAACTCATAGTAATTCTTATCCGATTTGATTGAAATTTGGTAGAACGGTTAGCCCCTCGATGTAGATGAGTCAGTAAAATGTTGAGATCAGTGCCCTTATTGATTGACAATCATAAAATGGCGGATTGGTATTCACAAAACAAGATATCTAGTAGATATCTTAAAAATTCGTCATGTTTGAAATATCAGTATGAAAATGATCCAGTTCAAGATAGGATTAACATTAGATTCCGATAGTTTTGTGAATACGACTGCTTGCGATCGTGTCTTAATCTTATCGTTAAGTGATTTTTAAAAGCGATTGATTACGAGAATAGCCCTACTGTACCTTCAGGGGAACCCTCTTAAAGAATCCAAAGAAAATTTCATTTGTTCTAGAAAAAGGGCTAAAAAAGAAAAAAAAATTTTTCGATTTACATAAAATTTGGTATACGGGTTGGTCTTATGCTCCTACACAAGCACGTAAAATTTGACCGTAACTTCAGTGGGTCCCCCTAAAAGTACCGATTAAAATCGAATATGTAGTTTTAAAGCAGCTAATAAAAAGCTCCAATAGTCGATATCATTTTAAAGTTTCTATATAATAATTCCAAGGATAAATAATTCATTTTAATCGTAAAATTATGAATTTTTATGCAAAGATATGTTTTACACGAAAAGGCTGTTATAATATACTATGAGTTCTGGGCTACCCTAGGTTAGCAGCTATTGGTATTTTGCTTTTTTATTGGTATTTGCTTTGAATAATTAGTTAGCAATATTGAAAAATAGATTTTTCTATGTATTCTTTCCGATGGCGCTACAGCCCAATTCGAGCCTTGGCCTCCAATACTCGTCGCCTCCAGACAACCCTGTCCTCTGCCTCGGTCCTCCAGTTCCGACAGTCAAGAAGTTGTTCGGCATCCTTCCTGACTTCATCCTCCCATCGCAGCCTTGGTCTACCAACCCTTCTTCGACCTCCTGGATGTCCATCCATAATTCTCCTCGGTGCCCGCGATGATGGCATCCTCTGTACATGTCCGGCCCATCTAAGCCTATTCAGTCTTGCGTGCACAGAGAGCCTGGGAGCTTGGTAGATGTTGTACAGCTCTTCGTTATATCGCATTCTCCAGGTATCGCCATCATGCACGGGCCCCAGAATTCTGCGCAGTACTTTTCTCTCGAAGATGTCCAGCAGTTCTGATGATTTTGCTGTCATCGTCCACACCTCGCATCCGTATGTTACCACGGTTCTAATTATTGTTTTGTAGAGGGTGATTTTGGTCTTTCTGTGGACACTTCTTGACTTGAGTACCGGCAGGAGAGAGAAAAATGTTCTGTTTCCAGCATCTATTCGTTTTTTAATTTCGATGTGGTCTTCGTTCTGATTTGTTATGGATGAACCCAGGTAGGTGAAATCTTTTACTATTTGGAAATTATAGCTTTCTTTGAACGTTAGGCTGTTTTGTGAATCAGTGTTTGCGGTCCTGCTTTGTTTCATTACTTTAGTCTTGTCTTCATTAATCTGCAGTCCGACCTCCTTGGCTGCTGTTTCTAGGGGGTTGAACACCTCCTGTAGGGCAGCTGTGGATCTTCCTATAATGTTTAGATCGTCCGCGTATCCAACTATTTGGCTGCTTTGGAAGTATATATTGGAGTTTGTATTAGGATATGACTTTCTTATGACATATTCGAGGGTTAGGTTGAATAGTGTGGGGGCCAGGCCATCACCTTGTTTCAGGCCCTGAGACACTATAAACTCATCCGTGAGCTCTCCTCCTATTTTGACTTTACATTTTGTGCTCCGCATTGTTGCCTTTATTAGTCTTATAAGTTTTGCTGGTATGTCAAATGATAGTAGTATTTCATATAGTTTCTCGCGGCTGATACTATCATAGGCCTGTTTGAAATCAATAAAAAGCTGGTGGATATCAACATCGAATTCCCACAATTTTCCCAGGATCTGTCGCACTGTGAACAGTTGGTCGCTTGTGGATCTGTTTCTCCGAAATCCAGCTTGGTACTCGCCTATGATATTTTCCGAAAGTTCTTCAATTCTTTCTTTAAGTATTGATGTAAAGACTTTATAGGTTGTGCTCAACAATGAAATTCCTCGGTGGTTTTCGCACTTCATCTTGTCCCCCTTCTTGTGGATTGGGCATATTACACTCATCTGCCAGTCTTCTGGGATCTCTTCTAGAGACCATATTTTTGTGATCAGATTGTGTATCAGTTTAATTAGGTGTTCATTTCCATATTTAAGTAGTTCAGATGGTATATTATCTATGCCTGGGGATTTATTGTTGCTTTGTTTCTTGACTGCGAGTCTGACTTCTGCGAGAGATGGGGGAGGGACCTCTTGTCCGTCTTCTAGGGGAATCTCGGCAGTTTCAGCCGTAACATTGGTATTTGGGTTCAGTAGCTGGGAGAAGTGCTCCTTCCATCTATTCTTAACCCTTTCTGTATCTGCTATTACATTACCATCTGTGTCTTTGCAGAGACTGGTTCTTGGTTTGAAACCCTTTTTAAATACATTTACCCCCTTATAGGCTTCCCTGGTGTTGTTTTCTGCGAAATTCTGTTCGACATTTAGTAAGATGCCATTCATGAACTCTCTTTTCTTTCTTCTCAGTAGTTTGTTGGAGTCTCTTCGCGCATTTTCGTAGGCTTGTCTCTTAGTCCTAGTACTTCGTTCAAGGTATAGTTTTCGGAGTTTGTTTTTCTCCTCTATCTTCTCCTTGCATTCTTCGTCAAACCAGGCATTTCTGGTCTGTCGCGGTGCTTTTCCTATACTTGCGTCTGCGGCATTTAAGACTGCGCATTTGATCTTTTCCCAATCGTCCTCGAGATCTCTCTGTGTGGTCGCTTCACTTATTACAGATGGTAAGCTTTCCTCTAGGGCCCTTTGGTAACTTTCGTGGCCTTCTATGGTTTTGAGGGCGTCTGTGTTAAATTTGGGTGTTCCTCGTTGTTTCTCCGTTTTGTTAGTGGCTATGCGACTCCTGTAGGTGGCCACTACCATGTAATGGTCTGAGTCACAGTTTGCTCCTCTATAGGATCTTACATTCATAATGCTAGAGGCTCCTCTCTTTTCTATGAGCACATGGTCAATTTGGTTGTGATGTCTACCCCCTGGGGAGGTCCATGTCCATTTGTATATGTCTCTTCGGGGAAACTGTGTAGAGGAAACCACCATGTTTCTAGACGCTGCGAAGTCTATTACTCTAGATCCATTGTCGTTGCTCTCTGTGTGTAAGCTATGTCGTCCTGCAATATGTTGGTATGTGGGGTCGCGGCCAATCTTTGCGTTCAGGTCTCCAATAACAATCTTTATATCATTTGAAGGTATAGAATCGTATGCTTGTTCGAGTCGCTGGTAGAAGGCATCTTTGGTAGACTCGTCTTTATCTTCAGTTTCTGCATGTACATTGACAAGCGATACGTTGAAGAACCTCGTTTTGATGCGAAGGGTGCATATTCGTTCATTTATAGGTTTAAAGTTAATGATACTATTCTTTACTCTTTGGTCTACTACAAAAGCTACCCCGAATTCATGGCGTCTTGTGTTACCACTGTGTAGTATTGTGTGGGTCCTATTGTCAAATGTCTCGTTACCCAGCCACCTTGTCTCCTGGATCGCCATTATGTCCACCTTATACCTTCTCATTTCCGCAGTTAGCTCACCAAGAGCTCCACCTCTGTACAGTGTTCTCACGTTCCATGTGCCAATTCTCAAGTCCTTTTTCCGTTTGCTAGGTCGATTCCGATTTTCAGTCCATGTCCGAGGCTCAGTGTTTGGTTTCGTAATCTAAGCTTTTTTTTAACAGTAAGAGGTTATTAGCCTCTTGCCCAACCCCCAACCTGGAGGACCAGGGTTTTTTTTCAAGGTTAACCTTCCTTTAGCTGGAGTGCTCTCGTTACTTATAGGCGCCAGAGATTCGCCTTTCGTCCTTCATCTGTTAGCTGTGCTGATTATCAACACATTACCAGGGCTCGCGTCGTGGACGCCAGATGATAGGTCTTACTGGATTTTATGCTGTATATTGCGCAGGCATTGTCAGTATTTATTAGTACCCCCCGTCCAGCACGGTATGGTACCACTGACGCCACCAGTCTTCGAGACCCCTTTTCTATGTATTAGGGCCATTAAATTACGGTTCCACTTTTCTAGTTTATAACATAACATAAAGAGCTGATATGGCAAAGCGGTGTCTAAATCGTTATCTTAGTTTGAAAATATTCCAACTAACAGTTTAAGCAAGGATGAGTTTTGATGTCAAAACGATTTCACATCAAAAACTCATATTTCGGAAAAAGAGGCGATTTTCAAAAACAATTCCACATCTTTTGTATGTATGGAAATTTACATATTAATCTTTGTATGCACGTCAGCGTATTATGTTTAGGATTAATTTATTGATACATAAATTACGTACATATGAACTTTACGATTGAGTCGTGAACGAACATTTCTCTTGTGCGGAGAGAGTTCACTGCTAGCATGACCTTCCCGGGGGGCGACCTAAATTTCTGCCAAACAACACCAGCCTTTCTATTTCTCTACTGGTTTCAAACATATTCCTCGAAAACTGGTGGATCATTAGATTATTGGTGTTTGTTGCAGTTTAATTCATCTTTTTGTATGTCAATGTTGAACATTGTACTTGATTCTTAAGAACGTCAATTACATTTTGCTGTCCATTTTTCAAATTTTGAGTATAAAAAATGATAGCCCTGTATGCCAGATTTGGTACACTTGAAACTGAATACCGATATCAATGTCGACCGTCAATTCTTTTAGTACTATAAATACTTGTACACATCCTTATTTGTACCATTTTTTTAAACCCATCATGCCGTATCCCGTAAGGCAGAAAGAACGGACCTTCACTCTTTTCTATCCCAGCATATTTACTTCTTTCACATCTTCCACCGACATAATATATTTTCTCATACAACCTCTCCTATTTCTCTTACTCCTGACTTGGCCTTCCTTGAGAACGGAATCGATGTGTTCTCGGTCGGCCACACTTTCTTACACATTTCCTTTTGAGCCTTACAAATTCACTTTGTCAATATGTTTGCATTCATTCTTTCTACATGCTCAAACTACCTTAACTTATTGACTTTCATCTTTGTCATAACACAAACTTCCATACCACATTACTTCCTAATATCCTCATTCTTTTCCAAATCCCACAGAGTCTTTCCACATATTCTTCGTAGAGCTCTCGTCTCTACTACATTTTTGGAACCATTTTTATCCTTGGTAGTCAAAATCTAAGTGTGATGATAATGACATCGTTATTTAGATTGAAATCGGTATTGTGATTGAAATACGGAGTAGCTCCAAGAGTAACAGAGCTAGGAATACGAGTACAAACATTTCCCAGTAAAAAGAAAAGACTAAAATATTTCTACAGTCTGAACAACAGGAAAAGAAGTAATTTATTTAAATTTAATTATTCTTTGAATAATTAAAATCCTACAAATTTCTTCCTGGCAAAATAGATGTTTATGGGTTGTTTTATTGGGATGTTTTCCGTTTACCTATATTATTTAATTAGTTAATCTTAGTGTATTCTTGGCAAGAGGAAGTTATATAAAAATCAACATCAGGATAATTGTCTTTTTGCATGAGATAATCCTGACTTACTGGTTGATTTTAATCTGATAAACCCTTGAATTAATTTGTCTTAATCAACGGGATATACATAATTTGCCATCTATCTTTTTGAATATTTTTTGGGAAGATTTAGTCATACTTTAACTTTATATCTAGATACATGAAATTCACAAAGCGTGTTTGGGCAAGATTCTGCATAAGGCATTGAGTTTTTGGACATATTGAATTAGATTAAATTAAATTGTCGAATTTTCTTATGATCTGAATTTTGGGGGTTAGGAAACTTTACCGCTTGAATGTTAAACCAACCATTAAAACGAGAGTGTCTTAAGCCAGTAGAAGTTGAAATGAATTAAATAAATCAGATATTTTTTATAAAAACGAACGGTTTTTTAAAGTGAATAAAAATACCAATCAGCATCCTTCACGTTAAACAAAGATTGTGTCTCGAAAGAGGGAAAATGATCGGTAGGAATCGAACCCTCAACCTTCAGTACAAAAGTTGGCGACGGAACTGTCTGGCTGCTAACTGCTAAATTTAATGTTCGAAAGAAGGATTTCTGTTCAAAAGTGTTTTTCAACTCTTCAAACCTGCCCTTCGGAATCAGTTGGAGCACGCTGTATTTTTATCTGAAGACACACAGAATGGTTAAGGTTATGCAATAAAATTTTTGGCCTAGAAGTAGCCGCTGTTCTTTCGTCCATCAGGGGCTTAAGGAGAGGAAAAATCACTTATACTGTATAGCGCTTCTTTGGAGCAAAACTGAGAAGGTTTGAAAGTACGTCGGGAGCAGTTCATTGATATTGCCCAAGACTGAGAGTAGGGCCAATATATTTTTTACGGGTTTCTAAACTCGTAGATTTGGATTAAAATAAAACGTGTGCAAGAACCGAGTTCGGGACCCTTTTTTCAAAAGTCGGCTTTTTGACAATAGGACTACCGAAACTGGGTAACAGAAAAAAGGGGTACAACCAGGATTTTTAGGTTGGCACTATTCAAAGATTTGTCCTACTTTGAGGACAAACGGACATGACAATGATACTTTTATTATTGTTGTAAATATACCTGTCTATTATTAGAGGCCAAGTGATTCTGACGGAAATAGAGAAAACACGAGACACGACTGGCGAGAAGCGGAAAGCAATGAGAGCGAGTGGGACAACAAGATGTAATAACGCAGTTACGTCCAATAACGTAACAGATTATGTAGGCAATCTGAGTTGTTATTAAATGGTATTGTATATTATGCGTTTGTGCCACTTTCCATCTGAGCAACTCGCAACTGTCAGCGGTCGAACATCGTTGGTTTTGTAACTTAAAAAAAAATCATTCTTAACGAGGTTTTAAATTTTTTTGAGATAAACATTATAGTTGTATGCCCAAAGTCTTGAAGACCTCGAGTTACTCTAGAAATACTCCAATTTGTGATTGCGGTGAGCCCCTGTGATGGTGGAACGGGCCCCTCCACCATCATACTTTTCACATTGCAACATTTCATTATGCGAAAATCGCCTAGCGCGAAACAATCTTGTTCCATGAAAACAAAATATTCGCTTGGCGGCGCGCGCGGCGTCTAGATTATTTGAAAACTCTTTTCAATTGTACAGTGGTATCTAGGGTGGTGAGTGTTGAAACATAACGCAAATTTGAGACGTCAAAATAGTGTTTTCAATTGATTCGCAAAGTCGTAATATTTTTTTAATGAATAGTGTCTATGGTGAAACAAAACTGTTTGTCCTCTAGAACAAAACGATGCTATAATTTGAAAAACTGCAAAGTTGCGTAGTATAATGGTGGAACGGGGCCGTGCAATTCATCTCCATTCCCCCATCTCCAACGCACTTGACTGATATGAAAGACGGGATAATGCATTGTCTTCAGTTTGCAGCGAACAACATGCATACTTCTCTGTCTTCTGAGGTTGTTGACATTAGCAAATGACATACAAAATAATAACAAATCACATCCAAGAGACGTTACCTATTGTCGACAACCCCTTTCTCTGTCGACTCTGCGAACCATTATCAATAATTTAAGTCTGCTGTAGTATCGTCTAGATTTACTCTCCTTATTGCATTTAAATTAACTACTTTATTTTAGGAATATCTGAAAATCTCTGGACGTCAAATTGTTACCGACTATCTTCTTCTTCGCATTCTTTAGCAGATCTCCCCAACGCTGTCGTTGGCGATCGTTATGGCGGATGTCTCTCTGTTCTATGCTGTCTGGAATAGTTTTTTCATGGTTCAGATTCCGGTCCACTCCGTCACATAGCTCAGCCAGGATATTTTTTTCTTCTATCTGCATCTTATTGACCCTCAATTTTACAATTCATAATTAATTGCACGAGGCGATACTCTGCAGAACATGGCTGACCAATACAAGAGATCTTGCGAAATTTATTCACAATCAGTAACATTCAATTCACTCACGCGCGATCAAGAATTTTTTCGTTTGTTACTCTTTTTCTTCATGTCCCATACTTGAACATTCTTTGGTGAAGCCACATTTTGAAGGAAACTAATCGATTCATAGTACCGGCCTATGCCTCACAACTATACAATAAGTGGTAGGCCACACATAGCATTTTATCATCCTAACACAAGAAGGAATGATTTTGTGCCGACCACAGTCATCAGAGTAGAAAAGAAGTCTTGTATCAATTACAAAATTATCACAATTTTTTTGTGATAGAACCATACAAGACTCCTTCCTTTTTTTTTTGAATAGGACTATCATCAAGCCTAGCCTACTCACCGCCCTCGGTATAGCCTAGTGGCAAAGGCTCCGACATCAGATCAAGAGGTCCCGGAAATTTCTACTCAGTTTTGGAATCCTGTCTCAGATTGCACGGGACCGGTTGACTGGTAGAGAATGCTTTGAGCATTAAGATTATAAGAGGAATAAGAATAAAAATAAATGTATTTTTTTGTAAACATACGTAGCATGTTGACGATGTCTGCCTTTCACCGCAAGAGTCGTTTAACAAGAAGGTTTATAGACACTGGCGGCACAAATATTTCACTTCATACCTCTGAGTTATAGTAAGTACCTCGCCACATTGCCATGCTAAGTATTACTATTTCATTTCATAATACCAGGCGTACTTAGAAATTATAGAAGAGTGATTTCAATAATATTCTCTATCATTATGGGGAAGGAGGATATAATATGCATACAGAGCTCGTTCTAACGGGTCCCAAGGTGATTTGTCATTGAGGTTTTAAACGCAATGTCAAACCCAAGATTTATACCATACAGGAAACGAAATATGGCAACTACCTTCATAGGATAAGAGTAAAATGAGAATCTGTAAAGTTCAAATACGTTTAGGAACAAATGCTAGGAGTACTTATACGAAATCAAGATACATACTGAGAACAAAATAGTAAATATACTGGAGTTTATGAGAGGAGCACCGTGAGATAATATAGAATCTGAGGTGAGAATCTAAGGTAGCCACGTGGGAAGAAGGTGGAAGAGATGGTGATATGCCGCGTTCAAAGAATGGATTTAACCACCTCCTTATATTGCTTTACCCAATCAGCCTCATGGGAGCCGTCCAAAAGGTGGAGGGATAGTTGGGATTAAAATTTACAGATAGGTAGAGCTTGCCATAATTGGGAGACAAGGCTTGGTTAAATCAAGAAAAAGAGGTTTTGGTGGAAAACATCTTTTTGATCATATTATTATCCGCTCCCTAGTAGAAGCATATGCACTCCACAAGTCCTCGCCATGCCACCGTGTTCCTCGCAGTCTTCACCTCTTCATTCCAAGCGACTTCAGCACCCTGAAGATTATCCTCATACAATATTTTGTCTATTTGCTGGGGCTTAACGCTCCTTCTATTTATTGCCTTCATAATATGGTAGTCGATGCTTAGGCGCGTAATGTCTTATGTAAGCTGCCTTCGTAGTATGTGGTCAAGTCAGTCTTTTTCTTAGTACAAATAGGTGTCAGCATACTGCTCCTCTACGCGTCAAGGTAGCTAAGGTCACTTCTTTTACCAGTTAAATGAGAAGTGTCAAAGAATGTCTCTACCTATAATGGTTTTGAAGCTATTTCCGTCTGCCGCTGATCATGGGTCTCACATGAATCTCCATCACGCATCGCTTCTCAAATTCTCAAGAAGTTTGCATTGCACTCTGTTTGTCCAACCTGTTTTAGCTGATGCCGATGCGTCGGTGATTCCAAACCTTCTTTCGATCTCAGTAGTCCTCGTTGAAAGTCTTATGAATGTCATAGCTCGTTCGTGTTTCCATTGAAATAATCTTTAGTAGTTGGTCTACTACATAGTTTTTGACCTTGGGTTTTCTTATCGCGTTGGGGCGTGAGTTCGGATTCTTTCGCTGACCATCTTCTTTTTTTACGACTCAAGCTTTGCCGAAAGTAAACGATTTGATAGTTTGTTGGAAGAATATGGGTGGGACATGCCATGACGCTCTTCAAAACAATGTCAGAAACAAAATACAGTTGAAACAGAATATTTTGCTGTGTCTGAACCATAATAAAATCTATCGTAAACCGTTGAAAAACGCAAAGATATAGTAGATGCACAATAAACTTAACCTTTTGTCGTCAAAAACTTTTTGAAATTTTATTACCCACCATTCTCAAAATGTTGTTTCTATATTATTATTTATACTTTCTCTTTAATCATCTTCCGGACCATTTTATGAGGTGTTAAAAACAGCTTTTAAGGAATTTCTTTTTAAATAATTTTGTTACATAACCTAAATAAAAATCTTTTATAAATTTGAATAGAATTGAATATACTCGTAAAGTCATTCTTGGAAAAAAGAATCTGTTATACAATGGTGACGGAATCAACCGGGAAATTCAAAGGGTGACTTTACAGTCACTTCTGAATTTTTTTTTAGGAATTTTGTTAAATAATTTTACGACTACATTCATAAGTTATGAAATAATAATAAAATTAGAGCTATTATTTTAAATAAACATCATATTTCTATAATCTGAATTTCTAAAATTTCTATAATCTGTGGATTGTACCCATGGGTCAACATAATATAAATATTTTTTTTTGCGTTATGTTGGTACGGATATCGGATGATTTGAGATTATCTACGACGTTCGAAATTGCGCTTTTGTGATAGAAAAAAGCGATAGATGAAATAACGCATACTTTGAAAGTTTTTTTTTTTTTTTTTTTTTTATTATTTTTATTTAAATCGCATTACATCCAAAAAGATGATGAAGCCAATGACGCTATTCCAATACTTTGAAGGTGTGCGATATGAAAATAGGCCCCCTTGAGGTACTTCTGTAAATGTATCATACCCTTATCGTCTTGATTAATCACTTAAATTATTCCAAATACCTCTCCTCTTATGTGTCATTTTAAATTGAGATTTCAAATCATCTCTCTGGCAACCATCGTCAGTCATCCAATATTATTGTATTCTTCTATTATACTGAACAAAATGTCAGACATGTACTTTTTATCACTGTAATGCTTATTGTTTTTTTTTTGTATTTTTGCAGTTCTCTGTATTATCTTTATTTTATTTAAAAGGCAATTTGTCGTTGATTAATAAATAAATAAATAATATTTACATGTAAAACTATTAAATATCTTCCTTTATTAGTAGAAATCAAGAATTAAATAAATTGCCTGGCGTCTAAATCAAGAATGAAAAGTAATATAGACAAATAGGTACAATGATGAATGAAAGAAGGTTACAATACCATTTTGAACATAAAAAAACGGAATGGCAAAAAAGGTCTTGCTTCCTGGACCACCACTTCCACTTTCGTTAACAAATTCGACATTTTTGCTACCCATTGCTACCACATTTTTTTGCAAATCATTGTGTGTTTTTGTGTAAAAAAATAGACACGCTGAATAGAACAAAAAATACTCAAAAACAAGAGATCAACAATACTTGGATAAAAAAAAATCAATATGGGTACATTTTTTTATCGAAAGGACTATTATAGTCATTTTTTTGGTTTAAATAATTGTTTATGTGTTCCAGTAAACAGTTCATTTTTTTCGCATTCTAAATTGACGAAATCTTTGTTTGTGGTCCAACGCCAATTTAAAATTGTTTTGGGGGGCTGGTGTAAGAATCTTTCGTTCGAAACGAAGTGCCTCAGGAGATTTTTGGGTATTAGATGGTATCACCGCATCACGAACGACCAATTCGCCAGCGCATCCAGCGTAGGCCGATCACTTTTATCATTATAGAGAGGAGATTGAATTGTAAATGTGTTAAGGATGCCGATTGACTGTTGGCCGAGGAGGGCGATGTTCTTTTTCTCATCAGGGTCCCAAGACGAGGAAGATCCTCTCACACCGTGTTCCGCTCGTTCGAGGCGGAGCTGTAGTTTTGGACATAGTTTGGGAGTAGGTCATAAACATTGCTCAACATCGAGCGCATTAGAGAGCTCTTGTTGCCTCCCTATACTCCTGAGTGGAGTTCAAAGGGATTGGATTGGAAGAATCTATAATCAGGCTTTTCTATTTTCCTGTTATTTGTGTAAGAGTAAGAAATGATAAGATTATAAAGTTGGAAAAAAAAACGAGTAGCTTAATCCGAAAATATACGCATATTCCCTGTAATAATAATAATTTTTTTTTTATAATACATCCTGGCACTATCAATCCAGTCAGCACTTGTTCATTAAAAGAGGTTGTTTTGACAATGATAAACATTATACCTTGTTCAAAATAACTCTTCCGTGTACGCTTGATTCAACACATTTCCAATACCAATATATATTTTTAACCCATGATTATGTTTCTTGGTTATTCATAGCATATCACCCATCACCCCAATGATTAGGATTCTGTATTACATTATACCGATAATTTTTGTTTTGCTTACGATGATTTTTCCAATATTTTCCAAGAATTAAGGTGAATAATTGCTGCCATCTATCTGGGACACAAAATGATGCTGGGTAGAGCCAATCAAACCGCAGAAATAGACCGAAGAACTGGCTTAGGATGGGCTGCTTTCCAAAATGTGGGTCACATATTGAAAGATACTAAAATCCCCATCAACCTATAGGTTGATGGGGATTTTAGTATCTATAATGCCTGTGTCTTACCAGTACTTACTTATGGGTTCGAAACCATCACATTAACCCAAAGAAGTGCTGAGAAATTAAGGGTAACTCAACGAGCAAGACGCCGAACAAAAGTCGCTGACATTATGGATCAAATTGCAAAATTGAAGTGGCAATGGGCAGGATTCGTAGCCAGACAGCCAATCTCGAGATGGACTCCCAGAGTCTTAAAGTGGAGACCGTGGGAAAATAAAAGGGGAGTCGGTCGTCCACAGAAGAGAAGGGCCGACGATATTGTTGCGGTCGCCGGGAAAAATGGGTTGAAGCGGCCCAGGATAGAGAGAAGTGGAGCCAAATGGAAAAGGCCTACATCCAGCAGTGGAGGGAAGGCTAGAAAGAAGAAGAAGAACGAGCAGAGGAACGAGCGATACTGGGTATAAGTCCTATGGACAGAATTAGAAATACCATACCGTAAGAGCTAGAACAGGAGTGTCGGACATTGTCGAACGAGTGGCAGCGTTAAAATGGCGATGGGCCGGTCATGTCGCTCGTTTTGAGGATAAATTGACAAAACGCCTCCTGTACTGGACTACAATTAGAAACCCTGGCCGTCCACAGCTTCAATGGAGGGACGACATTGTAAGAACCATTGGCTCACAGTGGATGCAGGTTGCACAAGATCGGGGGACGTGGAAGAGTCTGGAGGAGGCCTATGTCCAGGAGTGGACTGATATAGGCTGAGAAGAAGAGAAGAATCTCTGCCAAAAATCCCACATATTATTCTCAACTCAAAGACACACCCAGTATTCAAATCTGATCCATTTTAAATAAAAAAGAACAATAAGCAAACAAACCTCTCTATCACATCAAATTATAAGGTAAGGGCAGTTAGGGTAGAAAAAAATTCTACCTGAGATTTAAAGGAAGCTATGGGCACAGGGCAACAAAAAACGCGATAGGCTTTCTTTGTAGACTGCAACCGAACTCTATTGTTGGACCAATGGCCTAGCTTTTAGGCCCTACACTACCATTTGAAGTCCGTTACCCCCTGCATGGTAAACAGATGTTAGCCGTGGACTAGACCCCAGAGTTTTTTGTTACTTTTAGATAAAAACTTTCCTTTTTATAGACCCTTATTTATACTCAAGTACTGACCCCCTGAGATTGAAGGCTTTACGAAATTATATTCTCATATCGACAGTTTATTTTATAACTACATATAATTTATTAATTTATTTCATGTTTTTTTTTTTAAACCTTTTATTAATAAAAAAATGATGGATAGATTTTTTAGGTTAGTAGACCTTTGACTTTCGCATTGATGTTCTTAAGAACTTTGGTAAGGTAAGGGAAATGGAATGGGAAGGAATGTGGTATCAAGAATTGAGAACAACAAGTAGTGCTTTTTACTTTTTACTAATCTTAAAAGAAAGCAGTCGTTCCTCAAGCCTTATTTGTGATAGGAGTTTGTTCCAACAACGAAAACCATGCATAAAAAAAAAATTAGAAGCTCTTGAAAGTCGTTTTGTGCAATGATAAAAAAAGACGCTCATTTAAAAGGATGGTAAATAAGTATTATTCACTCATGCACGTTCAGCGTTAAAACCCGTAGTGGGTCTTTGCTGACGCTATGGAGCTTCTCCATCCTCGTCTATCGTTGGCTGCTACTTTCCAGTTTTGATGTCCTATATAGAGCCCGACTGTCTACAACAGCGCCATCCAACCATCGTAGTTTTGGTCATTCGACAATTAATTCTTCTACCGATTGGAATATTTTTTATTTTTTTATTTTTAATTAAATGTTTGGCAAGGGTGGGTATTATTCTTTTGTCAATTTGGGCTAATAGGAAAATCACTGACACAGGGAAAATAATTCAACATTATACAACACCCTTTTCAGGTCCTCCGTGCAATGCAAATGACTCAGCCAGCGCAATGGCCTCTTTAATCTTTGAACCTAGTGGAGATCATAGATCTCTGCCTCGTATCATCTACGCCACGTTTGGTACGTATATTCTGCTGATGGAACGTATATTATGCGTATTATTTTTCTTATAAATGCATCCAGCCTGTTTTTTGTCATAGTCAGTGTTTATTTATTTATTTAATATACAGACATTGAAATTGATACAAAAATAAGACAGTACATAAACAATTACGAAACACACACCAGTGAAGTATATACATTTAAACTTATACACCAATGAAGTATACACATTAAATGTAAAAATACAAAGTACCTAAATTTTAAGTACTCGGCTCAGATAAGGGGAAAGGGAAAAGAGGACAGGGTTCAGGTCTTTGTCCAATTAATTTTCTTCCTACTCTACATTGTCGGAAAATTCGTTTGTAGTCGTTCGCGAAATTCAACCTGTCTAGGTCCCCTGGTGTGGGTAGGTACCTAGTAGAATACAGATTTCATGACGCCGAAGAGTGCCTTTTTAAGGCGATAGAGATGAGGAAAGGTTTACCCATTGACAGCAGAAGTTGGAGGAAACTGACTGGGCTAATCAAGAAAAATCATAGGGCACTGCGGTTAACACATGCGTAACTAGAAAAATAATTATTATAGTAAGGACGTATATAATATTATGTACGTAGATACCTGCCCATTCAAGTACATTTATGTGGAACTCTACACGCATAGAAATATATCAAATACATAGGTACAATGACAATATACTCCCCCTATGAATTTCTATGAATGAGCGTAATCTTCCCACAATATTGAGGCGCTCAAACGAAAAAAGATCTAAGCGCAGTTACAAAATGTTGTCTATCTTTATTGATTTTACAAATAACATCAAATATTTACTTAAAGCCCATAACGTGATATCAAAATGTTGGGAGTAAGTGTTTCCACATGGACGAAAAATCTGGAAGTTGGAATAAATTCTGTGGAAATGAGATCACTGCGTAGGATATGCGGAAAGAGACTGATTGATAAGGTGAGGAATGATAATATTAGAAAGGAATGTGGAGTAGATGTTAGCGTAGTGACTAGAATGAAAGTATTGGACATGAAGAGAGAATGAACGAGGAGAGAATGAATAAAAGGATAGGTATATAAATCTGAAAGAATGGGTGCATGCAGACGAGGCCGACCTCGAATGACATTGTCCGACCATATCGGTGCCGTCTTAAGAGGAGCAAAAGGAATAGAAGAGCATGTATCCGGAATGTTATGAGTTTGGAAGAAGCGAAAAAAGTTTGTTTGGATAGGAAAGATTGGAAGTCCGTACTCTCTGCCTACCCTCTTCGGGAAACGGCGTGATGGGTAAAAAAATTTTCTTCGATAATAAAATGTTAACCACGACAAAATTCGAGCATGCTCTGGTCAGCATCCGAAAGTGTCAACAAGAACTCATTTCAGAACAAAGTAGTGTTTCGTTAAAATTTACTTTCTTCGATTTTGTCTAATGAGGACTCCTGTTGATTTTTGTCGTATTTTTTTAATTTTCCCATAGTTGAATTTTCTCCAGAAATCATTAATTATTCCAAATAATCTACAATCATCAAAAAACATATCTAAATAAAGCATGCTGGGCAGTGGCTTTAAATTTTGTCGTCAAATATCTAAAATACGTGTAAAGAACAGTCTCTTAAAATTGACTTTTTCTCCTCAATTTGTTACTTGAACATGTTTTCCATGTCATCTCCCAATATCCATTACATTAACATCCTCGCCGTAGGTGCATAGAAATAAAAGCCTGTACTCACACAGGTAGTGTACTTGCCCGCGAATCCAGGGTAATAAGTAATATTATTCTTATTATTATCTCAGATACTGGAGAAGGTACCTCCAGCACCTTGTGGGAATATGGCAAGGTGTATTCATATCCTATTCAGCCAGGATGTGACCTGGCCTTTGGGTTATTTGTTCTTTTTTTTCAATAAGGTTGATCCACCTACCTGCGTTCAATACACAATACAGCGCCATTGATTTATCTGACAATGAAAAGCAAAAGTGTTTTTAACCGACATTTTTTTTAACTGCAAATCCGGAATCGTTTGTGGTGTGAACGAAAGTGCGCGTAATCTTTTTGCTTTCCGAATTTCTTGATGGAGGATATATGCAGGATGGAGAATTTTTTTAATCTTCCGGGTTCTGAAAGCTTCTTAGAGAAAATCTTCAATCGATAGATGACTCATTGAATTGGTGACGATTTTCATTTTTTTTAATCAAATTCTTGTGTCGTGAAAGTGGAAATGGTCTGCAACGAGATTCGAACCCACGACCCCCAGCTAGCTGAACGTACGAAAGCCGCTGAACTACCAACCACCTCAAAGACATACATTTCTACAAGACATATTTCTCGATTCATGCATAGACCTTTTCAAGAAAAAATAGTTGAAAATAACTAAAATAGAGCGGAACCAAAACGAATCCCTGCGGAACTCCCAAGGTGATCCTCAATGTTCCCAATTGAAGCAATTCTTTGACAAGATGAGTCGTTGAAACGTTTTTGCTCTGAGTCTCTCAGCTAAGTACCTACTTAAAAATCTCGTTTATCTTTTTCTTCACTCTTTTCCATTCTTTCCACTTTTTTATAGCAGTTCTCAGTTTTAAAATACTGAATATTTTTGACGCAATGATGGTCTGCCTTCTAAAATACAATACCTTAGGTCTGTTGTAAGTTTAAATTGTAATACGTCGTTTAAGTATCTAACAACAAATAAAATAAAAATATGAACTAGGGTAAAGAAATTATAAATAGGTATATAAGTATCAACATTACAATTAAATGTTTTGAATTCCAATAAAACTTAAAATAATAACATCCTTTTAAATTACCGATATTTTAAAAGGACGTTAACGGAAGGAAGTTTGATAAAAAAAAACGACAAAAGACAGCGAAATATCAATTTGCAACACGAAAGCGTTTAGTATCATTTCCGTTTATTTGAGGGAAAAAATAAAAACTTAAATTATTGTGTCAATTTCCGATCTTAAACAACTGTTTACCAGTATTGGAGAAATCACGTAGTTAATGGGTATAAAAAAAGTTGAACTCTATACTTTTGGTGGAAAAAAATCTAAAAGGGTAAAATTTAAAAGTGTAAAAAATGATGAGTATCGAATTAAGAGCCTTTCAATACTGCCTTCCGGTTAAGTGTTGCTTTAAGATGGGAGGGAAGAAATCTCTATATACAGGGCTGGCTGGGAATGTTTTTTATTGGTATTTTTTAAAAAAAGAAAAGAAAATATCTACTTGAGAGCTAATTTTTCTAAACTTAAAAAGAAAAAAAAAAGCAATTTTCCAGTGCACAAAGTTCTAATTAGATATATCTAGATTTTTGTGACCATATTGCAGGACTAGATCTTTAGGGGGAAGATCAACATGCTTTTCGCGAATTAGGGGGCTCTAATTTTCTGACTATATTTTAAAATGTAAAAAACAAAAATCACACAATTCGGGTGAAAGGCCTCAATAAAAAAAATGTAAAAATAGTGTTATGCATGTTACTTATATCACATTATTGACTTATAATACCTATTTATCCATCCATCCATCCATTCATGACGCTACAACCCGTTATGGGTCTTGGCCTCCTCAAAAAGTCGTCGCCATTCCGCCCTGTCGGCCGCCCTGCGACGCCCGTTTTTTATTCTCAGAGATTCCTGTAGCCCTAGTATAAGTTTCCGATGATTGAATATCGAAATGATCGTCGAAAGGGTTTCGAAAATTTTTGATACTAAAATGAACGAATGATTCGATCGTTTGATTTAAGAACACTATTTGCACGCTAATAAACGCTTATTTGCGTGCAATCAGCTTTCGATAAAACTCGTACTAGCCCCACAGATCTCTGCTCACGCAATCGAACCATCTCAACCTCGATCTGCCAATATTCATTCTTCCAGTCGGTGCGGAGTTTCTTTAGTGTAGAGTGTTCGTTCATTCTCTCCACTTGCCCCAGCCAGCAGAATTTGCTGATGTTAATGGCGTCATATAATCGGTACAGTTCGTACCGATCATACCTATTTATACAGTCAGCATCAAAAATAAAAACTTCTAATTTAAATAATGTATGCAGATCTCCATTCCCATTCATGTTATGCATAAAATTCTACAGAAACGGAATTAATGTTTGAAGGTAAAAGACAAAATTGTTCAACATAAAATCAAAAAAACTAAATGATTGAATCTTAAAATAGATTGCGGTCCTGTGGTCAATCATAAATAATTTAGGGTTTAAGATTGAACTGTCGTTTGTTTGAATAGAGCCTCCTTTAGAAGGATAAATACCACTTGTTTTTTTACCACACGCATCCTAGATTACATAAAGCATTACGCGGTACGGTGAGGACACTTCAACAATCCTTTTTTATTCACAAAAAACTCAACGGTTGAATGAGGATAATCATTGTCCTGAACTGTTATAAAAACAGGTACATTAGAACTGTGAGAGAGGTTTAAATTTAAGAACCTGTTTTCTTGCAGGCACTTACCTAATTTCCTTTTCCGGTTCTATCCGGGATTTTTCGTAGCTGTTAATCTTTGCTTCTTATTCTTCTTAATTTAGGCCTTGTGGCCTATAATTCAAGAGGTGAGGTTAGCCTCCTGCGAGGTCAACTCCCAGCTGTCCCTCCACCTCTTTGGTCTGCCTGCCTGGTAGCCGTCTTCCATGGGGTTAGCCGTGCAATGCCATGTGAAGCAGTCTGGAAAAATCCATTCTCCTCACATGTACATATCAGAACCTTCTTATTTGCCTTCCCCATCTGACTATGTCTTCGACGTCATATATTTCCCTTACTCTCGTATTCCTCACTCTATCTCCGAGGGTCTTCCCAGCTATGCTCCTGAGAGTTTTCATTGCTGAAACCGTCGGCGCATTTTTGGTCGCAGTGGTATCTGCCCTGGACTCGATCCCGTACGTCATTATGGGTTTGACAGTCTTATAGATTTTTACTTTGCTGCTTGTTCTCATATCAATCTTTGTCTACTAGTATTTTCAAGCTTAAGATAAATAATAGAGTTTATTTGAAATATATGGCAAATCTTTGAGAGGTCATGAGAAAAACGTATGCATGAGGGTGCATTTAAACCGACCAACATAGAGCCAACGCTGGAAGTAGAGTATATTTTCTTGATCGTTGGTACGGTCACCAATGTGTCATCTCTCATTTAGTAATTAGGTCTTGCTTGTCATTGTTTCCATGGTGTCCAATATCAACCATAAAAGAAAGTATGCTCTGTTTCTAGATTCGACTCTATGTTCGTTTGGTGTAAACGTACACTAAGAGAGATACTTTGACTTTAGAACAAACGAACGGATGGTCATTGCTCATTGTATTAGTGTGCGTTTACACCAGTCGAACATAAAGCCAGAGCTAAAAATAGACCATTAGATTGATATCAAGCAAAAAAAAAAACAACGAGCATGAACTAGAAATCGGCGAGCGTAATCTGTGTTAATGTTGTGCTCGTGTTTGTTACATAGCTTGGAATGTCCGGTAGGAAGAATAAACCCCTGGGAGACCACTAATGCGATGGAGAGATACTTGGCAGTCGACCTCTCAAGAGGCCGAACTGGTGGCACAAACTGATCCGCAGGATCTATGAAGAGGACAGGAAGAATAAGAACAGTTGTGCAATGTATCAAAAACTTGGATAAATAACACAGTAAGACCTAATCCTTTCACTTTTTTAATATTTTTATCTCCATAGCCCAGAACACTGACTTATCGACTAACGCCGCCTACCGGAATCGTTCCCTGCGAGCCACACGTAAAAAAAAACATCTATCCATCTAGTGGTGCGTGAATTGTAACACATTCATGTTCTTATACAGAAACTGTGTGAAATAGCCACAGTCAGTGATATGTTATTGGCCATAATACATCAATGAAATATATCTGCGACTTCGAATGATTAATTTGCCAGTGATCAAAGGATGACGTCATCTTGACAATATAACTCTGTTATGAAGTGCAATGAACCCGAGATTTAAATGCAAAAATGTAACAGCATATTACTGAAATACACTGCAATTATATACTTATAATAATATGCAACTGTTTTGTGTGTGTGAGTGACATTGACGTCTATAACGTCGATAAACGGTTTACCTATGCAAACAACAATGCATTATGACATTGAAAATTATCAGACAATGAAACAACAGCAACACATTCATTATAAATAAATGAAATTAAATAATGGTCTTAATATCTACAGCACTCATTCCCGAGGAATTTTTTATTAGTACAACCGATCCCGTTTTCTCTGAGACAACCCGGATAAAAAAATATAGGAAAAACGCTCTGTCCTAATCGGGAATCGAAGCCGAATTCTTCGGGTCAGAAATCGGTCACACGACATTCCGGTTATTGATATTGGTGATGGCTGAATTATGCAATAATATACATTTTAATATCATATTGTTAAGGTGAATGAAAAAAAATCGAGAGCAGTGGATAGCTTTTGTTGCCTTACCACGTCCCCAAACGGGAAAATAGATTGAACGAAGACATGAATTTTAAATTAGATGAGCAAAATCAGTGTTATTTAATGGGGATTTTGGAGAATTGATTACACCAGAATCCCCATTAAATAGAAAAGTCGTCTAGAAGACCTTAAAAAAGTGACAGAAAAATTAGAATTTTCTGAAAATTAACTAGCTTTTGACCAATACAAACAGTTTCACTGTCGATATATCAACAACTGATCACTGACTAATACTGTTCGATTTTATTTATAAATGGTATGAACAAACCGCTACGGGCTTACGACCATCTTCTACTGTTATTTCGAAGGCTGGCATAGGAGGGTGATCACTTTACGTTAACAACTTTCGCCATTAGGTGGTAATGTTCAAATTCCCGAATATTATGAGAAATTTCAACATGTTCAACATGTTGAAAAATCCCATGCCTCGGGCAGGATTCGAAAGTTATTGAAATCCCGCAATTAGCACAGTGGTTACCGTCTCGGCACGGCACGACGAGTGTTTTTTTTTTCAACCACCCTGACAACGAGAGAATGTTATAATAAATCATGCTATATACCTATAAACCAACTCCCCGATAAAAGGAAAGTGAAATAATACAGAAATTATGATCTTTGACATAACTCCGTTACATAGTTACAGGGGACCTCTATAGTTGAATAATATAACACAGATCTACGCGATCAGCATTAGATTGCAGCCTGAGAACTCCGTTCTGCTGGAGGGAGATGAATATTACATAGTTGGTGGCCTCGCACATAATTGCAGTCATTTGTTATTTTGCAAACACACACACCAGCGCATGTTTTATGTGCAGATCTTGATCTTGGGTTATGGGAGCGCTAAATTCAAGTTCAAGTCCACTATAAAACATTTGTTTATTTGTACAGTGTAGGTAATAATAATATAAGATTGTTTGTCGATTTGGCACATAATAGAGGTTATTGACATTTTGCAAATTTGTATTTTATTAAGGTAAGAAAATTTAAGAATTATTGATTTCATTTATATCGTCAATATATCAAATTGACGAAAAATCCATATGGCGCAATGTTAACTAAAAACAATGACAAATATGCAAGAATATAATAAGTCAATTTGTTGAAATAAATTTCATCTTTCTCCTAGTTTATATCTTTTCTACAACATTTTTTCTCATCGCATAGGACAACGAATTTCAGTAATTTCACCAACAAAATTCTTATAAAATAGGCCAGGTTTTTTGTGATAAAAATGACGTTTTTTCGTGCAATTTACCTTTTTACTGTAGTTTTATTCGTTGAAAGATTAATAAGTAAAAATACTTAGTTACTGATTTTTACAATGGCCTGACTTATCCCCAAGGATCTCTGCCAGCCAACCCAGTAAAAAAATAGAAATAACATACTAATAAGTCACTCATAATGTCATGATGATAACAATGATGTCACAAACAACCTGTAGTTTAAATTCTGAACAGTGCCATAGAACTATACCATCTGGGCCAGTGGCATATTTCTTGACATGTTGAACATGTTGAGAATTCTCATGATTAGGAGTTTCGGAGACTTAAACATTACCACCTAATGGCGAACGTTGTTAACGTAAAATGATCACACGAAGCCAACCTTCGAAATAACAGTAGAAGACGGTCGTAAGCCCGTAGTGGTTTGTTCCATTTAAAAATCGAACATCAGCAATGAATAATTGTTAGAGTCATTAGTTGTTACATATTCGCATATTTTTTGGATCCCCCCCCCCCCCTTTATTTTTTTTCTTTGCTTAAAATTTTTATTTCTGAGTTAGCGATCTCTTGATCAGGGACATTCTCGGGTCTGGGGCCCGTGTCATTCTGCCACCCTATAGTTTCGTCCCTAATTCTGGATACCCAGCTTTTGAAAAACCTTTTAATGACTCGCATGAGAGAAGTTGTGGAAAAATCTATTATGCGTACCTATGTGTATTCCTTCTTTTTGATTAACTTTATCCATTAACTGCTGGATGGCGATCTTCTTTTTGTATTTTTCTTTTAATTTGCTGATTTATACGTGACATATCTGCAGGATCGTTCACACATTGTTAAGTAGCAAGTTTAGTGTATGTGCGAGTGCGAGTAAACACTTAGGTAACTTGAAAAAATTTCGTCAGATTCTAAGGATATAATATTTTAAAACCGCATGGCATTGAATGGAGTTTCCTAAATGTGATATAGGTATAATATGACAATTTCAAACACCATAATATAACATAGCCGATTGCAATATTAATATTGATAATGGAGATACCGACATTATAAGGCACGATGATGATGCCTCTTATTGGAGCACTGGAGATAAATAAAATAATATCCCACGAGACATGGGACATTGACAGCATAGCAAACAAACCCTATCACGAACAACAAAAATAATTGTATGCAAAACGCAACAATTAAAATGTTAATTAATTTTGGCAATGAATGAAGCACCGGCAATATCCGGAATCACCGACATTTTTATTTTGAATAACTGTTGTTTTATATTTTTAATCTATTGTTTTTAATCTATTGTTTCTAATCTATTGTTTTTAAACAAATACACAACAGAGTGAGTACACCCAATGCGAGATATTATTGATGGCAATAATGGTTTATTTTCTCATACTCAACCCATTTTTTTTCACTTTTAGTAGTGGGTATTTTATTTCCAGTATACATAAATACGAACTCTTTGACTCTTTCCCAGAAGGCTACGACGTGAAAGATGTAGATTGGTCGGCACCTGGGATCGAATCCACGCCCTCCAGTACGAAAGCCGATGTCGTATAACCGCCAGGCTACCAACCCTTCAAAATATTATGTTTTTAGCAAATGGTCCATATCAGACGAATCCACTCACAACACAACTCACATTATGTGTGTTTGAATGATAAACTTGATTCCAAATATTGTGTACATGTGTGAATTGTCTGTTGTCTAAATATAAACGAATGTTAGCGTAATTAATTTTAAATGAATATTCATATGTTTCAAACCATTTTTGAATGATTTATACCTATAACAAAACGTGGACAGGATGAACTCAAACAATTGCAAATGGCATATAAAGGTGGCGATTGACTGGAAAGGTTAAAAAATCAATAAGTTATAGTAGGTATACCTACCTACTATACTGGTAGGTACCTAAATTTAGTATCTTATAAATAATGTCCTTATCAGGGCCATTCACAACGACCTCTATAAACATTGAGGGATTAAGCCCAGACAAAGAGACCATTCTCTCTGATTTCTGTCAAAACATCGACGTATTAATGATACAAGAGACCCATAGAGGCCCAACGGACCCCAGACCTAAAATACAAGGAATGAACTTGATACTAGAACGACCACACGACAAATACGGAAGTGCAATATTTGTGAGTCCGGAGATAGATGTCCAATCGGTGGCTCTGACGGATGAAGACAATATTGAGATCCTGTCTATAGTTCTCACAAGCTGTGTTATAGTGTCAGTATATAAACCCCCTGGTGCCGACTTTAAATTTACAGAGCCGTCAAACTACAACAACCACACCAAGAAAATAGTCATGGGAGATTTCAATAGCCATAGCATAAATTGGGGATACAGGGAAACTGATGAGAATGGTATGAGGTTGGAGAAGTGGGCTGAAACGGCAGGACTGAGTCTTGTTCACCACCCAAAGCTACCGGCATCCTTTGACAGCGCCCGATGGAAGAGAGGATATAACCCCGACAACATATTTGTTTCGGATGAATTGACACCTCAGTGCTCTAAAAATGTTGAGCTCCCCATCCCAAGGACCCAGCACCGCCCCATCACCTGCAGAATCGTCCCAATGACTCAACCTGCGAAAGTGCTATTTAAAAGGAGATTCAACTTCAGAAAGGCTAAATGGGCTGACTACAGTCGGGCACTGGACAATGCTCTTTTCAATGTAACGCCGAAGCCAGAGACGTATGAGCTGTTCGTGGAAGCTGTACATAGAATATCAAGACAGTATATACCACGTGGCTGTAGGACAGAATACATCCCCGGACTCACTGATGACTCAAAACAGCTCCTCGAAAGATACCGAAAACTATTTGACAGTGACCCATTCTCAGAGGATACACTGCAAGCTGGGGAGGTTCTGATGCAGAACATATCCAACAGCAGGAAAGATAAATGGTGTGACCTTATTGAAAACCTCGACATGAATCAAAACAGCAGAAGAGCATGGAAGGTAATTAAAAACCTCAGTAATGACCCATCAGCACAGACCACTAAATATAATATCACTCCAAACCAAATAGCTCACCAACTGCTACTTAATGGCCAAACACGTGGAAAGAAACTGAGAGTACCCATTGTCCGTGATATAGCACAAGAAAATAACTTTTTGGGAACCCCTTTCACCCAGGGCGAACTGAGCGAGGCAATAAACACGCTGAAGAATGGCAAAGTGGCTGGCCTGGATGAGGTAAGAGTCGAACAGATCAAGCACTTTGGACCAAAAACCATGGAGTGGGTCCTAGGACTAATGAATGCATGCGTAGAGAGTGAAAAGATGCCGAAGCTCTGGAGAAAGGCACGTGTTGCTGCACTCCTTAAGCCGGGAAAAGAACCTCATGACCCTAAGAGCTTTAGACCTGTGTCCCTCCTTTGTCATATGAGCAAAATTTTCGAACGCCTTATACTGAACCGCATATCCAGTCACATTGATAACCATACGATAGGAGAGCAGGCTGGTTTTAGGCCAGGAAGGTCATGCACTGGTCAGGTTCTAAACTTAGTGCAGCACATCGAAGATGGTTTTGAGAGGAAGAAAGTGACAGGTGTGGCTTTTGTGGACCTCACAGCCGCATATGATACGGTGAACCATGCTAAACTTGTCAACAAGATATATAAGATGACAAAAGACTTCCGGCTAACATCCTTGATTCGCAATTTCCTGGGTAACAGACGTTTCTATGTAACACTGCAGGGCAAAGATAGCAGGTGGCGAACACAGAAAAATGGCCTGCCGCAGGGAAGCGTCTTGGCGCCAATCCTTTATAACATCTATACCAATGATCAACCCACACCGAAGGAAACCAGACAATTTATCTACGCCGATGACACCGCAGTGGCAGCCCAGGAGGATTCGTTTGAGCTGGTGGAGGAAAGGCTCACCCAAACTCTCAATACACTCGGACAATATTACGATGCAAATAACCTCAAGCCGAACCCAGGAAAAACGCAGCTTTGCGCATTCCACTTGCGTAATAGGGACGCGGGAAAAGAGCTGAATGTCACATGGAGGGGTGAGAGGATGGAGAACTGCCAGACGCCCAAATACCTCGGTGTTACACTGGACAGAACACTCTCATACAAGCAGCACTGCTGCAACACCAAACAGAAAGTCTCAGCCAGAAACAACATCCTGAAAAAGCTTACTGGAACATCCTGGGGAGCATCTCCAAGTGTTCTCCGCACCACTGCCTTGAGTTTGTGCGTCTCTGCGGCCGAGTATGCTTGTCCGGTCTGGCAGATGTCTACGCACGCCAAACAGGTGGATATTGCTATAAATGAAATGGCACGGCTGGTGTCCGGATGCCTGAAGCCCACACCAGTGCACAAACTCTATCCAATTATTGGCATAGCTCCACCCAACATCAGAAGAAGGGCTGCTGCGGACGCGGAGAGGCATAAGCAGGTCCACGATACAAGACACCCCCTTTTCGGCCATGAGATGGCGGCCCAGAGACTGACATCGAGGAAGAGTTTCCTTAAAACAACCACCATTATGGATGCCTCAACATCAATGAAACAACACAGAGAGGATCAATGGAAGCTCGAACTTGGTGACAGACTTTGGATGGCGCCTTTGGAGGGAAATAATACCGCGCACAGCCTTGATTTTCCTATCTGGAAAACTTTGAATAGGCTCAGAGTGGGGGTAACCAGATGCAGGGCCAACCAGCGAAGATGGGGATTCCTTGAGGGTGAGGACGTGAGCTGTGACTGTGGGGAGCTGCAGGACGACCTGCACTTGTTGACGTGCCCGTCGATGCAGGTGACTTGTGGGGTGGAGGACCTTGTGAGGGCGAATGACAAAGCGATATCCGTCGCTGCATACTGGAGTGGCAAAGTCTGAAGTCCGGACTCGAAAAGTAAGTAATAATGTAAGAATAAATGCTTGGATGCCTGACTTCTTAACATGGGGTTCCGAGTACTATTTCTGAATCGCTCAAAATTTTCAACGTGTTAAGTAGGTATATTCACTCGAAATTTGTCCAAAGGGTTGGCATTCTATCTTAATGTAGATAACCCGCCTCCAAGCCGTCTGAAATACCGAAACCCGTACTGGCTAGCTGCTGCTATACTAGTACGGATTAGGTACCTACTCGATTGAAGACAAATGGAGACAAGTATGGATTTCATCTTGCATCGTCAGTAAGGAACCAGAACCTAGAAAAGAGCTGCCTGGCTCAACACAACCCAGAAATATATGGTGTAGAGTTAACTTAGGCTGCACCGCTTCCAACTTACATAAATGGGGATGGAAGGACTCACCAGCATTCGTATGTGGGATGGCACAAACAATCGACCATCTGATGAACGAGTGCCCCATGTACGCATTTTAAAGAAGGTCTACAGGACTTGCACGCACTGACGGATGACGCGATCCAATGGCTTCCGTCCCTGGAGGTCAGATTGTGAGCGACCATAAGAAGAAGCATTCTATCTCGAATTACACAGTATCTACCCAACAGAAACTATTAGGTTCAATAATAGCACCATCCCCAGCACACCAAATTCACTCGCCTCTGCTTCGAAGGAACGGTCGACCTCTCTAAACGAAACCTTTAATTTATATTACATACAATGTGGTGGGCGAATTGTCTACACTAATTTCATAAAAAAGATAATATTAATGTTGGAGAAACGTTCGTTTGTCATATTTCGTCAAATAAGCAGAATGGGAAAGGGGGCAAAGGGGCTAATCATTTGTGATATAAACCTACCTATAATGCGTGGGTAAAAGTATGAAATTTCCAACTTATTTTGATGGGCAAGATAGATGGACACCGTGGGCCTGGCAGAAGGCAGATCCCTTGCTTGTGCGTGATTGGACTGGAATAGGGCGAGTGAAGGAGCTGTTCCGGGTAGCAAGAGATAGAGAGGCCTTTAACCTGATACGGCACAAATACAAGAATAATAAACCTATCTATTGTAATGAAATACTCAGAGAATTAACTCAAAATAATAATATCAACAATAAGAAAGAATGTTCAAATAAAAGAAGCAATAATAAACGGTTAAATTTTACTAATCTGAATTATGTAAGAGTAACTAAAATCTGTAGTGCTACCGCCATCTGTTCGAAAATATAAAAACTTTTATCTCTCTTTCATCAACCTGTTGCTGTTTTTAACGCATCATACGACACATTTTTCTTGGTTTGTATCTTGACTATACTGCTTTGGAAATTTTTCGGCAGATGGCAGTCAGTTTTTGTTTGAGGTTTTTTTTTATTTATTTCAATCGCTCGAGAATATTGGGATAGTTCCATTGGTGTCCAATTCAAAATCAGTTCATCCGAAGGCAGCACTTATATAAGACTGTGCTCCGGAAGGAACCGCTCCTCGTTCTGGTCTCTGTTCTCCCAGAATGGTTTTTGGTTTAGTTTCCAACTCATAACCCTGTGACGCTGACGAGCTCTCAAGCTTCCAATCAGGGATGTTGCGAATATCAGCATCAGCTGATTATCCGCATCGATTTCAATATCAGCATCAGCATCCGCATTAATTGATGCTGAGATTCAGTTCGTATCTTCTCTGCTTAAGACAGGACTTGCGCTTCACGAATATTCTCGCGAAAGTTTTCGATCAATCAATTCTCTAAAAAATATAATTAAGGTAATATTTTGTGCACTATCTTGCAAGTACCTGGCACCCCATCGGCCAAATTTCCCAGCAAACAATTGTATAGTTGTGTATAGTACCTAACTTTATTATTAGTTAATAGTTATCAATCGGAGACACCAAAAGAAAACCGAACAACATAAACAAAACAAATCATGACACTAACATACAGAATCTTCAGGGCTCCAATAACAGGTAAGTACATATATTATTGTGTTAAAATATCTCAAATCAAAACTCCCTTTGAACTCCACTCGAGGCATAGGGAGGCAACAAGAGTTCTCCACTGCGCTCGATCTTGCGTAATGCTTATGATCTCCTCCCACACCATGTCCAACTCCCTCAGCTCTGCCTCGAAGGAAAGGAACACGATATGAGAGGGTCTTCCACGTCTTCGAGACCCTGATTGGAGGAAAAAAAGCGCTCCCCTCGACCAACTGTCATACGGCATCCTCAACGCATGTCCCAGCCATGCCCATATCCTCTCCGTAATGGTGGAATTGAAGGGCCCGCACTGAGTGCGCCGGCATATAGCACCGTTCGTGAAGCGATTGTACCATTTTACACCTAAAATTCTCCTGAGGCTCTTTGTTTCGAATGCAGATACTTTTTGTACCTGGGCTTTGATCAGATGCCAGGACTCACACCCATACAGGAGAATAGGCAACCGATGCAGGTTTAATGGCGTGAGGTGAGGTCAACCCCACGGCCCAGATTAGATTTTTCGATTACCTGCCTCTTACAGGATGCTCGAAAAACCAGCAAGGTGCTATTCTAAGCCGACAGCCCCACGGTTTAAATATCTCCATCTTCAATCCAAATACAAACTCCCTTTATCCACCACTTAGGGGCATAGTGAGGCAACAAGAGCTCTCCATTGCGCTCGATCTTAAGCCATGTTTATGACCTCCTCCCACACCATGTCCAAATCCCTCAATTCTGCTTCGAAGGAGCGGAACACAGTGTAGGACGGTCTTTCTCGATTTCAGGACCCTGATGGGGGGAAGAACAGTGCTCTCCTCGGCCAACTGTCATTCGGCATCCTTAACACATGCCCCAGCCATGTTCATCTCCTCTGCACAATTGTAGAGGTGTGGGCCCTCAACGTCCGTGAAGTGGTGGTACCATCTTATACCCAGAATTCTCCTGAGGTACTTCATTATTTCAAAAGCTGAGACTTTTTGTGCCTGGGCTTTAGTCAGGTGCCAGGACTCACACCCATATAGGAGAATGGGCAACACACACGCATCAAACAGTTTACATTTTGTCTCGACGCTTTCCAAATCTTGGTCATGTTGTTAAAGGCGGCACTTGACATACCGATGCGTATCGGGAGCTCAGACCCGAGGTCATCAGAGGTGGTAATAGTTGCTCCCAAGTACTTGAATTTATCCACCTGAGAGACCTGGTGACCATCGATGGTTATCGGTATTTGTTTATCGGGGCAGGCATTATTTGCCACGAGCTCCGTCTTACTGGCATTGACTCGTGCTGTTTCATCGCAGACTCTTGAAACACTGCGCTGTAATTCCTCCACTGTCGTACTGAACAACGCTAGGTCGTCTGCGTACTCCAGATCGCACATTTCGCCCATTAGACCATCTCTCTGTGTTAACGGTATACCTCTTGCTCCTTGCATGGACTTTCTCAAGAGGAAGTCCATGACAATAATAAATATAAATGGAGCCAGTATGCAGCTCTGTCTGACTTACGTGGTGATCGTGAAAACTCCAGTAGGACTACCTGGCGTTTTGACTCTACACTCGGAGTCTTCGTACAGAGACTGCAACATTTTAACTATCTTCGCAGGTATACCGTACGAGCTAAAATTTTACATATCGATGGACTATGTGGGCTGTCGATGCCCTTTTTCAAAAAAAATATCTCACTTTAAATTTCATTGTTGAATATCTACATAATAATTCAATAAATACGCATTTAAAAAGGGACTAAAGGACTAGCACGCACTGACAGATGATTTTAGATCTAACGTGGAATCGTAATCGAGAGGTAAAATTATGAGTGACCATAAGAACAAGAAGACGAAGAAGAACATCAGCATCAGCTTCAGCTGATGTCAATTTTAAAAAATCAGCATCAGCAACCGCTGATGTTGAAAAAACCTACATCAGCAACAACCCTGCTTCCAATACTCTTTTCAACCTCTTCCCAAAATATATTTATGTATTGGTGAGCTGTTAAAAAAAATCTTGATTAGGTGCAAAGATTTAAAAAAGCTTGATTTAACTCGGCGTTAGTATGCAAAAAATCATAGAAATACAGATGTTTCTGAAAAGAGAAACATGTTAGGAATGAATTCACAACTTTCTATGTTTACTATATTAAAGGCAGGATAATAATGGTTTTGAAATTTAAGGACGCGATCAATGAATCAGAACTAAGGTTTTGAATCTTGATTATACAATTACTCCAAAAAAGTATAATACCTATACACTTGGCGTACAAACTACAGGAAAAACTTCCCCAATTAATAAGTATTACCACAGTTTTGGAAAATATTCCTTATTAAACGATCAGCAAAGCGCGGAATCAGTTCAAACGTCGCCATTCTAAGGCCAGACCTAGTGTTAGGTAGTGATAATAGCGAAGCGGAGCTTTGAATTTTATTCTTGTTGAAGTAGAGCAGTCTGTATGAAAATGCCTACGCCTTCATAATACAATCTGATCAGATGATAATCAGAAACTCGAAAACCACTGGCATTTGACCCCTGGTTAAGGGGAACAATTTTTTTTCAAATTTGCTCGAGTATAACCTCTTTCAAGGAATGTACCAGTCACCCTGTTTAACTTTTAGATGGTATTGATAAATTTATTTATTTCAAGTAAAATTCATCACTCACCATAACAGATTTCTCCTTTGCGATGAGTGATGATATATATGTAGGTATACTTGTGATAAAAGCAAAAATAATATGTTGAAACTATGTTTTAGTGTTTTAAAACCATTTTCGTGTTATTTTCTTTCAAATGAGACCGGTCAAAGTTGGGCATAGGTAGATTTTTTTCGTGTGTTTTATATAATGCTAGTGGTCTCAAATCATCTTGGCTTTATAATTTATTCAACTTAGTATCGGTAATGCAGGGAAAAGGTCCACAAGAATCCATAGCAATGCAAAAGGTGATCGATCACCTTACCTTTATTACCTTTTTAGTTAAACAAATTTGGAGAGCATCGGTTGGATGGTTTCCGAATCTATAAAAATATTTACAAATTTCTTTTGACTATCGATGATTAAAGGAGAGAAAATGTAAACATTTTGTAATCAGTAAGTAAAACATTTATTGCAAAATTCCAATCAAACCATCAGCCATTTATAAAAGTTTATGTACATACGGAGTATACGATACAGGCCGGCGTTTTATTCAACTTTATACATATTATTATTATTATGATTATTAATAATATAAATATTACAATAATAAACTTATATTAAATTTAAAATTATATAAAAATCACAATATTTGTTTTTAAGTAAACTTAATTCTACTACAAAAATATAAATATTTATAAAGAGTTTAAAAATATATAAATATTGTATTCACATTCTACATGAAATTCTTATGAAAAATATACATAAATGACTATTTATTTATACCAAAGGCAAAAGAAGAAGAAATATTTAGATAAGTATCTGAAAACCCATTAAATATGTATAAGTAGGTATATTAAGTAAGAATATAAAAAAATAAAAAATAAATCATACATAGGTACCTATATTTATTTTTTTAGACTAAAAGATAACGAGCTAAAACAAAAAGATTTTATTTTATAAAAAAGTAATATTCAAAATAGGTATGTATGATTACCAAGTATTTTTTTTATAAATATTTCAATTAAGTATATGAAAACCCATTAAGTATACACTGTATAAGTAGAAATATAAAATTTAATAAAAAAAAATAAAAAATGCACCACACATATTTTTTAAATTTGTTATAAACTAAAGGATAAAGATCTAATACAAAGTGATATTATTTTAAGAGTTTTTTTTTTTTTTAAGATATATGATTCACAAGTATTTACTTTTTATTTTTATATTGAATGCATTTCACCATTTAAAAGTTAAACCAAAAACCGTAAAATAAATAATAGGAAGAAAAAATATAATACTAAACGTATCTAGGTAATTTTATAAAAAAAAAAGAATAAATAAGATTTTTTTTGAAAACGATCTGCTCATATTGCGAAAATGATATCAAAAAGATAAAAATATCAAAAGAGATGTACCCATCATTATTTATATTTGGGTGCTTAAACATTACTAGGTTAGAGAGGCGACGAAGAGAATACCTTTGCAGGCACTTCTTTAAACTTATAAAATGGCATAATAATTAATAACCCGCAGGTACTAGCTGAGCTGAGCCTCTACGTCCCTGGCGATAACATGAAACTCGCTCCCATTTTTTATTTTATGTGCATAGAGGACGTACTAATGTTATAAAGCATTCACCAATTAACCGAGCGATGCTCTTGATGAATCAGCTGTCTGATGATGTTGATATTTTCAATATTACATATGAGCTTTTCTGCAGGCGAATCGAGTATTTGGTGTAGAAATATAAAGATAAAAAAATAAAATATGAAAATAACTTGTATTGTATTTTTAGTTATTCTTTTTTGTTTTTTTTTTTGTATTTTCTTGTAAGTGTAATAGACGCAAAGGCTTTTTGAAGCTGTTAAGTCTATTGCACTGATATTTGACAGTTTAAAATAAATAAAAATAAATAACAATTATATATAAAATATAACAACGACAAACAAAATACAATATACAAAATTTAAATGATCAATAATAAATTAGAAATTATTGATAATATGAGAGTTCGAAGTTGGTTGCTTTTTAGGCAGCTGCCATCATCTTGCGTGGAGCCAATCTAATCCTGAAGCCTTCTTCCCTCTTGAGGATGATGTCAGCTTGAAGCTTGAATTCCTCCTCAGTCAGATCAGAGTAAATACGGAAGTTCCTCAAGAGGGTTGAAAGCACGATCTTCAACTTCAACATGGCGAATTTACGTCCTGAAATTGGACAAAAGCACTTTGTAATCAAATAATCATAAAATCTTTGGAATTAAAATAACTATTCAGATAGCTTTTTGGATCATCATCTTCAGCGTTAAATGGTCTTAGCTGCTTCTAAAGACCTTCTCCATCCTGGACTGTCTGGCTTTGTTGCTTGCTTGCTTTGTTGTATGTAGACTGACTATTTGCAAATTGTTTTTGCTGTTACTTTGGATTTATACCTAATGTTTTATAACTTATATACTTGAAAGTTTTTCCTTCTTTTAAGTAATGTATTTAATTGTCAACCTCGATAAAAGCTCTGCCTAGTTAAAACTACTTTTGTATAATATTTGTACGCTTTTGTCTTGTTTCACCGTATATTATGTTATGGAAATGAATAAACTTTTGTTATTATTATTGGCTGCCACTTTATGTTGCCCCAGAGCCCGAAAGTCTGCGACAACACCACCCATCTTTGGTCCGATTGATGACATTTCTTGTTGCTGAACTTAAAGATCTAACGTTAGATATTGGGCCTAATATTGTGGTTCCTCAATTGATATGTACTATGAAATTTTGTTAATTGCTTACCGACACAGCTTCTTGGTCCAGCAGAGAATGGAATGAAGGAGTAGTAATGTCTGTTGGCACATTTCTCGGGGAGGAAGTTATCGGGGTTGAAAACGTCGGGGTTGGGGTAGGTCTCAGCACGGCGGTGAACTTTGAATGTTCCAATGACGGTGGTTGTGCCAGCTGGGAGAACATGTCCAGACGCTGAAACATTTGGAGGCAAAGTATTAGCATCATCCTAGGGTATGTATATGTAATAACCAACAAAATTTTCATTTTTGTAGAAATAATGTTTAATTTAAGATTAGATTCGTACCAAGTTTGACATCTTCTTTTAATTCACGAGCAATCATTGGCACTGGTGGATACATCCTAAGAGTTTCCATCAAGCAACGTTCCAAGTATTTCATTTCCAATGTATCTTGAAATGTGGCTGGCCTGTCGCTGTCTCCGAAGATGCTATTCAACTCTTCAACAACTTTATCTTGAATGTCTTGGTGGACGCCCATGAGGGAAAGGAAGAAACTGCTTCCAGATGATGTAGTGTCGTGTCCCTGAAAATAAGCATTAACTGCTTTATTTAAAAACTCTAATCAGTGGAAAAAAAGAGTTCAGCGGTAGAAAATTTGTAATCAAGCCGTCGCGTCGAGGTAGTTTAACCCATATCGATTGATTGCGAGCTGATCTCTGTAGATTTTAGCCCGCCATGTTGGATTTTACGTCAACTGACAGCTGTTTACAGAATACAAGAACGCTTTCTGTAATAAATATACTCTTTTTAAGCTTTTTTCCCGTCCAATTAGGTGCTCCCTTCATATTTTGGTCCATTTTGTTTTGGTTTATCATTTTGATAATAGAAATTTTAAACAAATAAAGCAAATATTGCATTCCCGTAATCATCGAGGTCTTACAACCATGATGCACCAACTAAACTTATGATAAATATAATGACGTTTTGAAGAAAATATTCAAAGAGTACTTTTAAAGTAGGTACAAATATTAAAATTAACATTTAAATTAGTTCATTTTGGCCAAAACATAAAGGTTTCGTGTGATTTTATAAGGACTTAACAATATTTTGATAATATAAAATAAAAAAATAAAAAATAAGGTCTGGCACCTATTCTGCACCTACTCGAAATCATTCAAATTTGACATAGCGCATCTCGGCTGTAAGCACTCCCGTTGCCGGGCTACTATTTTGTTTGTTTACAAAATTTCGTGTGAAATGTCATCTTCATACAATATAACAAACGCGTATCAAATATTTTTTTTACAATAAAGTAAAAACTGATCAGTGAATTATATGTAATCTAACGATTAACGATTTTTTTTATAAATCAGACGGTTAAAAGTTCAATTCATTATCACAATAATTTTAAAATGACCAGAAAAGTTAAAAATAAAGCTGCCATCGCATACTTTTTGCTATTTTGAGACATCTCTTCTAGTAAAAACAACACAAGCTTTGCTTTCAATGAAAGATGTCAAAAGTATTTATATTGGTATTTAGTTTGGCTGAGCCCAGATTAATTTTTTAAAGGAGAACAACCTACCGCAAACGTGATGGTGTCGACTTGTTCTTTGATTTCATGGTCAGTGATGACTACTCCGTTTTGTGAGCTCTCCAATACAAGGTCCAAGAAAGCCAATCTCTTCTTTTCTCCAACATCATTTTCTTCTACATCAAGATCGTCCTTGAGTCCGGCCATTTTACCGTATGAAAGTCCTTCAATAACAGTTTTGTCTTTGGTTTGTGATGCTTCTTCTTTATTTCGATTTTCGGCAAGGATGGAGGCAGTTGATGGACGTTGTCCTTTAGCGAATTCTTCCTTCTTATTCTTGATCACCTGATTACGTATAACAATTATTTTATTATCATTTTTACTGCAATTGTTTGGTTAGTAAAAAATGAAAACATTAGGGACCAAAAAATATTCCCTGCAGCACTCCACACTCATAATAACTATTTGTTTTTAGTACCTTCTTTGTAAATCCGTGAATGCTGTCCAAAAGTTTGGCCTGCACTTTAGCGTATTTTGTGAACTTGAAGATCAAATCTGGTTGAAGCCATAATTTCATTTGTCTGAGGTGGAGGATGTAGGACATCTTCAAAACAGTCAAGGCGTATCCTAAGCCATTTCTATCTTGAGCGTTTTTGTTAACACCCATTACGGTTTCTGAAATTTAGATTTAAAGAGTTTTTTAGCGGTCTATATCTCTAAATTTTGGCAAAATAGCCCCAACAATGTTTGTGAATTATGATTTACATTTAGGTATTTAGTATTTTTCCGCGGAAAAGAGGTCTGTATAAGAATAGCCCAAGCCAGCTCTTCATTTAGTGGCATGAAAAAGATTTGGATGTCCAACAATTTCTCCACCAAAACCAAATGTCGTCTATTGAACGCATGTATTATGCAAATTCTGTTATACGGCTGCGAGTCCTGGCATTTGACAAAGGCTCAGCAAAGGAAACTTCCCAGCGTTGAAAACAGATTCCTGCGACAAATACTGGGAATTAGGTGGTATGATTTTGTGACCAATGACTCTGTCCGAGAAAGAACACTACAGCCCTTCGTTACTTCAGTCATCCTAAATCGCAGACTGAGTTGGCTCGGGAACGTCCTCCGTGTATCTCCCGAAAGCGTTGGCCAAGCCAGCCTATTTTACAATCCGGGTGGCACAAGAAGAAGAGGAAGACCGTGCCTCACAATTGCGCGAGCCTACAGCGCCGACCTGCAGAATATCGGACTGACCTGGGAGGAAGCGGAGCGGCTGGCGCAAGACAGAAGTGCATGGAAGGACCTAGTGGCGACCACATGCTCCACCTTGGGAGCGAACGTGGATAGGTAAGGTAATTTTTTTAACGGAAGGAGGAATAACTATATAGCACATTATATTGCTATATATATATATATATATATATATATATATATATATATATATATATATATATATATATATATATATATATGTTTCGTCACTTTCATTTAGATAGTTTCCACCATCGTTTGGAAGTACTAAAAGGTGATAATATCTCGGTTTAGGATCGCGTTCACACAGTATACATTATGTAACAAACCGTCAACAGGCATAGCTTTAAGAAACGTTTATTGATTTTTTATATTACCTTTCGTGTTAGAAACTGTTTTAAAAAATTTATGCTTAAATGTTGTTTTCTTTCCGTGTGTAAGGACGATTAGATAGACATAATGCAGCAAAAATAATTGAGGATTTGAATAAAAAAAGGAGAATCCATAATATCAATGAGCAGGAAAGCAATGTGTCTCAAATTCTAGTTCTAGACGTATAAAGTGATTGTCGCTAAAAATTGTTCACATGCCGTAATACTGGAATTGTGGCATGTACATATTTAGAGATTAACAGGACAAAGTATGGGAAAAAATTGAATCATACCCAATAAAATTCCTAATGTGCATTCGCTCATGTGGTCGTGGCAGTCGAAATTCTTTTCACCCTCCTTCTTCAACTTGGCCACGAGGTCGCGGGAGTTGGAGTTGAACAGGTCGATGAAACTCTTCAAAACGTTCAAGTGGAAGGTTGGGGCAATCAGTTTGCGGTGAGAACGCCATTTTTGACCTATAAAGGAATTCCATATATACCAAAATAAATTAACAAAATGTTTTGTGTTCATAAACTATACAATTTACCTTAAAGAATTATTCGTACCTGAACTGAGCAAGAGACCATTTCCTAACCATGGTTTAAGCAACATGTATTCCGGTGATTTGTCAAGGTGAACCTGGCTGCTCAAGATCTGCTCAATATCGTCGGGATGGGAGAGGAACGTAATAAGTCTGGGTCCAACCCAAAGTTTGACGAGGTCACCATACTCAAAATTTATTGCGAACAAACGTTCAAAAATTTCTGAAAAAAAAAGAATAAAGTGTTTGGTGAAGTTTTTATGTTTTTGATGGTTTATTTTTTGTTCAATTTTGTGTCTTTCTAAGATTAAGTACTTACTGTGTGGGGAGCCAGTGAATTCCAATGCGTTTCCAATCAAGGGCAAACCAGGTGGTCCCGGAAGTTTTTCTGCCAATTTCAACATGTGCCTCCTTGAAAGTCGCCAGTAAGCGTACCATAGTACCAAGGATGGAAGAAGGAGCATATAAAATATGCTGGAAGCGCTCAGGAAGTTGGATGTGACAGCATCAACCCCAGCTGCTGCTGTAGAAACGCCCATCTTGGTGGTTTCTTTCGAGGGACTTGCTGCCAAAAAAAAAACACAATCTGTAAATCAAATCAATCAATCAAATCTCCCTTTGAACTCCACTTAGGAGCATAGGGAGGCATCAAGAGCTCTCCATTGCGCTCGATCTTGCGCAATGCTTATGACCTCCTCCCACACCAAGTAAATATGTAATTTAAATGTACCTACTTAATATGTACTACATGGGGCGTTGGGAACAAAGCATTCAAAATATTATGCCACATTTTGGTTTGTGACGTGGAGAGACTTCGAGGGAATCTTTGTTGGTCCACTAACTGTATATTGTTAAGAGTTAATTATGTTTTGTAAATGAGTGTGTGTTGATAAAATTGATAAAAAAAATAGAAAAGTAGTGACTAGGTCAAAAAATCATCGCAGATAGTCTTAATTAGAAATAATTATTATGTTATAGGCAAGTCCCCTTTTGTTGGGAACACGATCATAATATTTATTCGAATTATTATAATATATAGGATTTAATAAAAAATGAATCTGTGGTCACCTAAAGTGAACACAAATATCTACACATTCGACAGTTTACACAGAAAACAATGTTTGTGTTGTGAACCCGAGGGCTTCAGTTCGGTGTACATACGAAAGCTGTCGACTGATGATACCGCTGGACTAACTGATTTTGTTTGAACGGTTTCTTTGTCGTATTGCTGTCTCTTTCCATCTTATTGATTTGAATATTTGTTTGAAGCGAGAGAGTAATGAAAAAAATAAATTAGCGTTAGCATCCAGAAGATTTTGTTCGATTTTTGAATTTTTTAAATTTAAACAAGCAATAATTTCAGTTTTTTATAATAAGTACATTATCTACACCTTCGTTAACCTATTGGAGGTCAAGAGCTTCTTTTGATTTTAATTAATTATACTTATACAATATTTATTCAGACTTCTTCTCCTTCTTCGTGTGCCGTATCACCCCGACGTTGGCGATCACTTCGGCGAAAGCTTCTCTGTCTTGCGCTACCCGGAACAACTCCTCCACGCTTCTTATTCCGGTCCAGTCTCGAACATTTCGTAGCCAAGACATCTGCCTTCTCCCAACCCCTCTGCTTCCCTCAATTTTCCCCTTTATAATCAGTTGGAGTAAGGAGTATTTATCACACCTCAGCACATGACCCACATATGAGATCTTACGCGTTTTAATTGTCATGAGTAGCTGACGGTCAACTCCGGCTCTGCGCAGGACCTCCGAGTTTGTAACTCTCTCAGTCCACGATATGTCTAGCATCCGCCTGTGAATCCACATTTCGAAAACTTCTATTCTATTCATCGTGTTGACCTTTAGGGTCCATGCTTCGTAGCTTTTACAATATTGACCATACATAACGTTTTATCATCCTTTGTCTTAGTTTTAAATTCAGATTATCGTTACAAAAGAATGACCTCATCTCGTTGAACGCATTTATAGTACACTCAATCCTGCATTTAACCTCTATATCCGGGTCCAGAGACGATGTAATTATGCTGCCAAGGTATTTAAAACGATCCACTCTCTCAAAACATTTCTCCTTGAGCATCAGAGATGGTCCAGAGTACATCCATTTTGTTTTTCCAATGTTAATCGAGAGACCCAAATCCTCTCCAGCAACATTGATATCATGCGGGAGTTCTTGAAGATCATCGAGACTTTCCGCGAGGACAACGGTGTCATCTGCGTATCTAATGTTGGATATCAACTCGCCATTTATCTTCACTCCTTTGGTAGAGTTTGCTAGGGCTCTTTGGAAAACCTTGTTGTAGTACACAGGTTGAACAGTAAGGGTGACAAGATGCAGCCCTGACGGACTCCACGCTGAATGTCTACGGCTTCTGAACATTGTCCATCAAACCGAATCTCAGCTGTTTGGAACCAGTAAAGATTCCGAATCAGGTGTATATCTTTCCCCTCAATGCTGCACTCCTCCAGAATTCTGATAAGCTCGTGGTGTTTCACTCTGTCAAAGTCGATGAAACATGCAAATCCGTCCCTTCGCTGATCCTGGCACTTTTGAAGTAATACATTCATTGAGAAAAGAGCCTCTCTGGTTCCAAAAGCATTTCTGAAACCAAATTGTGAAGCATCAAGGTCAAGTTCGCATTTGTTTCTAATTCTTGCATGTATTATTTTCAGAAATAATTTTTATACATGGCTCATCAGACTTATGAGGCGGTAGTCGCTACATCTTTTGGGACGTTGCATGGGACGTTGAGTAGAGTGATAAATGTTGATTTTAACCAGTCTTGGGGTATTATTCCGGTGTTGTATATCTGATTAACCTTAGCAGGTGATCAATGTTGTCTTCATTGATGAGCTTGACAATCTCAATAGGAATTTCATCTGGGCCACAATCTTTATTATTATCAGATGTTTGGATAGCGTGCATAATCTCGGTCTTAAGTAGGTATACATGGACCTCCTAGTTCCGAACCAAGTGAGTTTGTAGGTCTTGGGTAAACTTTTTAAAGATAAAGTTCCGCAATATATTTTTCCCATGTTCTAAGGATTTCCATTTCATCGGAAATTAATTTGGTTATAGTTGTCCATTAGACGTGTGGATTGTACACTAGAACTGGTGCCAGATAAAGACTCAATGTATCCAGAATATTAATTGTATGATAATTAACTTGGGTTATGTTTACCTGCCAAATATATGAATACTTATAAGGCATTCTATTTTTAATACACAATAATTATTTTAATTACACACAATAAACACAAAAATCGAGTGATTAGTTGTTACATATTCTTTAATAATTACATATTTTGCCTATATGAAAAAAACATTGAAAATATACAATTTGAAACGCAATGATTACGTATCGTTGGTATACAAGGGAAATCAACTAAGTCCATTTTTGCCAATATGGAGTTTTTTATACAATTTTTTAGTATTTTAAATTCTCTATCGTTTGATGTACCACACAAGCCTATAAACCAATATGCTAACGAGTTATTAATTAAGGTTTTTAATTTCAACTATGTCCCGAATTGGACAATCAGCTGCAGGAGAAACGCATTAGTTTTTTTTTTTCATTTGAGGAGTTTATTTTTTATACGCTGTTATTCTTTCGTAATTGTCATTATTATCACTTCGCAGAATGATCAATTGATTGTTTTACCTTTGGAATTAATATAATATGTGCACTAAAAATAATCTTTGTTGTAAATGACAATGTGTATCGAACGGTTGAAAAATTTTCCCGTTTTTTAACAAAATAATATAATCATAGTAATTTATTTATTATTTTCTTGTTTAGGTAGTCAATATTCGGTGGATACATAGGTAATATGAACGGCTGTTACATAACAAGCGAAAGTTAAAATTAGAATCACTTCGCGATAAGTAAAAAGAAAATTGATGAAAATTTTAAAGAAACAAAAATAAAAAGAAAAAATATTAATTAAATTATTTTTTGCACTGAACCGAAACGGAAGAAATCGTTAACCCTTTTAATCACAATGCATCACTTGAGTTAATTATTATAAAAAAAAAATGTTGAGTAATTTATTTACCAAAAAAATAGGAGTTGTAGAACTGTATCCAATCTGTAAACCCACTACTGAATTTAGGATTCAATACATGACTTTTATATCTATAAATTTGATTTCATTCCCCACTCTCAGTATTTAGGCTTCTGACGCATCAGTGAATCGAACCGTTCGCTAAATTGCTCAAAAGGATAATATCATATCATTTGTACCCTGTGTACACTGCCCAAAAAATCGCCATAAAGACGATGTACAATCTGAAATATACGTATCCGACCATCGAACTGTTTAAGAATACCCGTTATCTGAGTGTAAGAAAGATGTATGTTTTAAGGGTTGTGATGAGAGTTATGAAGGAGGGAACTGATGCTGAGAGATGTCGGGATAATGGATGACTAGAGGTGGTACGATTAATGTACCACGCTGCAACACTAGCTTCCAACAAAGGTTTTTGGCCTACCTTGGCCCTAAATTATGGAATATTATAATGCCGCAGATTAATAATGGCGAGGGAGCACACAAAGGTACGATTTTTGAATTGCTGTTTGACAGAGGTGTGGTTGAGATTGAGAAGTATCTGAGTGAACGATTGGTGTGATTGTGTAGAGTCTGTGTGCATGTATGCATGCAAGAAGTTGTATCATGTGCCTGCTCAAATTTGTACTATTCTGGATATTTTTCTTCTGTTGACCTTCTTGTGATTTATGTTGTTGGCTTATTTACATATTTATTTAGATATTTACTTTATGATTACTTACATCTTATTACCATGACTTGAGCTGCGAACATGGATTAAACTTGTAATTGAAAACTTCATCATATTCCAATTTATTTTTATTTTAATTGTTATTTGTGTCTGGTTTACATACTAAATGTTCTTTTTTCTTATTTCGTTGTTGATGGGTGAATTCTGCTGGTGTAGAATGTTATTTTTATCAACGAAACTGACGTTTTTTTGTGTGACTTTCTTGTTTGTTTGCTTTGTTGTGTGTATATAGTGTCTGTTAGTAGGTTTGTTTCTGTATATTGACTTTTTATAATTTATATTTGTATAATTGTTGACTTTTGATTATATCTTATGTTTTTTTTTACGTTTTGATTGAATGTTTTTCATTCTTTAATCGTTTTTCATCAGTTTATATAACGTCTTGTACACTATTTCAAGGGATAGGCAGCGAGGACGAGACACATTTTTTTTTAATACACGTAACTTATTTTTTTTATTATTTTATTGAGGCCTTTCACGTAACTTATTTATTATAATATGATTGTTTTAATCTATATTATGTATTTCTGTAATCTACTTTATCTGTTTCAAATTGTGATTTTTAATTGTATCTTCAGTGCTGTCTCGGTTATTTTGCGTTACAGTCAACATTCTTTTGGTTGATTTTATTGCACACGATTTTACACTAATTTTATTTGCTGCGTGCTCTGGTGCTAATAATGTAATTTTGTAACTGATATTGTCTTGGACTTTCTTTAATTATTTTTTTTCCTTATTGATTTTCCTCTTTTTTTTCTTTCTGGATTTTCTCCTTTTATGCGTTGGTTTTCTGTTCTGATCGGATTGGCTTTGATTAATGTCGATTCAATTAGTGTAAATTTAAATTTATTTATTTTCTCTATAGTTTTTTATTCTTTTATAATCATTATCAATACTAATATTATTGTTATGTACATGTTTTTTTATCACGATTGCCATACTTTGTGATTGTTGTAATTTTGTGTGCTGTTCCTTATTTTTTCAATTGTGATATATATCTATCTACTGCTCTTCATTTGAAATAAAATTTTCATCAGCTTTTTCTTACTTATAATATTATAATATTATCATGCTATGTAAAAACTCTCAATTACTAATTTTCTATGTCTATTTATTTTGAACTTTATCGTTGTTGTAATTTTTGAATCGTTTTTATTGATAATTTTTATACAGTGGTATACAAGATACATATGAATAAATAAATAAATAATCTGTTAATATTTCTTCTTTTTCTTTTTTGTTTCTATTTCAAAGAATACCCAATTACTTATTGTGTAACCTGTGGTGTAATATAACTAATCATAATGATATGTTTTAATTTTCATAATCTGTTAATACTACCGAGAAAGGTGTGAAGATTGGTGGGGTTGCAGTTAACAACATCTGTTACGCAGATGATACTGTATTACTAGCTGACAGTATTGATGATCTTCAGGACCTACTTAATATGGTGAATGATTCCGGAGAACAATTGGGCTTAACGATTAATGTCAGTAAAACCAAGTGGATGACATTCGGACGGCTGGATCATACTGGTTCAGTGATACAACTGAACGGTTGCAATGTTGAAAGGGTGGAAAAGTTTAGATACCTCGGCAGCATGCTTACGGAGACCCTTGACCCAGATGTAGAGGTGAAATGCCGGATCGAAGCAGCAAGAACCGCATTTAACAAAATGAAGTCACTCTTTTGCAATGACAATGTCAATTTAAGACTCAGACAGAGGATGATAAGGTGTTATGTGTGGTCTGTTCTGTTATATGGTTGTGAGACATGGACATTAAAAGTAAACACGATGAACTGGTTAGAGGCGTTTGAAATGTGGCTTCACCGAAGGATGTTCAGGATCCCATGGACGGACAGAATAACGAACACAGAAGTCCTTAATCGTGCAGGAGTGAGCAGAGAGCTGCTGACATTGATAAAAGTCCGCAAGATCTCATATCTGGGTCACGTTTTACGGGGAGAAAAATATCGCCTGCCCCATTTGATTTTGAAAGGAAAGATAGAGGGTCGCAGGGGGGCTGGTAGGAGGCAGATCTCTTGGCTGCGCAACATAAGAGAGTGGACCGGGATTGGAACAGTGGAGGAGCTATTCCGGACGGCGCAGGATAGAGAGGGATTCGCCAGAGTGATCGCCAACGTCGGGGGGACCTGACAGGGCACATAAAGAAGAATCTGTTAATATTTTTCTTCTTTTTCTTTTTATTTCAAAGAATACATAATTACTTATTCTGTAACCTGTGGTAGAAATTTTAAACTTTACTGATGTACGTATTGTAAAATATACATCATACTTTTTTGCCCATCACGCCGTGTCTGTTTTATGTCTTGATCTTAAGATGTGTTGTAAAAAAACATACGATAAATAATAAATAGGGCAGAGAGAACTGGCCTCCAGTCTCTTCTTGCCAAGCACACTTATTTCGTTTCTTCCACTGACATCAATCAATCAGTTCTCCCTTTTACGCCCCACTCAGGAGCATAGGGAGACAACAAGAGCTCTCCATTGCGCTCGATTTTGCACAATATTTATGATCTCGTCCCACACCATGTTCAAACCCCTCAGGTCTGTTTTGAAGGAGCGGAACACAGCATGAAAGGGTCTTCCTCGTCTTCGGGATACTGATGGGAGGAAGAACAGCGCTCTCCTCGGCCATCTGTCATTCGGCATCCTTAACACATGTCCCAGCCAAGTCCATCTCCTCCACATAGGCTCACGCTGGGTGCGCTTTGCCTGGGATTTGGTCAGGTGCCAGGACTCACACCCATACAGGAGAATGGGCAACACACACACATCAAACAGTTTACATGCTTCACATTTCATAAATAACTAGTACCGACCTCGGTAGCCTACCGTGGACTTCAGATCCGAGGTCTCTGGTTCGATTCCCGGTCGGGTCAGAGTTTTTCTAAGTGATTTTTCACTTGAAATTTCTACCCGGGGTTGGCCTGTCTCAGATTGGACGGGACCGGTTGACTGGAAAAAATTGCCTCAGGCAATAAGTTCCGCCGGCTATACTGACACCAATTGACAATTTCTGTCAAACTTTCAAAATTAGAATAAAAATTATAAGGTAAAAAGTACTAATAAGGTTGTCTACGTAGAGGTTTCTTTTATTTTCTAATTTTCCATGTATTTTTCTTAATTTTTTTCTTCTAAAAGGACATTCCCCTGATACAACTACAAAAAAAAATTTGCGAAATCGGTCCAGCCGTTTAGGCGTGATGCGATGACATCGGGAAATAGCTCTCCATTTTTATATATAAGATTAATTGAATTATTACAACTATTTTCCACTGTAGGTATATTGAATGTAGCATTAATAATTAAATGCTTTTGTAAATCAAATTATGTTTGAATATTTTACTATGAATTAGACAATAGGCACGTACTCGTATATCTTGTTTCTTGAATAATTTGTCCCGAACTAATAGTTTAATAATTACTATTGTTTATGAATTTTTTCTTCAATTGAACTTTGGCCAAATGGACAAAAATAATATTAGCATGCCTACATGTCATTTTGTACTGACAATATTGTTATTTTTATTAAAGTTTCACGTATGTATCTACCTGCATTCTCAAACATCGCAATTACTTCCTGGCACGTGAAAAGTGGAAATACATTCTAGTTTCTTCTAATTTATGTTTAATCCTTACCCTACATTTACCTATTCCACATTCGCTCCCAAGGTGGAGTATGTGGTCGCCACTAGGTCCTCTCGTGTACTTGCGTCTTGTGCCGGGCTCCACCTCCTTCCAGGGGGCCTAGACAAAATGCAGCTGGCGATCGACTACAAACGAATTCTTCGACAATGGTAGAGTAGGAAGAAAATTAGCTGTCCACTTTTTATAAGTGTCATTGTTTGGTTTAAATAATTGTTTATACGTTCCAGTGGACAGTTAGTTTTTTCGTACTATACATTGGCGAAATCTTCGTTTGTAGTCGAACGCCAATTTGAATTTGTCTACGGGGGCTGGTCAGTCCGATGCTCTGCAGGTCTGCTGTATAGGCTTGTACAATAAGGCACGGTCTACCTATTCTTCTTGTCCCGCCCGTGTTGTAAAATAAGCTGGCTTAGCCAAGGCTTTCGGAGGACATCCCTGTCAATCTGCAATCGAGGATGACTGAGTTAACGGAGGGCGGTGATGTTCTTTCTAATGAAAAGTATAAGAAAACTATTTCAATGGGATGTTTTTCTTCCTTTCTGTGCCGCTAGAGGCGCCCTAGCTAATCCGGTCTATTGTCAAATTCAGTGTTGCCAAAGGGGGCGATTTACTGCCGTTTGGGCTATTTGGAACTTACTTGCTTACTTACTTAGTTACTTACTTACCCTTTTAGCGAGTTTTCACCTTTCCTGATACTAAATGACCTTTTTTAGTGAACTCCCACCTCTCTTCGGATACTAAAATTTTCGGAATGACCGCATACCAAATTTTCAGTTGGGATTCTTTGCGTTTGAAAAACAGCGTTGGCAACACTGGTTAAATTAACGTTTATAACCTCAACGGTCCGTTTTGTCTTTCGTAAATAAATACTTTAATTTTTTTATTTATACTTTGTGTTACAGTGAAAATGAAAAAAAAAAACAATTTAACATTCTAGTTTATTTCAAATTAAACAACTTATGTAGGTATTATTATAATAAGATAACAATACGTTTAGAATAATCATTGTACATTTCTTTTTACATATTATTACAAATAAAATTGTTTATCTTATTTTATTTTTTATTTAACTACCTAAATACAACCTAACATACCGTAACAGAATATTATTATTATCGTATGGCATCGAAAATCAGCTACCAATCAGCAGCGTCATCAAAGGATAAAAATGTTAAAAACAATAAATTAAAGTCAAGATATAAAAAGGATAAAAAAAGTTAAAAAAAGGTTCACATTACTGCTCCAGGAGGTCACAAAATAATATCCAAATCGTTGAGCCATTGCAGAGCCTGTGGGGTAGCATTGTGAATGTCCATAAATGAGCCATTAAAAGCTCTTCGAGGGCACTCCTCCACAATATGTGCGATAGTCTGCATTGGCTCTCCACAGTCGCATGCGGGAGACTCACAAATTTGCCATCTATAAAGCATTTGGGCACAGCGTCCATGACCGGTTCGAATACGGTTAAGCTGAACCCACTGACTTCTCGGCAGGTTGAAACCGGGCATCTGAGAACCCACCTCTTGTACCAAACCCCGAGAATCTCCACCAAAACCACTCCACTCCTCCTCCCACTGAGAGAAGCCACTGAAACCAGTCTCCTCCAGGTGGAAGGCCGTAGCGTGAACTGGTTTTCTGGAGTGGAGTCGAGGATTAAAGGGTGTAGGTACGTCCTGATGCAGAGGGAGTGAAAAATTTACTCTGTATTTCTCCCATTCTCTTTTGGTTGCCTCGAGGCGTCGAATGGGTGGTGGCATTATATTACTTAGTACAGGCAGCCATTCAGTCGGGGTAGATTTAACTGTTCCAGTAATCATCCGCATCGTATTGTTGAGCTCTGCATCCAGCTTATATGTATGAGAGCTATTCACCCAGACAGGAGCGGCATACTCCGCTGCGGAGTAGACAAGGGCCAGTGCAGAAGTTCTCAGTGTGGACGCTGATGCCCCCCAAGTAGACCCGGTCAATTTATGAATAATATTATTGCGGGTTTTGACTTTTGCTTTGATATTTTCTATATGTTTCCGATAAGTCAATTGCGTATCGAGGGTCACTCCTAGATATTTAGGTGTTTGTTCAACATTCAGAACTCGCCCATCGAATTCCACATGAGGCTGGTGGTTGAAAAGTCTGTTACTTAGGTGGAAACAAGTGACAGTGGTCTTTTGGGCGTTTGGTTTAAGTCTCCACCGTCGGAAGTAGGTAGTGATGTTCTTTAGATCCTCTGTTAGGGTATTCTCAGCCACACGGAAATCGGTGCTCTGGGTGGCCATTGCGATATCATCCGCGTAGACAAATTTACGACATGAAGCATCAGGAAGATCGCTGGTGTATAAATTAAAGAGCAAAGGTGACAGCACCGAGCCCTGGGGGAGACCATTATGCAATTGTCGCTGTGAGCTACGAGAGTCATTGAGGTGGACAGTAAAGAAACGGTTGCTCAGCATTTCATTCATTAGGTGGGTTAAGGTCTTGCATGGTACTACTTCCACAAACTTTGATAGCAGGCCCTCTCGCCAGACGGTGTCATACGCAGCTGATAGGTCGATGAAGGCCGTAACAGTCTTCATTTTCCTCTGGAAGCCGTTCTCAATATATGTCGTCAGGGCTGTCACCTGATCCACACAATTCCTCCCAGGACGAAAACCTGCCTGCTCCACCGGTGTTATCTCCTCTATTAAGGGAGCGATTCGTTCATAGATGAGTCTTTCCAGAAGTTTGAAGCATACGCATAACAGCGATATTGGTCTGTAACTTTCAGGTTTATCATCTGGTTTCCCAGGCTTAAGAATAGCGATTATTTTTGATTTTTTAAATATATTTGGGATCTTTCCAGTTTCCAATATGCAATTGAACATTTTGCATAGCCACTCCCTTGTGTGGCCTCCGCTATGTTTTATAAACTCTGGAAATATTCCGTCCACCCCTGCCGCCTTTCCAGTTTTTATCTTAGATATTGCCGCATTCAACTCAGTTATTGTGAAGGGGGCAGCATGTGGGCTGCGGTCAGCCGCTCCTCTCTTTGCAAGTCGGTACTTATTCTTGATCAGCCTGCTGAAGATTTTGTCTGCTGGAGCTCTAGATGTTTCGACAATACAATTTGCTATGGCATTAGGGCTTATGTTGTGCCTACGGTCAGAGGGCTGTCCGTCACTCCCCAGGCGGCGTAGGAGTCCCCAAGCTTCCCGACTGGAGTGTTGGAAATTTGTATTTTCAACCAATTCTGCCCATTTCTCTTTTCTAGCTTTATCCAGCAAGTTTAGTAGGTGGTCCGCTGTATCTTGGCTACGGGATTGCTGGTAGCTTGCATAGAGCTCCTCGCATTCATCAGTCCATCCTGGTATGTATATTTTACGATGTCCTCTAGGGATATTTTTCTTGGCAGCTCCAATCATAAGCCCAACAAAGCGATCATAGTTTTCAGGGGAAGCTGGAATCCATCGTACAGAGTCGTCCACTACTTTTGAGAAGCCGGCCCAATTTGCCTTGCTGAAATTCCACCTATCTTTCGGAATTGATTTGATTTTATGTATATGTAGTCCAATAGAAAAGAGGACTGGTCGATGTTGACTGTGGGGGAAATTTCCGAGCACTCTTCTTATGGCTGGGACAGGTTTTCCTTCTCCATTCCTCGTAACAAAGCATAGATCAGGGTTGTAATCCCTGCTCCAGCGTGCTGAATGGAAAGTTCCCTTCTGCTTGGCATCGTGTACCAGATATAGGTTATTAAGTTCAGCCCATTGAATCAGATCTTCTCCATTTTTATCAGCCACATTATATCCCCATGATGTATGGTGGCTGTTGAAGTCACCCATTACAAGTGCTGGGTGGGTCACATTTGGTAGTGGAGGTTCAGGCCAGGCAGCATTTGGTGGTTTGTAGATATTGGATACCATTATATCCTCAACCAATATTTGAACGCTGAAAACATTTCCCTCATCAACAATTGACTGTTGTATCCACCTGATATCATCTTTGACATATGTTGCCAGGCCATACTTATCATGATATGTCGCTCCTGCAAGTGAGTATCCAGGTAATTGGCATCGCCTATTAAGTTGGTCTGCGCTGCCTGCATGAGTCTCCTGGAGCAGTAACACGTCAACATGTTCATCATTTAGTACTCGGGAGAGTACCTCGGCCTTGGCTAAGCTAATTCCTTCGATATTAAGTTGTAAGAATCGGGTATCATCCCTCGTCAAAAAGTCCTGAGAAGGACTGTTTTTGGATTTGTTACTGAGCATTTTCTTCAATTCTTTTCTTTTCCTTTCTTATAATATTATCCTTTCCTTTGATTCTTTTCTTGTGCGAGAGATGCAAATTTTAAAGCACAGTTCGCCAGCCGGAAGTTGTGTACTTCAGCCGTCATATGACGTTGCCCGGGGTGCACTACTAGGAAGCGTACACATTTACACCCCAGAATACAAGAATATATACAGAACAGCAGCACTGAGATTTTTTCTCAAAGAACGGGACTGAAAATTCACCCTTGAAGACAAATACATACCTAGTGATTTTGTTTGTGTGAAGTGTAAAAGGACATACTATGGTTTACCTCCAAGAGAAAAAGCCACTTTTGCAATCATCAATAATTAAAACGTTAAATTGTTGAATTGAGAAAACAAAAAAGAGAGGAAATATATTAGTATAATATTTATCAGTCAATGCTAGATGGTATGTTTGACAGCTGTCATAATTTGACAATAGACCTGATTAGAAGTTCTGCCACCTAGTGTTTATTGTCGGAAGCTCCCCAGAAAACTTCCCATTGATAATGAACCTCTGCAAGTAAGTACCGAGTATGTGTATTTACTATTTAGGAAGTATGTGTGTGTATTTAGGAAGTGTGTATGTATGTGTATTTAGGAACTATGTGTGTGTATTTAGGAAGTATGTTTAGTCGGGATGGAAAGTGTGAAAAAGAAATCAAACGTAGAAAATTTGCTGGTTGCAGGGTGGGCGGGGCACTAAGATCTATGGCGAGAAACAACAACGTCTCACTAAGCAAAGAAACTAGTGCATAACGCAATCCTATTACCATCGATGATGTATGGTTGTGAAACGTGGACATCGACGAAAAAAGAAGAATTTAGTATAAATGCAGTAGAGATGAGAGCTCTACGAAGAATATGTGGAAAAACTCTGTGGGAAGGAATGAAAATATAAGGAAGGAATGTGGTATGTAAGTAAATATTGTAAAAAGATGAAAGTTAATAAGTTGAGATGGTTTGGGCTGGGCATGTGGAAATAATGGATGCAAACAGAATGACAAAGAGAATTCATATGGCTGAAAGGAAAGGTTTAAGAAAGCGTGGCCGTCGACGAGAATGACGTGGATCGAACATATCGATTTCGTCATCAAGGAAGGCCAGGTAAGAAGTAAGAGAAATAGAAAAGAGTGTATGAGAAATCTGATGTCAGTGGAAGAAGCGAAAGAAGTATGTATTCTTGGATAGAAAAGAGTCACGACGTTACGGGACAAGAGGGCGACAAGAGTTACGGGACACGACGCACAGACAGGTATTTAAAGAATCTACGCGGCCAAAATTATATTTATGATATATTAGGTTTTTGATGATGAAAATAAAATAAATAAGACATTTCAGTACATGCACATTTATCTATATCTATAAAATTGAATGTTTGTGTGTGTATGTCTTATAGATTCAAAAACCAGTGAACGTATTTCAATGAAACTTTGGTGATCTATTCCACTAATGTCCGGGAAGGTTTAAGCGGAGTATGAGTTCAATACCACTCCTTGGAGGGTAGTTGGAGAGTAAAATGTTAAAAAACGTTGATAGGAGTAAGTAATTGTTATTTTTGGTAACTAGCGAATATATAATGTTGACTTGAGAGTGCATGGGTGAAATGGGTGTAGGAACTGGAGCCTAGGCTATAGGGGGAATTGAGAACGCATCTATATGTCCCGCTATCCAGGTGGGTCGAAGTTCCACGGGAGCCCGCTAGTTATTTCATAATAAAAAAAATATTCATTTTAATTATTCATTCTCAATGTCTGAGAGATTTGGCTGCGCTGATTGAAGCATGTCTATTGTTTCAGGCAAAAAGGAATTATTTTTTCTTTTTTGTATAATCCTTGAGCAAGGGATCTGAACTTAAGAGAAGTCTATTTAGTATGTCTCTATTACAGGATTATCTAGAAAATTTTCTCGAAAAATCCTGTCTGTATACCCTGAAATGCTTATTGCGTGCCTCTGCTGCTTCTTCAGACAGTTGTCCAATGGGACGATTATCGCGACCTGGAAGATTTGGTGATGTGATTGGTATTTCAAATGTACCTTCAAGCCAAAGACGATTGTTTTTTTTTAAAAAACTTCGTCTTTTTTGTGCGCTTTAGCCCATCTTTGCTTCATTGTACACTTAACATGTGCAAAATTTGCCTTCAGTTTATTAATTTGTCCTCTGCAAGCTCTTTACGCGAGAATATATTATAGTTTTTCAAAAAACATAGTTATTCATTCAAACTACGCAAATTTTCTTTATTCATAATGTCCAGTAAGGATTTACGAGTCACAATCCTCACTCCTGGGGTCCCTTCTGACCCTTAAACAAATAAATATTGTTTTAATTTCAAATAATACTTCTTTTAGAAATTTCGATTTTTTTACCCTATAACATTTAAAGTACCCCAATTTAGGCATCTGCGGTATTCCGCGGTAAATTTTTTCTTCATTCGTTTACATGAGTTTTAAAGTTTATATCAAAATAATCAAACTTACGCGATCTACTGTAATACCCAAACAAATCTCCCATTTAAGATACATTTCAAAAAAAAAATACCTTATTTTAATCGCTATGTCTCCAACGTTGTATGAACACTAAATGAACAATTATTTAAGGTAATATAATTTATTTTTATTGTTACATACCTTTAGTCTCCGAATCCATCTCCATTTTTTACCAGTTAACCGCAGAATATTAATTTTTCTCTCACGAAACAAAACCTTTTTGAAAGTAGCAGAGAATAAACACGTACGCAAATTTCAATGATCAAGTTCCGACTAATATTTTTTAGGGCAGGTGCAACATTGGATGTTCCGCAGGCCAGCATATTGTTCGTTGGGGTTTCCTCTACCTCAGGAAGTCGATGAAAAAGTATTTTTTTCAGATTTCATTATCTGAATATTGGCCGCGTAGAATCTTTAAATACCTGTCTGTGCGACGTGATGAGTAAAAAAAATCTCTAATGCGATTTCAGAAAGCAGGGCTTACAACCTCCACTGGATCGGGCTTAAGAATCTTTTACTATTGCAGTAATATCTCCTACTTTGCAACTTAAGAATTCCTCCTTAGTAAAATTGTATAATGGATTTAGAAAGAGCGACATTTTTAACATATTCATCATCATCATTATCTTCAGCGTTACAACCCGTGGTGGGTCTTTAGCTGCCTCCAAAAAGCTTCTCCATCCCGATCTGTCACTGGCTGCCATCCTCCAGTTACGCTGCCCCAGAGACGGACAGTCTATGACAACGCCATCCAGCCATCTTAGTTTTGGTCTTCCGACGCTTCTTCTACCGATTGGGTAATTAAACAACACCCTTTCTGGGAGCTCCAGTTCCTCCATACGGTGCAAATTATCAAGCCAGCGCAGTCTATTAATCTTAATGAACCTGACTACGCTGATATCCTGGTAGAGATCATAGAGCTCCATGTTGTATATTCTACGCCAAGTTTGACCATCATTTATTGGGCCATATTATGTTCTGCTTAGGATTTCCATTTCAAACGCGTTCAGCCTGTTTTCGTCGTACTTAGTCAGTGTCCAGGTCTCTGAGGCATATGTTAGGACTGGTCTAATTAATGTCTTTTATAAAGTGGCTTTAGTCTTCCTGGATATAATGCGTGACTAACTGTCCAGTGAGACCGAAATAGCTACGGTTAGCTGAAAAAAATCTTCTCCCAATTTCCGCACTCATGTCATTATCATTAGTGACAACGGAGCCAAGATATGTGAAATCTTCACCACATCCCAGCAAATGTTGTCTCTGCATTGAATTGGATAATAATAATCTACCTACATTGCTTATGTACACGTATTAAGAAAATGTTGTCGTTGGGTCGGTTGGCCCAGTGGCTAGCGTCTCTGGTTTGGGACGGCTAGGGATGTGGGTTGGATTTCCGCAAAAGCATGAGGTTTTTAACATGTTTAAAATGTCAAAGATTCCCATTTCGGAATTTCGCTGAATATGACCACACATATGGTGAACGTTTTTTATGTAAAGTGATCACACGTATCAGTTTGCGAGACAGAAAATGCAACTAATGGATCAGAAGTGACAGATTTGGTTCAAAAAATGGCATCACTGGAATGAAGCTAGGCTGGACACGTGGTCAAAACAACCGAAAACCGGTAACAGAAACCCAGGGAGGCCACAAATGCTATGGTCCGGCGATATAAGGAAAGTGACCGGACATCAGTGGCACAGAATGGCTGATGACAGGGAGCAATGGAAGTTAGGAAGGGAGGCCAATACTGAACTAAGGAGGGCTGATGATGATCACATTAGGTCAGCCTTTGAAGCAGAAGAAGTACTAAAAATTTACCTCTTAAAATCGAACTCTGATGGATTTGATGATTGGTATCAAATACCTAGTTGGTTCTATATGAATTTAAACTTCTGCGGTACCTACTGATTAATGTTGAACAACGCGATGAAATTCTTTCAACAACAGCGCGTTATTTCCAATGAAATATTTTATATGAGTAATTATGACGTAATGAGTCTAAAATTGATATTGTTTGACAATAAACGTAATGATCTATTTAAGGTTAATTATTATTTTTATATATTATGGCAATGTTCAAACAACAATCGTCAAGCTGCATGAACTTTGTAACTTGAAAATTTATTTAGGCATATTATTGATTGAAACATATCGGAATTAATTTGATTCGAACATAGATTAGCTTCCAGGGGTCTTAAATTATTTTGAACATGTCCATGCAGCCAGCCAAGCAATCACTTGATTCCAGATTATTGCTGCCAAATATTTCAGGTTTATCTGAAAATTGTCGTTGGTTGATGGTAAGATACCCACATAGATACTCCCTTTTTGAGCACTTTTAGAGACAACTAGAGCCCTCCACCGCGCTCAATTATGCGCGGCTGTAAATACCCCCTCCCACACCATGTTTAAACTCTCAGCCAGAGCGACTCTTCATTCTGGGAGAGAGTTTATGGTAAGTATTAGAAAAATTAGTGTACTTCTTTGAATTCTTTCAATATTACTATTATAATCATCGATCGATACTTCCTTTCAAACCCTACTTTTTGAAAGCAAGTAAATGATACACAAAGGGAAACTGACGTTTTTGAAGAGAAAATAAATATCCAAGGAGTCCCTCAGTGGACATCCAAAAAACACGTGATCTAGCGTATCATCATCCTATTCGCATTCGCATAATGGAGATTGAACAAATAAAAATTAAATAAATAGTATTGCAATGGGAGCATTAGAACTTGGCCATTTCACAAGAACAAAGTCAGGGTTAGACATGTCAAATTTATGTTGGTATACTATTAGAATATTAGGGAGTTATTGGGCTGAATCCTCAGTAAACATTTCGTCGATGGAATAGAAGCCATTGCAAACAAGATACTTTTTTTACCTCTCTCTTCAAGCATAGAAAAAAGTGTGGGGGAAGCGGAGGGGATGGAGGGCTGGAGGCGTTTAGTGCTCACAGCTGTACCCCTATTCTGTAGCAAGTGTAGGGTAGTCACTTGAAAAATGTGACTATTAGGCGATGCATTTTGTATGAAAAACGTCTATACGTATCGAATGCGAGAATCGCATATAGACGTTTTTCATATAACATGTATCGCCTAATAGTCACTTTTTTTCAAGTGAATACCCTACACTTGCTACAGAATAGGGGTCCTGGCATCCAGTGAATGACAAGACGGATGAACACGAGACCCTCAATATTGACCAGCACTGCGAGAAAAAGAAAATTATTGAATAAAATTATTTACCAACGAATTTTATAAAACGGAAATTCCCAACATTCTCCAGCGAATTTTATAATGATTCCATTATTGTGTTGTTAGACCTTCATAATACCAATAGTAAAATATTAATTTAAGTTTACATGCCATAGATATCTATAGATATCTATATATATATATAAAAATAGCCCAGTATACTTTCTGACTGATCCTAGACCAGTGGTTCTTAACCTTTTTGGATGTACTGAACCTCACCAGTTTCATATGCAAATTCACTAAACCCTTCTTAATTTGAAGAGGGGTTCAGTGATAAGTTTTTAATTTGAGTCGGGTGTGTGTCTTGCATGGACCTTTTGAATGTAATGGACGGACCCTTTGTCCAATATTTTGAAGCCGCGCGGGGAGGGAAATAAGCGTGCGGCGCGCCATTGTGAGCATTTTTCATCAAATATATGAAAATAAATATGTGTTTTTTTGTGGCATTTTATTCATTTTAATTAGAACATGCAATGTTTTCGGATACTTTGAGAATAATCTTCATATATAATAATATACCGTATATCCATACAAATGCATAAAATTGTGGTTGTAGATGCAGAACCCTTCCTTTTCCCAATTCCTACATGTTTCCCAGTTCCTACCTCTGTGTGACCTATATATTTAATAATAATAATAATATAACACTTTATTGGGTAAAAATAAACATAATTAACCAAAATTGGCGGGCTTATTGCGTAGGGCAATTTCTTCCAACCAACCTGTATTTGGAACATTAAATTGTCTATTATAAAGTTGTTACGTGTGTTTTTGAAAATGGAACTTTTGTTGTTAATTTGTTATTATTTTTTGGTTGTCATATTATTGTTGTTGTGAAAAATGCTTCGGTGTGTTTCGTGTTGATGAACAAAATTGTGTTTTTTTTGTGAAAAACTATTGATGAAGGCAGTAGAAAAATTACAGAACCGGCCGGTCTGAAGACGATCCGTTAACCAGCACACCAGGTAGGTCACACTTCTATCCCTCTTCTTGATACAGTCCTACCCACCACCTATTCGGATGGCTTTAGAGGCTGTTTTGTGATTTTTTGTGTGAGGAAATTCTGCATTCATTGATAGTTATTTGTGTTTTATTGTCGTATACATTTGGTTTCGTATGCATTGGTATATACATTTGTATTTGTATAAAGATTATTAGGTACAATTAACTAGAAAAAATGGCTTTAGCTTTAGAGGCAAAATTCAAAACTGTTTTTTCAAATTCAAAGTTAATAACACATACGCGATTAAAGATTTGATAGATAATTAAAGGAGGGAAGGAGAGAATAAGTAGGGGAGACCGGGGCAAGATGGGATACTTAAGAGATAAAACGTTATAATATGAAAACCAAACTGTTTATTAAAATTTTCTTTGAACAAATGCAACACTTACAATCTTAATTATCATAATCATAATTTATTATGGCTCTAAACTACATATTTTTTTGGCAATAAGGATCTAAATAACAAATGCCAAAAATCCCGTTTTGCCCCGTGATCGTGGGCAAAAAGGGAAACGCTATGGGGCATAATGAGTACACATTTTAATCTGGTCGGCAAAGTTCACAATGACATATGTGCCTCTCCATTCTCATCGTCTACATCTGCGCGTGAATTTTGGGCCTAGCCTTGGCAATCGCTACGAAAATATATTCGAATGGGTTCTGAATATGGTTCCTCTCAGCTAACTGGAAAGTCAAAATCCAAAGCTCTTTCTCACCAGTTATTCTGAGATAATTCTTCTTTCTGTTCTTTATTTAAAACTGTTTTATAGTGCCCTAATGTCATTCTTCCAAAGTTATTATCTAAATCAGTGTCAGCATCTTGAGAACATCGAGCCCTTCTCACTCTATATTCCAAGGTCGATTTAGGCACGTTATATGTAGTTAACGTACGAAGAAATCCCATTATCTCTGAAAGCACAGCTCTAACCGCTCTTCTCATAATATCGTCTTCTTCCCTTATCCACCATCTATCTGTTTTGCTTTAATAATTTCGTATCTACCATTTTAACTGCAAACAAAAAATAAACTTATTATTATACCTACAGTAATGAAACACCGCTTAACCTACATATACGGGGCAAAACGGGATACTATGTCATTATGCCCCGACCTTTTTGCCCCAACATACACATTTTGCAAAAGTACCTACAGTGCTAACCTACAACATTATTCTGCGAAAAAGCAACCTCAATTCGTTAGTTTTACACTACTACAACAAATATGTGGTAAAATAATACAAATAGCACTGATACCTACCTTGGTGCACGTGGATTAAAAATAGAAAATTTCGTAGAAATCCTCCAAAAAATTGTTTTTTCTCGCCACGCAACCAATACACTCGGTGACACACGAGCACCCGCCGGACTCGTGTGACGCGACTAAACACCGAGCGAATGGCATTGTCTTAAGCTCTGTTGCATTAACCAGTCATACACACAAGGACATTTCCCGTCCTGCCCCGAGCTTCGTCTTGCCCCGGTCTCCCCTACATTTATGTCTCGGTGTAAAAAATTAAACGACTGGTATATAAAGTTTGAAGATATGAATTGATTAAAATTAATGTCCTAGAAAAGCAGGAAAAAAAACTAGATGAGTTAAGTTATTTGGTTGAAGAATTCGATGATATGTTTATTGAAACGTGTGCTTTCAAAAAGCAATTGGATGATGCAATTAATGTGAAGTGTAAAGTGGAAACAGCAACCAAGCCTGTTTACTCCGTACCAAGATTGCAAATGATTGATTTTACGAGTTTAGATTTACGATTCGAATTTGATAATTGGAACTCTTTTTACAGTTTGTATAAGTCAGTCATACATGATTCTGATGCCTTTAGTGAGGTTGAGAAGTTTCACTATTTGAGGACATGTGTGAAAGGCTATGGAGCCACCTTTATTAATTTACCGTTGGTCAGTGAGAATTACAGTGTCGCCTGGAACGCATTATGTAAACATTATCAGAATTCAAGGGTGTTATTTGAACACTATATGGGTAAAATAATGAATTATTGTCATTCTGTGAATAATGGAAATATTGAGCAGTTAAGTGGGTTGTACAATGTGTTTCATGATAATATTTTAGCTTTAAAAAATATGGGAATTAAAGATTTATTGAGCCAAGTTTTGTTGGGAACAGTTGTTGGTTTTGTATTGGGAAATGATGGAAGATTTTTCAAAGCCAGATGTTTATTTGACTCTGGGAGTCAAGTCCCATTGATGTCTCATACATACCGTCAACTGGCAACGTTGTCGGATTCAGATATTTATATAAAATAAATAGTTCTGTGGATAGACAGACGGTGAGCCATGTTGTGTTTGAGTGCAGCCTCAGATCGTGCGAGGGAAGCATTGAATACTTCTACACACTAAACGAGACAGCGACTGACTTTTTGAAAACAACTGACTTTAAATTTTAAATACTGACATTTTTTTTAGTGACACTGATATACAATATATCTCAACTTTTTTGTAATTAATTATGATGTGATGTAATAGATGATCATACGATAAATAAAAATCGCAATGAGAATGGTCGATATGTTGTGCCTTTATTAATTAAACAGAGCAAAATAGAGCAGTATCATGCAAAGGCTCATTCGGATTTGCTTTGAAACGCTTATATAACATGGAACGTAAGTTTATACGCAATAAGGACTTGCACATTGAATATGCAAAGTTTATGAGAATAGAGGAGAATATAGCTAAAATTGGTAATGTATGACATATATTATTATGCTTAGAATTGAAGCGGAATCACATTTTCCCGAAGTTGGAGAATTTCTAGAATAAATAATTTGATAAAATATTTTAGAAGGTAACTATCATTAGAGAATTTAAGATTTTTTTTAATAGAGTACTCTTATAAGCCAAGAAACATTCAGAAATGTCAAAATAGGGAGCCGGTTTTTTTTTTTTACTGAAAAAGTAAATAAACAGATAAAAAATGATTCAACCCGAGATTTATAAATATTTGGTTCCAATCATTTACTTTCCAAAATCAACTACGCAATCGGAATCTTTCTTGTATCTTAAAGTAAATGTAGCTCCTGAAAAACCAACACCACCTTTACTTGTCTTACTTTCCGTTTCCGATACATCAAATCTGAAACCCCCAGTAACTGGCCACCCGCATTCCTCGCCATCACGGTGTCCTCGTGTGTGCACCTTTATAAGAAGGCCTTAGTGCTGGCGGCCATTTTTCCTCTCGCGTCACCAGGCCGCTGGCGTGTAGACAGATATCATAGCGTACAGGTAAGTACGTACATATATAGGCAAGCGGATGCTGGGCCTTACGATGTGACGGAGCACTAAGGCCTTCTTATATAGGTGGTGTTGTGAAAATCTCACTAGACTCCAGAAATTACCACATGATAAATTATTATAGATTTCAGAAATAATTTCAAACTTCTATGGTGATGTTACTCATGTCGAATTAAGGTGAATCTGAGAAGATTCTTAAACATAATCAAAAGAGAGGAGTGAATTTTTCAAATTGAAACACATCTCATCATTCTGTTCTGGAATCCTCCCGGTACTCTGTTCTGAAGGGAAAAAAGTGTAGGTCCCTCTAATTTTTCATGGTGTTGATAATATTATGCACTGTACCTATGGCTGTTGTCAAACATTATGCCAAGTATCAAATCCGTATCAGAAAATGGCATTGGAATAACATTCAAAAGGAGAATAGCGATGGCGATGATACAAAATAGCAGAGTTCGTTAGAATTTTAGAATCCAAGGTCCTGAGTAGGATATCATCTCATACTATTGATACGTTATACGATATCTAATATTACCTTATTGTTGATCAAGTTAAAATAACATGGCGCGACCTTCATCATAAGCAGTATCCAAAAAGGTGCACAAAATTTTATATCGGAATGAATGTTTTTTTAGTAGGTATCACACAACGGATAAATAAAATATTATACCTTTCAAGTAAGTTACCTACTGCTTTTTTTCAATTTGTAATCACATAGATATCTAATTTGGTATTTATTTTCTTAAAACTTTTCTCATTTTACCTAAATTAGATTATTTCATAAGTTTCGGCTTAAAAAAGGTGTTAAATTTACGTTGGCTCCCAGGATATCAAAACTAAGAGTGTATGAAAATATATCACCATACATTGAATTTATACTGTACATAGTCTTACCGTACCATATACGGTACGGGGGTTTTCCGGAAAACCTCCCAAGAAGGATTTTTTTGGGTTACTCTTAGGCACTCTACTAACCACTTTTAATGAAATTTTCATGGATTTCCGAAAAAAATAGTTCCAGGTCTATCTGGGTTAAGACTCCAACTTATTTTTAAAATATTTGTTGCAAATAGAGTACAAAAAATATTGGAAAACGTTCCAAATGCTTCTTGCTATCATGTTAGATCCGAAATGAATCTTGCGGATTGTGCAAGTCGAGGACTTTATCCTGAAAAATTCATAAATCACTCATTGTGGCTTTGTGGGCCTCATTGGTTAGCTGATGATGTTGATAGTTGGTCTTTTGGAATAGGGCGAGTGTAGGAGCTGTTCCGGGTAGCAAGAGATAAAGAGGCCTTGCCAACGTCGGCGTCGGTGAAACGAAAACCTGATATTAGGGCACAAGAAGAAGGATAATAAACCTATCTATTGTAATGTACTCAAAAAGTTAACTCAAAATAATAATATCAACAATAAGAAAGAATGTTCATATAATAAAAGAAGCAATAATAAAGGGTTAAAATTTATTAATCTGTATGATGTAAAAGTAACTGAAATCTGTAGTGCTACCGCCATCTGTTCGAAAATATAAAAACTTTTATCTCTCTTTCATCAACCTGTTGCTGTATTTAACGCATCATACGAGGCATTTTTCTTGGTTTGTATCTTGACTAAACTGCTGAGATCCTTGACAATTTTTCGACAGGTGGCAGTAAGTTTTTGTTTGAGGTTTCTTTTTTTATCTATTTCAATCGCTCTGTTGAGAATGTTGGGATAGTTCCATCATTGGTGTCCAATTCAAAATCAGTTCATCCGAAGGCAGCACTTTTATAGCACTGTGCTCCGGAAGGAACCGCTCCTCGCTCTGGTCTCTGTTCTCCCAGAATGGTTTCTTGTTTAGTTTCCAACTCATAACCCTGTGGCGAGCTCTCAAGCTTCCAATACTCTTTTCAACCTCTTCCCAAAATATATTTATGTACTGGTGAGCTGTTAGAAAGAAACCTTGATTAGGTGCAAAGATTTAAAAAAGCTTGATTTAACTCGGGGTTAGTATGCCAAAAATCATAGAAATACAGATGTTTCTGAAAAGTTAAAATGTTAGGAACGAATCCACAACCTTCTATGTTTTACCAAGGATACTTTTTATGAAATTTAAGGGCCCGTTCAATGAATCAGAACTAAGGTTTGAATCTTGGATGTACAGTAGTGTGCGAATTAATGTAAACAACACAGAAAAAAATACCGTTAAGCGAAAACATTCGGTTTCAACTTTTAGTATTGTTCACAAACTTTTTGGCATGAATTGTGTTTTCTTTTTACAACATTTTTTAACTATTTCAACTTGATACCAATTTGAATCACCACTTCAAGTATCTTTCTTTATGTTTTGCAATGTAATTTACGAATCCGTGATTGGCTGTTTTGTTCGTGTTTTCCAAGAATAAAACAAAGTCCTTTAGATGCGTTTAGGAAATCGCTTAGTTTGAACAACACGGAAAATTCATGGGTAATATGCAAAAAAATAATTCAGAAATTAACACCCAAAGCTGAAAGAGAATTGATGAAAGCAGTGGTTCCATCAGTATGACCATAAGAAGAAAGTATACAAGAAAACTGTAAAAATAATAATAATAGAAATCGTGCCGTAAAAGGTCCAAGAACTGGAAATTACTAAAAATAATTAATTTAAGTATATATATATATATATATATATTTATTTATTTATTTATTTAATCATTGTCACATCAAATTCATACATATTATACAGTTCAAAACAATAATACACGTCAGATACAAATAAAAAAGAAAAAAAATTGCCGCCTCACTAGGTGTGAACCTGTGTTGAGGCTAGCATGCATATACGACTAGGCACATTAAGACACAACAAATCTTTGGAAAATAAAATTAAAGAACAAGATGATATTAACAATGATAACAAATTACAATAATAGTATTAAAATGCAATAACAGTTATAATTTACAATAACAATAATATGTTTCAACAATATAAATTAAATACAATAGCAATAACAAATTACAACAATATAAATAAATTGCAATAACCTTAATAAATTACAAAAAACAATAATAATAAAATACAACAACAATAATAAATTAAAACGGGACAGTTGCACAATTAAGCATACAAAGAAATCCAAAAGAATATTTAAAGTATACAAGAACAAAATTAATTATAGAGCCGCGGGCTGTCAAAAATTAATAATAAATAAAATAATATTAATAATAATGTCAAAATATAAAATGTCAGAACACAAGAAAAAAAAAAAAAAAAACGAAAACAACAATAACAGCAGCAGTTGAAGTAAAACAAAATGCACAGCAACAATAAAAAGGCAATTCAAATCATATATATATATGTCAAAAAAAAAAAAAAATATATATATATATATATATATTTTAATTTTTTACATTTTCTACAAAAGCTGTTTATTCTATCTAGGTATTTATTTACATTGGAACTTTAGCTCCAATAACAGGATTGATCAAGGGACACGAAACTTCAAGTGGGCTAAGATGATAGATAGATGTTTTTTTCCTTTTTGTGCCACCAGAGGCGCCCTTGCTAACCCGGTCTTTTGTCAAATTCAGTGTTGCCAACGTGGGTGACTTACCGCCATTTGGGCTATTTGGAACGAAAATCGGCGACGAAAAAATCTAAAAGGCGACAGGTAGCCAATTGGGATACTTCCCTTACTTAAATACAAATTAAAAAATACCGTAACAGAAAACAATAAAATACAGAACAGCACCACTGAGATTTATTCTCAAAGAACAGCACTGGAAATCCACCCTTGAAGACCAATACATAGTGCTTTTGTTTGTGTGTGGTGTAAAAAGACACACTATGGTTTTACTCCTAGAAAAAGACACTTTTGCAATCATCAAAAATTAAAACGTTAAATTGTTTAGTTGAGAAAACAAAAAAGAGAGGAGATGCATAATATTCACCCGTCAATGTTATATACATGGTATGTTTGACAGCTGTCATAATATTTAGACCTGATTAGAAGTGCTGACACCAGACCTAGTGTGTCTTGTCGGAAGCTCCCCAGAAAACATCCCATTGATCACGCTCCTCATCACCATGGAAACAAAAAATAAAGAAATTAGACAAGTACCTTTTGCTATACCATGTTGGCATCTGATGATCCCCAGCTCCTTTTTATTCGTAATGTCCAAATAGGTGTTCATTTCATCGTCTGCTGGATCATTATCGTCCAAGAAATAGGGAACCAGACTACGTCTTTTCTTTCCTCTTCTCGATTTCCTTTGAATGGTGGATGTGGATGTCGTACTTGCTCTGCTCATATCCGAACTGCCCACTGAACCAGTCGTTATAGATCTGTATTCGTAATTTTGCAACGTCTTTGGAAGGTTTTTGGGTCCCGGAATATACAAAAAGCCCGTCCCCACTTTGCTCAATATCTGCTGTTTGACATCATTTATCTGAAGCTTGACGCTCGATTTGTATCCAAACGTGAGTCCGAACGCTGTTCTACGCGGTGCAATCTGCTGTGTATTGGGAGCGGGTCCAAGTAAATTTTCAATTGTGCTCTGAGTTCGACGTGGCTGCTACATTTTGAAAAAAAAAATGACTACACACGTATAAGAAGTTTCGAGCAAAACAACACTTTTGAGTACTTTTAAAGATGACAAATCTAGATAAAACGTTCTTTAAAGGTGCATTTATACTAAACGAACAAAGACCCAGAACATTAATATAGAGTATATTTTCGTAATCGTTGATAATATGATCACCAAGGAAATAATAACCAGAAAGAAATGTCATCGTCTACTAATTAGTTGTTGTTTCCATGTTGTCCAGTATCAACGATTAGGAAAATTTTCAAGATCTGAGTCTTTGTTAGTTTGGTATAAATGTACCTTTATAAGTTGTAACAATCCAGCAGACTTTATACGAAAAATTGAATAAGTCCATAAGGATGATTATGTAAATAAAATAATAACGATGAAGATGAATAAATTATTGCAAAAAGATAATATCAAGGGAAAGATTTGGCAAGAAAGAAGAAGTAAATACAAAAGTTTCAGTGTCCAAAGAAATTTCGGGTTCATCAAACGAACTACGGATGATGAGTGATGACCAATGAGTCAAATGCACAGCCACAAATTCTGGATCAGCAAAACAATGGATAAGGGAAAATGTAATAATATAACAGACGTAACCTCAAGAATTGTCTGAAACAAATGAGTTGCTTGTTCTCAATTCAAAGCTCAAGAAAACCGATTGATTCAGAGACAGATAGAAATCACGGGCTTACCTTGGAGAAGAGTGGCAACGAACATGAAGACAAGTACTAAAGAAAGCCCAAATATGTGCGGGACAGAAGATGGGGCAAAATTTGTGATGTATGTAGTTGTGAAGAAAAGAATGCTAGGTATTTAAATACAATTTTTAGCTACTTTTTTATGTCTTTACTCGTTTGCTAATGCAATGCTTTTTTAGATTGCAATATTTGTGACATTTTTCTTACAGGCAATTCTTTACTTCCGCTATAGATCTGATATCCCATCCAGAAATTCACCGCTGACTCTTCGAAAATACCCTCTCTTATAAGCAATTCGCCCAGTCTCCAATACGCCATAGCTTCCCATGCTTTCAAACCATTCGTGGCAGCCAGTTCTACTATTGTTTCTAAGTGCTTTCTTGCCAGACGAATCTGTTTCAACCTGAAAAGTTTCAGTAAACTACGTTAATAATATTTCATTGCAATATATTCATGCAAAAAACTACATTAATAATATTTCATTGCAATGCATTCATGCAAAAAACTACATTAATAATATTTCATTGCAATGCATTCATGCAAAAAACTACATTAATAATATTTCATTGCAATGCATTCATACAAAAAACTACATTAATAATATTTCATTGCAATGCATTCATGCAAAAATTCAAGTTTAACCTTCTCATCTCTAATGAAATTGGCTTAGACTTTTTTTTATTATTTGAGTTAATCAAAAAGTACCTATCAAAAATTATTGTTACATTCCATTACCATCGGTGGATTACCACAAGGTAGTATCTTGGGCCCATGTTAGTTTCCTTTTTAAGAGAGTACCTATGCATTATTATATATATTATAGACATTTCATATTATTATAGACATTTCAAAACTTAACAACTGAAGTTCTTCATAAATATTTGTCTTTTTCTATATTATCTTCCTTACGACCAAAACAACGTGTGCCAGAAATTAATATGTGAATAGATTTTAATTGTCTTACTCTTGATAAATCAGCGATAAGGTAACATGAGCTTCGCATATTCCGTTGATATCATTATTTTTCTCTTGAACGCAAAGTACATACGAAAAGTCATCCAATGCCAACTGAAGGTGCATCATTTTCATGTAGCAGAATCCACGCCTGATAATGGCTTCAGATAGTTTTGCAACACTGTTTGCTTGGTAAAGAAAAGTGAGAATGAAAATGTACAGTAACTATGTAAATGAAGACTTGCACAACAATAAAGTTCAAAACTGTTCAAAAGACATGGATATTTCTTCGGGTAGAGGGAAGATGATAAGAAAATATGATGGAAATTCTTACTTTCTTCAGCCCTTTTCACTGCTTTCTTGCAGACTACCAAACATTCTGAAATGTCCTCATGCATAAGATGTCTCCCCGTATCTATATACATATCTGCCATCAAGAGACAGATGCAAGAGTTCAGTGTGCTATCTTTATCCCCTTCGTCATCATCCATTTTCCAATGATCCTATAAAAAAATAATTTATAGATTCAAAGTTAGAGGAAAAATCTATAACAGAGGAAACTTTTGCTCTTTCGCTCACCATTCCTAAAGATATATGCCTTGCTTTCTTCAGAATGCTTTCTGCTCGTTCTGGTTTGTCTTCAGGAACTGAAAAAAAACATTTAAAGAATTTTGTTAAGAAAAAAAGACCGTTGATTGTTGGACATGGTTAAAGTATTCAAGAATTCTTACAAACTTGTAGAAGGAGCTTAGCTAACATATAGCGTTGAACTGCTTCTCTTTCACCGCCGTCAATTTTTATGGTTTCCGCAACAACCAAAGCAATTTCAAGAAGTCTTAAAACTAGCCAAAACCAGCCCCTTCCGTCAAAGTGGGATACCTTACTCTCGGGCTCTTTGCCTAAGCCGATGTTCAAAATCCGATGGGCACCAGCAGATAAAATTTTGCACTTCTTAACTAAATCCTCTGGAAAAAAGAGCATTGATTTTAGAATGATGAGGCTTTTTCAATGTAAATTTGTCAAAGAGGCCAATTATTGTGGTCAAGACAGGCATATTACAAAAGTATCGGTCTTAATTCATGAAAGGGTGTGCAGAATACAAAAAAAAAATCTGTAAGTTTACTGTCACATTCGGCTATTTCGGCCCTCACAAGGGTGTCCTTCAGAACGTCCAAAACATAATTGCTTTCAGTCAACCATTGTATAAAGCCTGTTTTATCAGACTTTGCGGCATCCTCATTGTCCACCAGTAGGTCCAAAAGCATTTCAAAGGATTTGTTATACTTGGTGTCGTCCAATTCCTTTAACACGTATATGTAATAAGGAAGGTGGTGCCTGGAATCAAAACGACATAATTTGTAATATGGAGATTTTTTGCATCTGTGTTTATTTCTTCGTGTTATGGCTAGCTGAACAATTATTATACATTTTGCAAATCCACAGAAGAAGAAGATTGAAGATCAACAAGAGCAGTCTGAACAAGAAGAAATCTAACCCCTTTTTGTAATGTAATGACCAAAATTTATCACTTGTCCAGATGCCAATTTGTTGATCAAGAGGTCCTGGGTTCTATTCGCATGTAAAGGAAAGTTTGTATGTTTATTAGCTTTATTAGCTATTAACTAGCGGAGATCCGTTAGGTTGAAAATGCAGTAAAAACAAATTATGCAATAATTATTACTAGCTGAACCGCCCGTCGACCTTCGACCTAGCTCAGAAAAAAAAACAATTTTGACTTATTACATGAATAAAGTGTGATTTACTACATTGAACCTTCAAAATTAAGGTAATAATTTATTGCGTTGAATGTAATAGTTATCGTTGATTCGGATGCGGGAGGAAATTCGATGGGTAATAGATAAGTTTGAAATCGAAACAATTCCTCTATAATTGCTTTACTTTTTTAAAAAATCCAAGAGATGGCGGTGTAGTAGAAAATCAATCACATGTGATACACGTTACGATATTCTACATTTTGTTGAAAGAATACACCCCATTTGAACCAAATTTTACTGAATTATCCTGGTGATGTAGACAGCCAATGAAGTGGAGCGACGACATTGCACCGTTGGGGCTGATTTGATGGGGATGACCAGAGACAGAGAGGAGTGGCGTGAATATGAGGAGGCCTATAGTATGTGGAGGAATACGGGGTAGCATAATAACGATTTATCTATTACATTATAAGCTTTCAATTACAAACATTTGTTTTAGGTATATTAAATCAAGCTTTAACTAAAGAGATTTTTTAACCTTATTTTTACTGTCAAAAGATGGATATTATTTATTTACATTTTAAACGGCATTAATTCCTTTTACAGATGAATTAAGTAGATTGATGACAGCATTAAAATTAAATAATAATTACAAAAGTCGTTCACGAATTTATTTTCAATGAGCGTCTTGTTTACTGCGGTATCCATGCTACGCTTGATGACACCTTCACAGACAACTTACGCTGTTTCTTTTGCGCTTTCATTATTTTACTGCCGACAGTGAAAGAGATAAACATAGAATGCTTTATATTTGTCTCAAAGAATACTACCATCGGTAATTATTATCAACTTCGAGGCCTTTTTCGATTTTTGACAAAACTCATCTAAATGAATACCTAATGTTTACGTAACATAGTGTAGTATTATCACTCGGGGAGGTGTCCAAAGAGGTATGAGGGATTCCAACCCCTAAACACCCCTTTATAACTACATACGTTCCAACCTTAGCCTAACCTATTCAAATCGTAGTGCTATCATTCGAGGATGTTGTCAAATCACCTAATCTATCCAAATTGACCAACTAAATGACAAAGACCAGTAATATCTTCATTTTCCAAATTAAAACACCAATTTACGAATCAAATGTCACTTCAAGCAAGGAAAAGTTTGTATGGGAAAATAGGCAACATTTAAAATTGATTTTTATTTAAAATTGGTTGATAAAATACTTGAAATGTTATCAAATCAATCCATAACTATTATTTACCAATCTATATACGAAGTGGTTGGTAGTCTAGCGGCTAGGACGCTGGCTTTCGTACTGTTTCATTCGGAGGTCGTGGGTTCGATCCCAGGTGCCGACCATCTTCCTCTTTCACTACACAAGCTTTAAGTAGCTTACTGTGAAAGAGTCAAAAGAGTGTATTTGTGTTCACTTTGAGTGAGCACAGATTCATTTAAAAAAAAAAAAAAAATATATATATATATATATATAAAATAATTGATAATGTACTTATTTACGTGAAAAATCGAAGAAGCCCGTGAACTTCATAATTAACTAAATAATAATTACAAAAGTCGTTCATGAATTTATTTACAGTCAGCGTCTTGTATACTGCGGTATCAATCAATTTTGTAATTATTAATACGTAGTACATATACCTACTAAATTATCACAATTTTCTTTTCAATATACTATAATATATAATAATCTATATATTTCCACAGAGCCCAAACTCAATGGGTACTCCACAATCAGTGGGTACTCTTCATTTGGGATTCTGTAGTACAATTCAAATCTGTCTCTCAAGGGGCAAAGGAAAAAGAAGGTGATTCAGCGTTTCGTCATCGAAACCACACTCACAGAGAGGAGAATCAACCAATCCCAATTTATACAGGTGGGAGTCCAACCTGTGATGGCCAAATCTCATTCTGCTGTCTTTTTGCGCTTTCATTATCTATATCTTGTTTACTGCGGTATCCAAGCTACGCTTGATGACACCTTCACAGACAACTTACGCTGTTTCTTTTGCGCTTTCATTATTTTACTGCCGACAGGGAAAGAAATTAAAATAAATGCTTTATACTCGTCTCAAAGAATACTGCGTTCAGTGAAACTGTACGACCAAAATGGAAGTTTATACTGTAGGTAATATATTGTTTCCAAAATAAACCAAACCTTCTCAACTCGGATCCTGTGAAATAACGAAACTTGGATAGAATGTCACTCCTCATATCATCCATGTCTTTGCCTTTCTTGCATCTGATTCGCTGGAAATCCAGTCTGGTCTGCGCTGGGATTTTCTTCATTATCTTATCTTCTTTCGAGACTTCTCCCATCTCTTTTGTCTTACTTATTATTACAGTAAAATGCACGAAACACTATAATATTGTGCCCAAAAATATGACGGTTGTTTATTTTTTTTTCAAAAATATATTTTTGTTATACCTACTTATTGGTTGCTAAGCAGTTGTATATTTCACAAACAAATTTATCTGTCAACACATTTTGAAAAAATTATACAAAACCAGTTACTTAAGCGTAAGTACCTATTTTTCTTGGTTATATTATACTAGAAGTCTGTCCCAGCTTCGCACGGGTAGATAGTTATTTAAAAAAACAGCTTTATTATGATCTTTATAGATCCCTACCTTTATTAAAATATTCTATAGGCCATGTTAATCTGGAATAATGTCGCATTCTAATGGTCCCCTCCCGTCCGGCTCGTAGCCCAGTGACGCCTATAGCATAGAGTATAATAATATTACTTAAAAGGCCTATAGGTATCTCTGCCGCATTTCAATTATTTTTTTAGTTAAAAGAACACTTATTGTAACATAACTATAAAATGCTGTCGCGTCATTTTTTTGTAAAATAATGATGTTTTCTTCAAAAACTCAATATAGCCTATGTTCACCGGGGATAGTGTAGCTTCCCAAAAGTGAAAGAATTTTTCAAATCGGTTCAGTAGTTTCGGAGCCTATTCCCGTCAAACAAACAAGTCGGTTGGATGGTGTCAATGTTGGGCATAGGTAGATTTCTTTTGTGCGTTTTATATAATGCTAGTGGTCTCAAACCATCTTGGCTTTATTACCTTTTTAATCAAACAAATTTGGAGAGCATCGTTTGGGCTCTCCAAATGGTTTCCGAATCTATAAAAATATTTAAAAATTTCAAAGGGCAAATTTTGGAGAGAAAATGTAAACATTTGATCAGTAAGTAAAACATTTATTGCAAAATTCCAATCAAACCATCAGCCATTTATAAAAGTTTATGTACATACGGAGTATACGATACAGGTCGGCGTTTTATTCAACTTTATACATATTATGATTATTAATATAAATATTACAATAATAAACTTATATTAAATTTAAAATTATATAAAAATCACAAGATTTGTTTATTAAGTAAACTTAATTCTACTATAAAAATATAAATATTTATAAATAATATAAAAATATATAAATATTGTAATCACATTCTACAAAAAGGTTTAAAAAAGGTACAATTTCCCCTAAAATATATATATATATATATAATTATATATAGAAATTCTTATGAAAAATATACATAAATAACTATTTATTTATATCAAAGGCAAAAGAAGTAAATATTTAAATTAAGTATCTGATAACCCATTAAATATGTATAAGTAGGTATATTAAGTAGAAATATAAAATAAATAAAAAAAATATCATACATATTTTTAATTTTTTAGACTAAAAGATAACGAGCTAAAACATTAAGATTTTATTTTTATATAAGTGGGTATATTAATAAAAAAAAAAAACATTTAAAATATGTATGATTCACAAGTATTTTTTTTATTTTCAAATGCCAAAAAAGTATAAAAATTTTTATTAAAAAATCTGAAAACCCATTTAGTATACATGTACCTATAAGTAGGAATATTAAATTTATAAATAGGTAATTGAAATATACCACACATATTTTTTAAATTTGTTATAAACTAAATGATATAGATCTAATAAAAAGTGATATTATTTTTGTGAGTGAGTTTATTTTTTTAAAGATATATGATTCACAAGTATTTACTTTTTATTTTTATATTGAATGCATTTCACCATTTAAAAGTTAAACCAAAAACCGTAAAATAAATAATAGGAAGAAAAAAAATATAATACGTACCCAATGGAAGTAATTTAATAGAGAATAAGAAAAATAACAAATCAAATTCATTTTGAACTACGAGATTAACACTGTAGAACGAACTTTTTTTAACTATTATAAATTAAAAATAAACAAACATTGTTGGTTCATCTAATATTTTATTAATATAAATAATAAAATATAATTTAAAATCGCGCTAAAACGTTTTCGGACTTTCGCCCATCCTCTTCGTTTTTTTTCAACCGTCCGTCCATTTCGTCCGTCCATCCATTATATTTTATTATTTATTTATTTAAATTAATAAAATAATATTAGTAGAACCGACATAGTTTGTTTGTTTTTAATTTATAATAGTTAAAATTTTTTTTTTGAAAAGTATCTGCTCATATTGCGAAAATGATATCAATAAGACAAAAAATATCAAAAGAAATAATACATATTATAAAAATAACAATAATATCAATAAATAAGGGAAACGATAAAATGTAACAATTAAGTTAATACAAAATTTAAATGATCAATAATAAATTAGAAGTTATCGACAATATGAGAGTTCGAAGTTGGTTGCTTTTTAGGCAGCGGCCATCTTCTTGCGTGGAGCCAATCTAATCCTGAAGCCTTCTTCCCTCTTGAGGATGATGTCAGCTTGAAGCTTGAATTCCTCCTCAGTCAGATCAGAGTAAACACGGAAGTTCCTTAAGAGGGTTGAAAGCATGATCTTCAACTTCAACATGGCGAATTTACGTCCTGAAATTGGACAAAAGCACTTTGTAATCAAATAATCATAAAATCTTTGGAATTAAAATAACTAACTATTCAGATAGGTTTGAGGATCATCATCTTCAGCGTTAAAACCCATGGTTGGTCTTAGCTGGTTATAAGAATCTTCTCCATCCTGGACTGTCTGGCTTTGTTGCTTGCTTGCTTTGTTGTATATAGCGTGTCTGTTTGCAAATTGTTTTTGCTGTTTCTTTTTTTTTTTGTAAAGTGACTTTTGATTTATGTCTAATGTTTTATAACTTATATACTTGAAAGTTTTTCCTTCTTTTAATTAATTTATTTAATTGTCAACCTCGATACGAGCTCAGCCTATTTTGGCAAAACTTTTTTCAAAATCTACATTTGTATAATATTTGTATGCTTTTATCTTGTTTCATCGTATGTGTAATGGAAATGAATAAATTTTATTATTATTATTGGCTGCCACTTTATGCTGCCCCAGAGCCCGATAGTCTGCGACAACACCATCCGATATTGATCCTCCGATATTTCTTCTACCGATTGGGTCAGAAGGACGAGGATTCCGGGTTAAAATATTCAAATAAAATAAAGTTGTACAGAGATGGCGTTTGTTGTTGCTGAATTTAAAGAGCTAACGTTACATATTTATTTATTTATTTATTTATTTATTTATGAAATCTACGGCCTAGGCCTTTTACATGTTAAGTGTTCCATAATACAGTTCTAATGTAGAAAAATACATAACATTACATTTAGACAACAACTGTACAATTATATAAATTTAAAAAAAAATACTTATGAAAAAAAATATATGAAATCAAGATTTGAAAATGGTCATCAAACAATTAAACACAAACACAAAAAATATATCAACAAATAGTCAAATAAAGGTTACATAAGAAACATAAAAAAAAAATCAATCAATTAAACCTTATATTGTAGTTCCTCAGCTGTTACTGTGAAATTCTGTTAATTACTTACCGACACAGCTTCTTGGTCCTGCAGAGAATGGAATGAAGGAGTAGTAATGTCTGTTGGCACATTTCTCGGGGAGGAAGTTATCGGGGTTGAAAACTTCGGGGTTGGGGTAGGTCTCAGCACGGCGGTGAACTTTGTATGTTCCAATGATGGTGGTTGTGCCAGCTGGGATAACATGTCCGGACACTGAAACATTTGGTGGCAAAGTATTAGCATCATCCTAGGGTATAATAACCAACAAATATTTCTATTTAGCAGAAATAATGCACAATTTAGGAGTAGGTTCGTACCAAGTTTGACATCTTCTTTCAATTCACGAGCAATCAGTGGCACTGGTGGATACAATCTAAGAGTTTCCATCAAGCAACGTTCCAAGTATTTCATTTCCAATGTATCTTGGAAAGTGGCTGGCCTGTCGCTGTCTCCGAAGATGCCATTCAACTCTTCAACAACTTTATCTTGAATATCTTGGTGGACGCCCATGACGGAGAGGAAGAAACTGCTTCCAGATGCTGTAGTGTCGTGTCCCTGAATATAAGCATTAAAATTTCAATTCATTATCACAATAATTTAAAAATGACTAGAAAAGTTTAAAATAAAGTTTCCATCGCATACTTTTTACCATTTTGAGACATTTCTTCTTGTAAAAAAAAATAAAGGCTTTAACTTCAATGAAAAATGACAAAAGCATATTGGTGTTTAGTTTGGCTGAGGCAAGATTAATTTTTTTAAAGGAGAACAACCTACCTCAAACATGATGGTGTCGACTTGTTCTTTGATTTCATGGTCAGTGATGACTACTCCGTTTTGTGAGCTCTCCAATAGAAGGTCCAAGAAAGCCAATCTCTTCTTTTCTCCCACATCATTTTCTTCTACATCAAGATCGTCCTTGAGTCCGGCTGATTGACCGTATGAAAGTCCTTCAATAACAGTTTTGTCTTTGGTTTGTGATGCTTCTTCTTTCTTTTGATTTTCGGCAAGGATGGAGGCAGATGATGGACGTTGTCCTTTAGCAAATTCTTCCTTCTTATTCTTGATCACCTGATTACGTATAACAATTATTTTATTATCATATTTACTGCAATTGTTTGGTTAGTAAAAAATGAAAACATTAGGGACCAAAAAATATTCCCTGCAGCACTCCACACTCATTATAACTATTTGTTTTTAGTACCTTCTTTGTCAATCCGTGAATGATGTCCAAAAGTTTCGTCTGCAATTTAGCATATTTTGTGAACTTGAAGGCGAAATCTGAATGAAGCCATAATTTAGTGTGTCTGATGTGGAGGATGTAGGACATCTTCATAACAGCCATGGCGTATTCAAAACCACTTCTATCTTGAGTCTTTTTGCTAACACCCATTGCGGTTTCTGAAATTTAGATTTAGAGAGTTTTTTAGCGGTCTATATCCCTAAATTTTGGCAAAATAGCCCCAACCATGTTTGTGAATTATGATTTATATTTATTTAGTATTTTTTAACGGAAAGAGGAATACCTATATAACAATATAATGGTTTCGTCACTTTCATTTAGAAAGTTTCCACCATCGTTTGGAAGTACTAAAAGGTGATAATATCTCGGTTTAGGATCGCGTTCATCGTACACAGTATACATTATGTAACAAACCGTCAACAGGCATAGCTTTAAGAAACGTTTATTGATTTTCAATTACCTTTCGTGTTAGAAACTGTTCACAAATGCGGAATGTTTTGTATAAACTTGATTTATGAAATAGTTATCAAGGTTTTATAATATTATTTGAATTAGATATTAGGATTTTGGCCATGCGAACGAACAATGATTTTAGTGAATGTGATCATACCAATATATATGAGAATGCAACAATGATTGTATCACTCCACGAGAGAACTAATCCTATACCAATAAAAAGAGGAGTCAGACAGGATGATACCATATCCCCCAAACTCTTCACTCTGGCAATGGAAGATATTTTAAAAAATCTCAAGTGGAACGATAAAGGCATCAATATAAATGGAGAAAGACTCAACCATCTGTGGTTTGCTGACGATGTGATACTTCTAGCGGAATCCTTTGAAGAACTATCGGAAATGCTTTGCGAATTAGACGAGATGAACAAACTTCGTGGTCGTGGGCTGGGCATGTGGCAAGAATGACAGATGGCAGATGGACTAAAACAATTTTATGAATGAGAAATGAGAAACAGGGGCTGGCCAATGATGAGATGGAGTGATGACATCGTGGCTTGCGCTAGTTTCGGCTGGATGAGGCCTATGTTCAGAAATGGACGCGAGAAGGCTAAAGAAGAAGAAGAAGATCATACCAACTCAAAAAATATGAAGTTGTAAGTAAGAGAAACACACAATGACATATATTAAAGAAGGAACTTACACAAGTTGTAACTAATAATCCAAGATTAAAAAAGTTCTTATAACGTTATAATTTTATGGTCGGTTAGGTTTTGAATTAATACTGTGGCGTTATTACGCACTCACTTTAAAAGTAAAATAAGCCTTTGATTGGCCAAATATGATTATTGATCCAATTGGTAAATAAGCCCTTGAATGGCCAAATATGATTTGAGAAGAGGAAAAATATTTTTTCTTTATTCGACATAGGTTTTTGTGGGATTGTAAAATCACGTTGATAATCGTAACTTTATTGCATTGATTGTGTAATTTACACACGCATTATGCGAGTGAATAAACACTTCGCAGAATACGGCAGTGTTTACTATTCGAGGAAAATTTGCATAAACTTTGTGTTGAAAATGTACTGTTTTATGCACAAACATTTACGGCATTTGTCACATCCATAGCATTAATTCCATAGCATGCATCAAAACAATATTTAATCACACGAAAATCTATAATAATTATTTAATAACACTGTCATTTACTCACTCCTTGTCTATAATCATTGATTAGGTCGTATGTCATTGGATATTGGATTATAGTCTTTCAAATTATAGCAATATGATTGCATTAATTAGGTACAAAGTATGTTTGTGAATTAATTTAATCGGATAAACATATTATATTATTTCTTCTTAGAATTACCTTATATTACCTATAATTTTCCATAGTTCTTGTAATAATGCCATAAAATTAACTGATCAATGACATTTTTCTTATATGTACGTCTTCTATAAAGGAAATTTCCACATTGACACAGTGTCATACCAATTCTTGATGGATTGTATTTGAATGATCCTAAAGATTGTACATTTCTCCATATATATTTTTCTTTTATAATATTATCAAATCGTTTTGGTGACTTTGACTTTATTGTTGTATTCGTTGCAATATGGTATTATAAGTCTTTTTTAATGCTTTTTATTGACAAGTAGTTACGAGTATAATCAATTAGTTTATAAAAAAAGATACAATATTTTACAAGATATAATAGCAATAATATATTTTGCCACAAATTTAGTATTTAGTAAAGTGAACTCCAATGAACAAAAAAAAAGATAATTACAGAATTTCAACACTTCTAAAATTTGTATTTTGTGCTTTCCGTATAAAAAGCTCCACTTAAAACACTTATTTACCTACACTAATTTTACATTATGCAACGATGTTTTTTGATCCCTAGTTCATCGTTTCAAACGCAAGTTTCCACTCCATCAAAACAATAGCATCAGCATATTATATGATGATCTTTTACAGTGTTGTCTAGGGTTCATATCCTGACAGACTTGATTTCAATAACATTTTGTAGATCACTCCATCATCATAATAATAATTAATCATTCCTTATATGATGGTCATAGTCAATTATTATTCATTCGAATGATTCTCAAACATTAAAAACGCAGGATAAGTCTTCTATGAACACATATATAGATAGTTTAAGAACCGCTGCCTGCAGCGTGAACATTGGTATAATGATCCCTTATCGAGTTAATTATTCTGAATTGAATTAATAAAGTACAACATTGTCTATACTTGTCATTATTTTAAACCAAAGTTTATCAAAGAATATTGCGACATATACGATTTTATTTTCTTTGTTCTTTTTTAAATTTAGAATCTTTGCCATTAAGGTTTGCGTATTTTATTGTTTCTTGTTATGTTAGTTCTTACTACAGCCTTGTTTCTCTCGGATTTAAAGGCTTCTAGGCCTTGTATATTTAACTATCCTTCAGTTACTTGGGTGGTCTGTCCGGCAGTCCATTGGACCCATTCTACGCCTTGCCTGGCTCAGTACACGCAATCCATGAGAATATTCAATAGGAAATATTGGATCCACAAGAAGGGTTCAATATGCGACACTCTGTTTAAAACAACGTTCTATAGAATATTCAATGGGAAATATTGGATCCACAAGAAGGGTTCAATATGCGACACTCTGTTTAAAACAACGTTCTATAGAATATTCAATGGGAAATATTGGATCCACAAGAAGGGTTCAATATGCGACACTCTATTTAAAACAACGTTCTATAGAATATTCAATGGGAAATATTGGATCCACAAGAAGGGTTCAATATGCGACACTCTATTTAAAACAACGTTCTATAGAATATTCAATGGGAAATATTGGATCCACAAGAAGGGTTCAATATGCGACACTCTATTTAAAACAACGTTCTATAGAATATTCAATGGGAAATATTGGATCCACAAGAAGGGTTCAATATGCGACACTCTGTTTAAAACAACGTTCAATAGAATATTCAATGGGAAATATTGGATCCACAAGAAGGGTTCAATATGCGACACTCTATTTAAAACAACGTTCTGTAGAATAATTATTAATAATGCGTGTACCGATCCAGGTGTAAATTTATTAATATTTCTACGTTTTTATCAAGACGTAACTTGGAGGTTTGTTTTTCTAGAACAACTAACAATCGCTTTTTAGCAAATTTTCCGAAGAATGCAGTTAAGAACTTGTGTGCTTGAAAGAGAAAAAACTAGAGGATAATGAATGTAAAAAATTAAGTGCGAATGTGAGTGGTAATTTAAAGCTTTTTTGGAAGGGAGAGAAAAGAAAAAGGTCTGGGAAGGATGAGAAAGTGAATTGTTTGAAAGATAAAAATGGATGTATGCTGACACAGGAAAAGGATATAGGTTTGAGATGGAAAGAATATTTTGAAGATATGTTTGAAACTAAGGATGGATGCGGCAGTTTGTGCCAAGTAAAAATAAACAGGATGATGAAAGTCTGCAAATCAGTATGAATGAACGCGCTTAAAAAAGCAAAAAATAGGAAAGCTTCAGGTTGTGATAGGATATCAACGGAGCTTTTCAGGTATGGCGGCCGAGTGACGCTACAGTGGTGCTTGGAGCTTTTCAACTTGTGCTGGACGGAAGGCCGTACCCCAGGAGACTGGAGGAAAGCCATTATCTGCCCTCTGTACAAGGGGAAGGGCTCCCGGTTGGACTGTGGCAACTATCGTGCAATCAGCTTGTTGAGCAACGTGGGTAAATTATACAGTAGAATCTTAATAGAAAGGGTTAGAAAAATAACTGAAAGTAAAATTTGGGATGCACAAGGGGCTTTTATGAATGGGAGGGGGTGTGTCGATCAAATCTTCGCTCTGCGGATGATAACGGAGAACCTTTTGAGTAAACATCAGAAGCTTTTCTGTGCATTCGTTGATTTGGAAAAGGCATATGATAGGGTATATAGGCGTAAACTATGTGAGGTTCTATCAATTTATGGAGTGAACAACCGGTTTCGGTATTCGTGGCATTGCTTCGCTATATTCGGAAAGTACTGCGTATGTGAAGGTGAACAGTCACCTTTCACCGGAGTTCTGTCTTACGAAAGGCGTGAAGCAAGGGTGCGTCATGTCACCCTGGTTGTTCAATTTGTTTTTTTATTTTTGCGTCTGTGGGTCAAAAGATATAAATATACTAGCTGATACCCGTCTTGCTTTACGTTGTTGATTTGGCTAGTCAGACTTGAGCCGTAGGTTATTGAACAGGTTTTGTATGAAGCTTTCCCCTTCTCAGGACCAGTAGGCCTATACAAAATGCATTTGGCAATCGACTACAAACGAATTCTTCGACAATGTGGAGTAGGAAGAAAATTAACTGTCCACTTTTTATATTTTATACTATAAGGATCATTGTTTGGTTTGAATAAATGTTTATATGTTCCAGAGGACAGTTAATTTTTTCGCACTATACATTATCGAAATCTTTGTTAGTAGTCGAACGCCAATTTGAATTTGTCTACGGCGGCAGGAGTATATATTATCTTAATAACTGGGTACACACGTAACGATTTATCTTTAAGATTTGACCGACAATCGCTCATTTTCAAAAAAAAAATTCGCTAAGATTTTAAAAATGAGCGATTATCGGTCAAATGTTATAGATAATCTATCATTTTCAAAATTTTTCACGCTAAGATTTAGAATGTGTACCCAGCTAATGTTTCAAAAAAGGAAAAAATAAGATTCACTGCTAAATATGCGAAAAATTTGAAAAACTAATGTCACTTTCAATATTTATAAAAAAAATAGAAGATGAGGAAAAATTAATACTCACTGTTGAATACGCGAAAAAATTAAAAGAAGAATGTAGTTATACATAGGTACCTACCTACCTAGTATTATAATACGTGTAGTTGTTCCTAATGCAAGTCCTTCATACTGTGTGTAGATATAGGTACCTACCTACCTAGTATTATATTATGTATAGTTAGTTTGACCTACTTATGACTGTAGTGATAAATTTAATGAGGTACCTTAGGAGAGAGAGGGTGCAAGCGAACTCTGCTTTACCGGCCTTAGTCATCTGTCATGGCGTACATATTTTATAAGAAGTTTCGGTGAAAATCTTTATAAAATAAGAATTAAAAGACTTTTACTTAAATTTTTTGTATTTCAAATCAAACTTCGATCGATTTTGTACATTTTCATACCGTAATGCTACAGTTCTACACAAAATTTAGACGTATAATTTTACTTTTAAAACATGACTTTCTCATTTTTGTATGAAGATTTTAAATTTTTAGAAATTTGTAAATAATTTAAAATATATTTAATGAAATGTAAATATTTGTATCTCAGATTACCACAATTGTATTTGCGAAAAACTGCGAAGAAAAATATTCAACGCAGAACCTACGGTTTTAGCGTGATGCTGTGACATACAGTTGGAGTGAAACAAATAAATAAATAAATAAATATACATACATTACTGAATTATTATGTAGATGGGTTGGATTGAATGGTATAAAGGTATGTGCGCTTATGTATTCAGATGATTTCGTACTTATGGCTGAGTGTGAAAATGATTTGCAAGAAAACGTGTTAAGTGTGTTTGAAAATTGTGCAAAAAACGGTCTAAAGATGAATGTCAGCAAAACAGAGGTTTTGGTATTTGAAAGGGATGAAGCAAGAACGAATTGTAAAATAACCGTAGAAAATGAATGTATTGAGCAAGTGAATGAGTATGTGTATTTAGGAAGCATGGGATGGAAAATGTGAAAAATAATTCGAACGTAGGAAAGTTGCTGGTTGCAGGGTTGGCGGTGCACTGAGACCTATAATGAGAAACAGCCACGCCTCACTACAAGCAAAGAAACTAGAGCATAATATAGAGCATCCTGCTACCATCGATTATGTATGGTTGTGAAACGTGGACATGGACGAAAAAAGAAGAATGTAGTATAAATGCAGTAGAGATGAAATCTCTACGAAGAATATGTGGAAAAACTTTATGGGATATGGAAAGGAATGAAAATATTAGGAAGGAATGTGGTATGGAAGTAAGTGTTGTGACAAAGATGAAAGTTAATAAGTTGAGATGGTTTGGGCATGTGGTAAGAATGGATGCAAATAGAATGACAAAGAGAATTCACAAGGCTGAAAGGAAAGGTGTAAGAAAGCGTGGCCGACCGAGAATGAAATTTTCTGCTGATAACTCACATAACAAAACATTACGTATTCAAGCGTCATTTTTAACTACCATAGACTAAACATGCGTCACGTGTTTACAACAAACTGTTTAATTTACATACCTATCAGGCTTTGACATTTCGTCTATGTAAGAAATTATTCCATGTGTGACATTTCAATGTCTATTGAAAATTTACGCTTTAATGTTGTTTTCTTTCCGTGTGTAAGGACGATTAGATAAACATAATGCAGCAAAAGTAGGTAATTGAGGATTTGATTAAAAAAAGGGGAATCCATATCAATGAGCAGGAAGGCATTGTGTCTCAAATTCTAGTCCTAGACGTATAAAGTGATTGTCGCTAAAAATTGTTCACATGCGGTAATACTTGAATTGTGGCATGTACGTACATATTTAGAGATTAACAAGACAAAGTAAGGGAAAAAAATATTGAATCATACCCAATAAGATTTCCACTGTGCATTCGCTCATGTAGTCGTGACAGTCGAAATTCTTTTCGCCCTCCTTCTTCAGCTTGGCCACGAGGTCGCGGGAGTTGGAGTTGAACACGTCGATGAAACTCTTCAAAACGTTCAAGTGGAAGGTTGGGGCAATCAGTTTGCGGTGAGAACGCCATTTTTGACCTATAAAGGAATTCCATATATACCAAAATCAATGAACAAACTGTTATGAACATCCCATAAACTATAGAATTTACCTTAAAGAATTAATCGTACCTGAACTGATCAAGAGACCATTTCCTAGCCATGGTTCAAAGAACCTGTATTCCTGTGCTTTGTCAAGGTGAACCTGGCTGCTCAAGATCTGCTCAACATCGTCGGGATGGAAGATGAACACAAGAAGTCTGGGTCCAAGCCAAATTTTGACGAGATCATTATACTCAAAACTTCTTGCGTACAAACGTTCAAAAATTTCTGAAAAAAGAAGAATAAAGTGTTTGGTGAATTAGTTCCATGAACAAAAGTTAAGAAAACACACTTTTAAAACAAGACATGGCTGTCATTTTCTGGGATTTAAAGAATCCTTTGGACTTCTAAATAGGTCAACAAACCCATCCTCAAAGATCTCAATAGAACTGAAAGATTGTCTGCGGAGTACTGCCGACGTTTGTTGAGTTTCTTTGGTCACTTCACCAGGTAAGAGCAAAATGACCTTATAAAAAAATATTTTTTTGTGGAAAGTGTCCCAGGAAAATAAAGAGATGAAGATGTGACCAGGTTAAGGCTGCAGAAACGGAAGATTTGAGGCGTTTCGTATCTTCAATCATAGGTATGAGGAATTAATGAAAGAACTTCAAGAACGAAGGGCAAAAATGCGCCACCCCTTTGACGATGAAAAGATAAGACTTCTAAATTCTAATCACACTTTGACAACTTCAGTTTATGGATAGATCACGGAGCTTATAGGCAAAATCCCTGTATGCTTCTTGAGATTTCAAAACAAAAATCTATCAACGATTCAAAATAATGGTATTTCTTTGTTTTATTTTTGCTTTTATTTTTAGCTCAAAGAAATATTATTTTTTTTTCTTTCCGAGCAATGCTGACTCATTCCGAATCGATGCTTATCGAACAGTGAGCGGGTTGATGTATATCCGGATAACCAATGGTCGCATTCTAATATTAGACCCTTGGTTAACCCCGAGACAATAACAAGGGTCAAAAAGTCATTGCTAATAAAATCAAGTTTAATATTAATGAAGTGTTTGGATTTAATATCAAGTTTAATAATGATGAATTGCGACTTAATACATTTTTAGCGTCAGTATTCATACTTCTTTAGCTCATACGAATATAGGTTTAGTTTTTGTCGGTGTTAACATTGTTGTAAGATAATGGTTTTAGCAAGAAATTGGTATCTGTCAATTGCGAGTATTCACAATTTTTTTCCATTATGATATTTGTTTGGTTTCTAAGACTCTACGTCAGGCATTAAGAAGTGGTGATTCTCATTCGTGGACATATTAATATGAATTAGAGTTTTGTTACGGTATGCTGCATCAGAGGAATATGGGGTTCAAATACAAGAATCAAATACAGTTTATGACATAAAAACTTAATTAAATTTAGCCAATAATTTATTTCATTATGTATGTAATAATTATTATCGTTGATTCGGATGCGGGATGAAGTTCGACGGGTCATAAAGTTTGTAATAAAAACAATAAATTACTCTATAGATGTGTAACTTTTAAAAAAATCTAAGAGATGGCGGTGTAGTAGAAAATAAATCACATGTGATACACGTTACGATATTCTATATTATTATGTTGTTGAAAGAATAGACCCCATCAAAACCAAATTTTACTGAATTATTATGGTAAGATAAGAGGCGTACCAGCATCTATTTCTGGGACCATTCTTGGGGGATTTGTTCTTCCTATAAGTGAACGGAGGCGCATTATGGAGGAGGCAGCCTTTAAAAGATGGGAAAACTTCTGGGATAGAGAGAGCCTTACCAGGGGATCTCTATACAAAGCTATCAAAAATAGTATCTCCAAAAAACCCTGGTATCATAATTTGAAGTTGACCCGATCTCATATCGTTAACATTTGCCGAATGCGTTTTGGTCACCATAGACTGAACAGTCATTTGTTCAAAATTAATCTAGTCGACAGTCCATATTGCGAGTGCGAGCTGGATCTTGAGAACTTGGACCATGTGTTCTTTGACTGTCCTTTAAGAGACAGATACGAATTGTACAATACAATGAATATTCAACTCCCTATCAATACGGCCCATCTCTTGTCCACTCCTTCGAAGAGCATATATACAAACATATTTTGGTGTACATAGAGAAAAATATGATTTTATTATAGATAGCTATTTTTTTTAGTATTTTTTTTTCTCTCCATGTCTATTTTCCGTCTGTGAGTAAGTCTTACTTTGCTGCCAGTTGGCACAAATCGTCCTTTACGTGACGTAATGCCATATTTATATAATAATAATAAGAGGCGTACAAAAATAATAAATTCGAAGTATGTAGTTGGTACTGGTAGCCTAGCGGCTACGACGCCGGCTTACGTACTGTTCGTATCGGAGGTCGTGGGCTCGATCCCAGGCGACCATCAAGCTTTAAGTAGCTTACTATGAAAGAGTCTGAGAGTGTGTTCGTGTTCACTTTGAGTGAGCACATTTTCATTTTATATTATACTCACACATTAGTTTCAAAGAGAAAAAGTATCATACTAAAGTTTACTGAAATGTTTCAATGTCTCTTATGATATAATATTTGTACGGAATCTGTCAAATGATTTCTGAAGTGAGAACCAGAATTATTACTTCACCTTAATAAGATATATTGATTAAGTGAACTGATGGCAAAAAAAAATCTACTTGGTTAATAAATCTAAAAAAAATCTTGTATCTATTATTAAAAAAATGTATACGCTGTGCCTTTTAATGAGTGTTTTTTTATTGGAATGATAAAAAGCCTAGTGCGTTGATTGCTAGGCTCCACTAGTTTGATGATGGAGCACTTTTTTTTATGTGAATCCTTACCATAAAAAATGCTTCATTTGAAAACAAATATTAAAATGTTTAACCAACATAGGATCTTCAAAGCATTCTTATAGACACATCATTCATTATGTCATGTCCATCTGATTTAGCCTGTCCTTGAAGAGTTCTTTTTCGTGCGCACCTAAGTATCGAACCCTATTACTGATTCAAACCTGGTACTCGCACGGCCAAATAGGAATCATTTTGTTTTTAATATAATATACCTACATATTGAAATTTGTATAGGTACATTTAACAATGCCAACTGGTATACTTGTAACAAAAAAATATTTTTTTCCCTCCAAATTGATTAATGTAATAAATCAGAAATATTCCTTTATCATTACTGACAACTTGGACTACCCAACCCGGATTTTGTAAAATACGATTTGAACCCGAGTTGCCATTCTCAACAACGACTAGACAAACAGCTACTTAGGATTTAGGAGTACTATAGTCGAGTCGAATCTTCAACTTCAATCTTTCTGATCCATTAAAGAGATTGAAAGCATTTTAATTTTATATTTGCTAACAAAATTTTGATGTATTCACCCATTAAATCTATGCATTGCATTGACCCATTAAATACGAGTAATACGACTAAACGTAAGCCCTTCCCTTTTATTGTTTTTTTTTTCTCCTAAAACTCATTTGATCTTATTGAATTGTTTTGATTTTTTTATATCTTAATGATATTATCAAACTTCTTTGATTAACTTACTAATTAAAATAAATTCTTTTGATTTTTAAAACTTTATGATCTGGGGCCGTACCTACTGGATTTCAATCGAAGTAGCGCTGTCATAATGACATTTAGATTTTGATTGCTAAGCGAGAAACTAGTTCCACGATAGGTCTATTTTGAATCCGGTATTCAATTGCGAAAAAATGATTATAATGACCAATTGTGGAACTCTTTTCTCGCTTAGCAATCTAAATCTGACGGCCGGTTTCAAAAAAAAATAAAGGAGACTTTAAATTCCTTTTAAAAAATAACGGGTTTCATAACAACAAAACGACATTTAAAACCGACTTTTAGCTAAAGTACCGTTATTGATTATTATTTTTAGTTAAAGTCGACTTTAGTGTAGTTCAAATTTTTACCACCGGAGTTCATAGAAAATTTCATGGCGCACAAAGATAAACATTTTGTATGCGGTGACACTGGACAAAAATGACTAAAATAGGGCGGAAAACATAGCAAAACGGGAAGAATATTATATTGTTTACAGATTTCGTTTACTAATTCATAAACCATAATAATGAATTAATACAAAAAACGGCACTTTGATGCTCTATTCAGAAATGAAATTGACAGATCAACAGAAATTCCGCGAAAATATTAGTAAACAACCTATGTTTTCCATAGATTTCCATGGTAACACTACCAACTGCTACCAACTTTAAAATATTTTTTTGACATTTCAAATTTTAGCTGGAATATTTTTTATGAAACGCGTCAGATTTTAAAGGAAATTTTTAAAGGAACTTTAACTAAAGTGCTCTTTTGAAGCTTTTTATGAAACCGGCTGTAAATGTCATAATGACCAAAATAATGACATCGTTATTGATGTTGCAATCGAGTTGGAATTGCGATGTAAACGCAGAGTAACCCCTCTGATCGAACTGATTAGATCTTATTAAACCAATGAGATATTATAATATCTCATTGTATTAAACTGATTTGCTCTCCATTGGAGAACAAAACCATAGAGCATAGTAGTTATGAAGGTTTATTATTTGCTCAATTCTGTGTCTTTCTAAGATTAAGTACTTACTGTGTGGGGTGCCAGTGAACTCCAATGCGTTTCCAACCAAGGGTAAACCAGGTGGTCCCGGAAGTTTTTCTGCCAATTCCAACATGTGCCTCCTTGAGAGTCGCCAGTAAGCGTACCATAGTACCAAGGATGGAAGAAGGAGCATATAAAATATGCTGGAAGCGCTCAGGAAGTTGGATGTGACAGCATCAACCCCTGCTGCTGCTGTGGAAACTCCCATTTTGGTGGTTTCTTTCGAGGGATCTGCTGCCAAAAAAAACACAATCTGTATTTATGATTTAAATGTAGGAACAAAGCATTCAAAATATTATGTGGTCACCCAAAGTGAACACAAATACACATTCGACAGTTTACACAGAAAGCAACGTTTGTGTTGTAAACCCACGGACTTCAGTTAAAATTTCAACTTTATTTGAACGGTTTCTTTGTCTTATGACTGTCTCTTTCCATCTTATTGATTTGAATAATTGTTCGAAGCGAGATACCATGAAAAAAATAAATTATTAGTGTTAGCATCTAGAAGATTTTGTTGTATTTTTGAAATGAGAATTCATTCCTTATTTAAATTCAAACAAACCAAATATTTCAGTTTTTAATAAAACAATATTATCTACACCTTTGTTAACCCATTGGAGGTCAAGTGCTTCTTTCGATTTTAATTAATTATACGATATGTATCCAGACTATTGTATGTTAATTAACTTGGGTTAAGTTTACCTGGCAAATATATGAATAGTTATAAGGCGTACCTACTCTCTTTAATACAAAATTATTTTGCCTTTATGAAAGAAACATTGAAAATATACAATTTGAAACGCAATGATCAAGTATGTAAACTATTTGAACAATAGAGAGAAAAAATATTGAAAGTGTTCTTTATTTAAAAATAAAAAATATTTAATTTTAAAAATATATTTTTTTTTTTATAAATTCAAATAAAAAACGTTCATAGTTTTTTTCAGAACGTTTTCAGATTTTTTTTTCATTTGAGGACTTTATTTTTTACACGTAGTTATTTTTTCATAATTGTTATTATTATCACTTCACAAAATTTATTCTCAATAATTTCCAACTTTTATCTCTATATTTCATTAATTATTAAATATCTACTTGTTGTATACATGGGATTTTTCGACATGTTGGACATGTCGAGAATTCTCATGATTAGAAGTTTCGAAGACTTAAACATTACCACATAATGGCGAACGTTGTTAACGTAAAGTGATCACACTAAGCCAGCCTTCGAAATAACAGTAGAAGAGGGTCGTAAGCCCGCAGTGGTTTGTTCCATTTAAAAATCGAACATCAGTAATGAATTGTTAGAGTAATTAGTTGTTATACATATTCGATAAATTAATTGTTTTACCTTTGGAATTTAAATAATATGTCGTGCACTAAAAATACTTTTTGTCGTTAATGACAATGTGCATCGAAGGGTTGAATAATTTGATTTTAAATAAAAAAAATTATCATAGTAATTTATTAATTATCTTCTCGTTTAGGTAGTCGAAATTCGGTGGATATATCATTTGAACCGCTGTAACAGAACTTGCGAAAGTTAAAATAAGAATCACTTCGCGATAAGTTAAAAGAAAATTGATGAAAATTTCGTACATTCTGCTAGTATTTTAAAGAAACTTAAAAAAAAAAAAATTAAATTATTTTTTGCACTGAACCGAAACGAAAGAAATCGTTAACCCTTTTAATCACAATGCATCACTTGAGTTAATTATTGTTTAAAAAAAATGATGAGTAATTTATTTACCAAAAAAATAGGAGTTGTAGAACTGTATGCAATCTGTAAACCCACTACTGAATGTAGGATACAATACATGACTTTTATATCTATAAGTTTGATTTCATTCCCCACTCTCAGTACTTAGGCTTCTGACGCGTCAGTGAATCGAACCGTTCGCTAAATTGTTCAAAAGGATAATAATATATCTTTAACGAGAAATAGTAGTTTTTTTTTTAATATTATTAATCAATCATTTTAAAATTAAAAACTTTTTTTAACCATAACGTCTTGTACACTATTTTAAGGGATAGGCAGAGAGGTCGGGACACATTTTTTTTAAATGAAAAAAAAAACGAACCTAAACTGTAACGTTAGTGCACAACATAATATGTACTTACTTATTTTAGCGTATTACCTGTGGACCCTGTGGTCCTAGCCAGACACGGCACGTTCATTGTGCACTGCGCCTACAGAAACAAAAATAAACTAACTAGGTAAATAATAAAATTAAAATATTAATTCTAAAACGTCCATATTTCATTCGTATTCAAAGCTCAAAGAGGAAAATATTTTATTCTTTTCCTTTATATTACATACTAGAGGTCCGCCCCAGCTTCGCACGGTTAGATAGATACTTAAAAATAATAATTTAGTTTTCATACAGATCCCTAACTTTTTCAAAATATTTTATAGCATAATATGTTAATCTGGAATAATTGCATTGCAATGTATCGTGTCACGTCACTTTACCACCGTGACTACTTTGCGCGGTATTTCTACTAAACATGACATGTCTCCCCTCAGTTCCCCTCCCCGCTCCCGTACGCACTCTGTATCGGATAAGTCGAGATGATAAGAGACTATGCTTTTTTTTTCCAATACTCACATTTTTAAACTCGTGATAACTTTCGAATGGAATGTCCGAAATCAATAATTCAAAAAGTTATACAAACATATTGAAGCAGACTTGAATATGAACTAATTTATTTTAATAAGGAGTAATACCAAGATACCAATAAAGAGCCTTTTCTAGAGGTGACATTTTATTGATTTTTTTAAAATAAAAAAACACTTATTGTGGCATAACTATAATAGTTAGACATATGCTGTCGCGATACTTTTTGTAAATAATGATGTCTTCTACAAAATTGTCGTACATTGTTTTATTCTATCATCATTAGTTTTCACAGCGTTCGCGATAAAAAGAATATTTTAGGTAAATTTTTTACACCTTGGGTTACATTATTGAAGTTTCCTAGGTTACCCAATTTTTTTTGGAAATTAAATTATGGCATTCAGATTGATTAGATCTGATCCATAAGATGAGATGAGACTGAGATGAAGAAGGAGTACTGATTTCTTTTCTCAAGGTCAAATGATATTGGGGAAAAATGGTCTTTATCAGAAGATGAGAAACTCTCTTATGAGTTTTGGCAAGATTAAGAATATCTGGAGTACTCACCAACTTTCACTATTTCTTTATGAACTAGATTAAACAGTTAATAAGGAATTCGACTAACTACCGAAATGAAACTCGATTTTATATTATAAAAAACACAAACACTATATTAGTGAATTCAAATAAAGTATCACAGAAAAATATATTTTAACTTAAAACTAATTACAATGTTATGCACTGGTAGGTTCTGAAGGAAAGAGTAATAAAATTGTATATTGAAAAAGCTTTTATAGTTGGGTTATTCGCGCAAGATAATTTTTCCAAATAGGTGATGTGTTCTCCCTCTGGTGTGAAATATCCTAAGTTAGTTGACTTGGTACAGACGGTGATGAATCTACGTTGTTGATAAAATACGAGATGTATTCGTCGTATTCCGCTAGATGGCTCTTTATCCTGGATGGTTCTATACACTCGTTGTCATCAGATAGAAAATTAGTTTGTGTGGTATAATTTCCATACTGTCTAACCGCCATATAGCCTCCCGCAAGAATTTATGGCGTGCTATAAATTCTGATGTGGATCTGGTGATGGAGTGTGGAATTCTGCAGTCCTCTGGTTGAGCGGTTTGTAGGATGGTACGTACTGGATGTTGACATGGCTCGACTGGGCTGGTCGTTGTAGCGGCTGGAACTTAATAGAAGTTGGACGGAGTGTTCACGACGTTAGTGCGGTTGCACTGGGGAAATATGATGGCTAGAATAGGTTAAAACAGCGTTGATGTGTTTTACCATATGAAGCGGCGATGTTGATTTGCGCTCGGCCATTAATGCAGCAGCGATGGTGGGTGTGCTGTTGTAACTGGTTGATCCATGATGTCGGTTGACGAGCAGGGAAAAATGCATCAGTTGTTTTCAGTGGGGTGTAATCGTGGTGTGATGTACATCTGCCACTGGAGAAAAGAGACAGTAGTGGGGCAAAATTCGTTGGAGAAGTTTGGCCTCCGAGCTACGAAGTCTGTGAGACAACTCGTATAGTCCGCCTTTGCTAAGTACAGCAGGTGAAGATTGCTATCGTAGGCTTCCATCAGTTGGATTTGTGTTGGTGTAGTCCAGCGTTGGTTGAGTAGTGTCGTGATGAGATAATATGCAACATATAGAATAAACAAAAAAAATTTTACAATAGAATTGGTATAAGTATATTTGTTTTAGGGTGGTTCTTGAATTTAAATTTTTGTGAAATACATTTTAAATTTGGATTTGAAATAAAAAGTTATTTGAGTACCTATATTATAAACAAATGTTGACTTTGAAAAAAATTTCACAAGTTATATTTTACTAAGATAATTGTTCTAGGAAAAATTTTGTAGTGTTTCAATGTTGTTTTCTGTTTAATATTCAAAATAAAATTAGGAAAAATTTATTACAAATGGTATTGAGTAGTTATGGTTCACAATTGTTATATGTTCAAATACTTTTTTCTTTAATGTTTATTGAGTGAAGTTACTATGTGAGATCCTTTATATATAATAAAATTTGTTACCAATCTGGTATTAGCAATATACAGTTGGTGGTTTTGTATTGGGATCTGTAATCATTTTGTAAAAATACATATTAGAATTTTTATACAATAAAATAAGTAAAAAGTAGTGGGTAGACATAGTAATATAGTTGTACATATTGTGTTTGGATTAAAAAATTTTATAATGTTTTATTTTGTCAATGTATGTGTGTCAATAATGTTAAATAAATGTTACTGATTTGGGAAAGTGACACTTTTTAGAATTCTGTTTTCAATGGTCTTTTGTATGAATGTAAATACATTAATTGTCTTTTTCTTAACTCGTTGAGTTGTATATTTGATGGTAATAGATTATACGTATGACGCTGTTGTCATGTGTGTATAATATGGACAATACGTATGACATTATGGTCATGTGTGTATGTCTTGCTCTAGACTATACGTATGATGCTATGATCATGTGTGTATGTCTGTTGCTCAGTCACTACAAGAAAGCTTTTGAGATGAGTATCTCTGCTCTTGTGTGTATGTAGTTAGCCGACGAAATGGGAATTTCGGTCTGAACATGCGCGGTGCATTGTACTAGACGTGGCGTGAAATACATAGAGCTTTTTTTTAGTACATGTGTATGAGTACATGTGTATAAGTATTAGGCCGTATTTGCATATGTAAGTTGACCTCGAATTGAATTCGGACTGAGATTCTTGAGATAGAATTTCTCTAGTCGCGGAAAACGTTAATAGCAATTGGCTAGTAGATGGTAATATAAGATGGTAATTTTACATTGACAATTTAGATAGAATATTTTTATAGACCATTGAAATAATTGTATCGTTGATAAGTTGATACATAATTAATCATTTATTGACCAGAATAAAATAAGAATGTATGGGAAAATTGCTATTTAAATTTCTTGTTTTTCTTTAAAATGCAATAATGCGCTATGAAAATCTAATAAAAATGTAGGTATTTGTTTCGCTTGTTGTTTATATAAAATATAAAAAGGTTACCTCAAAGTTTGGCAACATGATAATAATGTACTTGTGAATCTGCAATCAGATAATCAAAGGTTATTATTTTGTAAAAAATCATTCAAATTTGCAATTCAGCATGCGATTATAAATAGTTAATGTATTAAATTAAGTTTTATCAATATTTAAAGACATGAAAAGTTTTGTGAAAAAATTTCGATGTGACATTGTATCGTGAAAAAAATTTAACCTACAAAATTTATTGTTCACAAGTTTTTTTTTCTTTTTTTGAAGGTTTTTATATCGTTTTTACAGTGTTTAGGCATTATTGATTGAATGTTGGTAATAATAAATAGGAGGCAGAAAAACAAGAGGCTTTTAATAATCCGACAGGTTGAAATTGTTTGGAAAAAAAAATATGGGCTGAATGCCGTTTTACAATGCTATTTTTAAAGACTTTACTTGCCTGTGACCCATCGGATGACTCATCCCTTCAGAACCAGTTGAATTTTAGAGTTTGCACATGATTTTACCCTATAATTTCATATATTTTGTCTAAAATTTGAACATATTTATCGCGAACAAAGCGGCTTGTAATGCTATTTTGACAGTTGTACTCGCAGTAGAGCGAAGTTTGCGTCGAATGGTAAATGTGAGAGACGCGCTTAAAATTTGAATGTAGAATGAGATGAAAATTTTAAATTGTGGGACAATATTATTTAGATTGCTTTGTGAAAGAAATAATTTGGAATGAATGTATAGAGTGTTAAATATTCGAGATGGATTAGTGGACGAAAGTGTACATGTGACAATTTTGTTAAGATTGTTGAGAAAATTTTGTTTGAGAATGTTAATGGATTGTTGGAGATTATTGGAAAATGATGGATTAAGTAGATAATTGAAGGGTGTTTGAACGTCGTAGGGTCACCAATTTATGGCATTCAGATTTGTTGAATCTGATCCATAAGATGAGATGAGACTGAGATGAAGAAGGAGTACTGATTTCTTTTCTCAAGGTCAAATGATATTGGGGAAAAATGGTCTTTATCAGAAGATGAGAAACTCTCTTATGAGTTTTGGCAAGATTAAGAATATCTGGAGTACTCACCAACTTTCACTATTTCTTTATGAACTAGATTAAACAGTTAATAAGGAATTCGACTAACTACCGAAATTAAACTCGATTTTATATTATAAAAAACACAAACACTATATTAGTGAATTCAAATAAAGTATCACAGAAAAATATATTTTAACTTAAAACTAATTACAATGTTATGCACTGGTAGGTTCTGAAGGAAAGAGTAATAAAATTGTATATAGAAAAAGCTTTTATAGTTGGGTTATTCGCGCAAGATAATTTTTCCAAATAGGTGATGTGTTCTCCCTCTGGTGTGAAATATCCTAAGTTAGTTGACTTGGTACAGACGGTGATGAATCTACGTTGTTGATAAAATACGAGATGTATTCGTCGTATTCCGCTAGATGGCTCTTTATCCTGGATGGTTCTATACACTCGTTGTCATCAGATAGAAAATTAGTTTGTGTGGTATAATTTCCATACTGTCTAACCGCCATAAAATATAGCCTATGTTCACCGCCGATATTGTAGCTTCCCAAAAGTGAAAGAATTTTTCAAATCGGTTCAGTAGTTTTGGAGCCTATTCGATGCAAACAAAAACAAACAAACAAACAAAAAATCAAATCTTTCCTCTTTATACTCGTATATTAGTATATGTAGATATTCTTAATCAATTCTCACGAAGAATTTCCGTTTTTTTTTTGTGCACTTAATGTGCTATTTTGAGGGCGGACTCGATGCGTTTAACACCAATCTTAGCCCTCATTCACTTGATAAATAAATTAATTGTCTATACAAAGTATAGAAAATCATTAAAATATAAGCATACCCGGCAGAACTTCCTGAGTCAAATTTTTCTAGCCAAACGGTCCCATTAAAGCCGAGGAATGCAACCAAAGATAATTCAAAATATCAAAATCACTTGGAAAATTGTTGACCTGACCCAAAATCGAAGCCGCTGGAACGCTGGATCGTAAGTGCATATTCCAAAAAGGATGATTATATTCAACTCATTTTTATTTATCAAATTCGGTTGAATTTCTAGTTCGTTTCAATTTCTTCACTGTCTACAATATTAGAAATAGTAGTGTATTAATATTGAATGAATTTTCTGCTACATTATGATTCAAAACAAATACTTTATGTCCTTGCGTAACGTTAATAGCCTAGTGTTAATTTTATATGGAAAAAGATCACATTTCATATAAAAATAATTTCCTTACTGAATTAGGTGTATATCCATATATCATATTTTAGGCTGGTTCTAATTGAAAAAATATGATAAAGGTTAACATTTTTCTATTCAAATAATAAAAGAGCAAGGTCAGGATTTCAGAAAGTTATAATAGTCGGCAGACTTCAATCAAAGTCAGAAGGTTAACCCCGAGAGAAAAATTACAAAAAAAAACTAAAAAATATGTAAATAATTGTGAGACCCTTAGCCCGCAATTTGACCGCTTGAGAAGCAAGGCTATTAGGTTGCAGCAATTTCAGGCTGTTTGAGTAATAGTTATGTGAAAGATGTCGAAAGTGTATTTGTGTTCACTTTGAGTGAGCCCAGATTCATTTTTACATATAAAAAAAAAACAATAATAATATGAATCACCCATTTCATGAATTCATTTACTTAACTCATCAGTGCTTATATTTATACGTAAAAATGATAAAACAAATCCACTCATCAATGTTAAAATAGATATAATAATATTGAGGTTTGGTGAATTATTTAGCGAAACAGAAGGTTTTGTCTGTGCAATACAAGACTAGTAGGCCTAGACAAATTGTATTTGGCGATCTACTACAAAGGAATTCTTCGACAATGTAGAGTAGGAAGGAAATTAACCGTCCAATTTTATATTTTTATACAACTGTCTTTGTTTGGTTTAAATTATTGTTTATATGTTCCAGTGGACAGTTAATTTTTTCGCACTATACATTGGCGAAATCTTCAAATACAAACTGACCGAACGATTAACGCAAATCGTCCGGACATTGTATTAACGAATATGTAGACATTGTATTGGTTGATCGTAGGAACGGGATAACGTATCTCGTGGATATCACTATACCGTATGACGAAAATTTGAAAAAAAAACGAGCAAAACAAGATACATAATTAAAAATCTTGATCTTGCTCGCGAAATCAAGGATATATTGTGGCATACACATACCACCCACATAATACCTATAGTGATATCGACGAATGGAGTTATTCCTAAGTCTCTTAAAGAGAATCTAGGGAAACATAGCATCTGTAGTGGTCTCAGATATGCCATTCAAAAGACACTTTTGAGCCCTTATTCTCGTAGCGGTCTTAATACGCTCTTATCTTAATTGACAATCATAAAATGGCGGATTGGTATTCACAAAACAAGATATCTAGTAGTTATCTTAAAAATTCGTTATGTTTGAAATATCAGTATGAAAATGATCCAGTTTAAGATAGGATTATGATTAGATTCCGATAGTTTTGTGAATACGACTGCTTGCGATCGTGTCTTAATCTTATCGTTAAATGATTTTTAAAAGCGATTGAGAATAGCCCTACTGTTGTCCTCATGTAGGATGTTAAGAAAGTTCCTTTCTCTGTAGTTCAAAGGTCTCTCATAATTACATTACATCGTGATGTATCATGAGAGATAATACCGATATTTTTATATTTAGTATATAGCATTGTATTTAATTTTAATTACATTTTTTTTTTATTAATTTTCATACAACGATGAATGCTTTATATGATATATTGTGATTTAATGAATAAATGTTTTGGAATAATAATAATAATACAATAATAAAACTCTTTTCTATACAATGATGTCAGTGTGGCCGGCGGAATTTATTGCCTGAGGTAATTTTTTTCAGTCAACCAGTCCCGTCCAATCTGAGACAGGCCAACCCCGGGTAGAAATTTCCAGTGAAAAAAACACTTAGAAAAACTCAGACCCGCCCGGGAATCGAACCCGGGACCTCGTGATCTGAAGTCCATGCCAGTACAACAAGGCTACCGAGGTCGATATATAAATCTACGAGTATCTTCTTGTCGCGATCGTCTAGATGTGGTACTGACTATGCACTGCACACATTTTTTTTTATTAAAGATGACGTCCGAATTTAATGTTTTTTTTTTTTCAAAAACGTTTAAAAAAAACTCCTGTATAATTCCTCCCAGTGGGCTGTTAAAAATAATCTGTGATGCAACATTTACCATCACATTAAATTCCAAACTGAATCTTGTTCTTTCTCAAAAGTACTCAATATTGGTTTGATAGCAAAATGCCCACTTCGTTTCCCCCTTGTCCTTTCATCCATAATTTATTTTAGAATTTAACTAATCATAATAACATGTCTTAATTATTATCATAACCTGTCATAATTCTTCTTTTTCTTTTTTTTGTTTCTATTTCAAAGAATACCCATTTACTTATTGCGTAACCTATGTTAGAAGTTTTAAACTTTACTGTTCCCCTATTCTGTAGCAAGTGTAGGGTAGTCACTTGGAAAAAAGTGACTATTAGGCGATACATTTTGTATGAAAAACGTCTATACGTATCGAATGCGAGAATCGCATATATACGTTTTTCATAAAAAATGTATCGCCTAATAGTCACTTTTTTTCAAGTGACTACCCTACACTTGCTACAGAATAGGGGTCCTGATGTACGTATTGTAAAATAAAACATCATACTTTTTTGCCCATCACGCCGTGTCTCGTAAGGGCAAGGCGGAGAGAACGGACTTCCAGTATTAATTATCTTGCCAAGCACAATTATTTCGATTCTTCCACCGACATACCATTTCTCATACAGCCTATCCTGTTTCTATTACTTCTGACCTGATCTTTCTTGAAGATGGAATCGACGTGTTAGATCAATGTCATTCACACCATCTTACACTTTTCCTTTCAGCATTGTAAAAAATAAATACCTACCTATTTTATTCTGTTTACATCCATTCTTTTCACATGTCAATAAATAAATGTTGCATAAAATAGCAATGAAAAGGATAAAAAAGTAAGCTCCCGAGACAAGACCGAGAACTTGTGAGGATCTGTTTCGAGCTGCACGAGGCAGGACCTCCACGCCGGCAATGAAAAAAAATAAAAAATATATCAAGCCGACAATTTTGACGGGTTGCCAATTTATTTAGAACGTGGCTTTTTCCAGCCAGAATTATAATATCTCGTTGATTTCAATAAATTTTTATAATGACGTATCTAATTTGATTAAATTTCAATATTGAAGTGGTTGGTAGTCTAGCGGCTAGGACGCCGGCTTTCGTACTGTTTCGTGCGGAGATCGTGGGTTCGATCCCAGGTGCCGACCATCTTGCTCTTTCAGGACGCAAGCATTAAGTAGCTTACTGTGAAAGAGTCAAAGAGTGTATTTGTGTTCACTTTGAGTGAGCACAGATTCATTTACAAAAATTAATATTTTTTTTTAACAGATGCTTGAATTTTTCTCAAAGCGGATGTACATACCTACTTACTATTTTTTTTTAAATAAAACCATTTGCAAAGGATCTACTAACATAGTATTAGTTTGTTATGTATATTATTATCAATATTATGAGGTGTGTAGTCCAGCACAGTATACGAAAATAGAGTCCAAGTAATAAGGTACAAGCAATTCCCTCGTATATTCGCTTGATGGCATTTCGTAGTACTTTGTTACACCGAGCCATCGTTTCCCAGTGAATGTTCCATGGATTGAGGCGATGAAAAAACTTCATTATATTTTATGGGCAGTCTCAAGTGTCCCTTGTTACAACCATCGAGTGCTCCCCTGTGGATTATTTTTATCTACCACCAGCCCTGAGCATGTGTGGTACGGGTTTTTTCACCATTATCAACAATCCAAGAGTTTTTGAAGATTAAGAGTCCAGAGAGTATGCATAGAAGTTGAACACCACGGTTCAAATATATGGGTTCGTTTGCCGTTTTTCCAGAACCATATCTTTTGAGACAATATTACAGACGGATTAAATATTTCGAACGTTGAGTTCTACGTTGCCACTTGGTAATCAAAAGAGATAACTTAAAATAGATAGAATTACGTATTATTCTGGCGCCATCTACTCTCAGCAGTTGCTAATCAAATTTGGTAACATAAATTTAATGTTCAATGTGCAGGAGAGGAATGTAGGACATTGTTGAAAGAGTTGCCACACTAAAATGGCGCTGGGCTGGCCATATTATTGCCTGGAGCCCAAACGAACGAAGCCCCTCTTGAATTGCCCCTTAGTACATTTCTAAGAAAAAGAGAGAGGTTTGCTGGCTGGTGGTGGTGGGCATCCATGTGGATGCAGAAGACACAAGATAGACAGGAGTGGAAAAAATGAGTAGGCATACGTTCAGGAGTGGGCGGTTCCAGGATGAGAAAATAAACAAGTGTTCTCACCGCTTTCCTACAGATATCTATCTGTTTATTAAATCTCTAATATAAAAGAAAGTCGGGTTAGTGTGAACACTTATAAATCGGGACCGGCTAAACAGATTTTTATGATGCTTGGTTTATTGGATTCTTCTCCGCTCCGGATAACAGAATAACTAATAAAAATTGAAAAAATGGATAACGAATAATTTAAAATATAATATTAAAGTTAGTATGGAACGGACTTCCTAACAACAACGCCATCTTTGAAAATTTCTTAACAATACAATTTTTATTTACGACAACCAATGTGTTTCAATACAAAATATTACGAAGTATTTGATAGAATTTATTTCAAGCTTTGAGAAATATTTTTTTTAAATTCAAACATATAACAAGCGAATATTTTTTTAATAAATTTAAACGCAGAAAGTCAATAAAAGTGTTAGTTTGATTAAAAATTGGAACGTGATAAGGGGGCGTTCAAGTATTACGTAACGCAATTTGGGGGGGAGGAGGGGTCTTGCAAAACGTTACTGTGTGTTACAAGGGGGAGGGGGGGTTCGAACAATGCGTCACGTAACGTTTTTTTTTCTTAAATAAAAAATAAATCTTCCAAGTTGGACACCCTTTTCGTTTATATTTTACGGGAAGTCCCTCGATTGTAATGAACATCATTTTTTGTTCTCCGAAGTTAGCAACCCTTTTGGGCAATGTTTTACGGGAAGTCCCTCGATTTTTCGTTTATGTAATGCGGGGAGTCCCTCAATTCTACTGTATGTAATTTTATTGCTCTGCGTAAAAAGCAACCTTTTTCGATTACGTCTTACGGGGAGTCCCTCGACTGCATTGTATGTCGAATTTTTATTTCGCTCTCCTAAGTTAGCAAACCTTTTCTTTTATTTTTTACGGGGAATCCCTCGACTGTATTATACTTACGTCATTTTTATTTTATTTTCGTTGTTAGTAGTCGTTAGTGCTTTAAACACGCAGCACGCAGTATGGATAAACACAAATTGCTTGTAGTGAGCGTTGTTAAAGTGAGTTTGTAGATAGGTACTATAATGTCCACAAAAGCGGGGGATTTACATATTCAACTGTTCTTGGCCTATAAAGGCTCTCATGCTGACTTTCCAACGCAGCTATGTCAAAAAAATACCAATTCAATTTGAAAAACAGCAAAAGAAAAAATAAAGAAAAATTTATGGAACATAATAAATAGTATTATACGAGAGTTCAGTAAAAAATAGTCACTTCCAGAGTGTTACGTAACATTTAGGGGGGGGGGGAGGGGGGGGTACAGAAAAACGTTACGGCGCGTTACATGGGGGGGAGGGGGGGTTAAAAATCTTCAAAAATTGCGTTACGTAATACTTGAACGCCCCCTAAGTGAATTAAAAGACGTGAGTTAAGTTTGATTAATTGTTGTCAGATTATGCCGTTTGTCATCGGATTTTTTTAATTTTTTGTTTGTTTGATTAGTCATTTTTTATTTCCCATGATGTTTCAGAAAGTAAGTAGATATTTTGGAAAGAACTACCGTACGAAGATGTTGAACGAAGTTTGACGGGTCATCTTATTAATAATAAATAAACATCCTACATTCACACTTTAGATACCTATATGAATTGAAGCATGGGATTTTCCGAAATGTTGAAATACCCTTTAAATATCGAAAATCCATTTGTGTAACGAAAGTAAAATCGCATAGTTATTTTATACACCTATATTATCGAGTTTCGATAACATCCTCTCAAACCATATCCAGATCCCTCAGGTCTGCCTCGAAGGAACGGAACACAACATGAGAGATCATCCTCGTCTTCGAGACCGAGAAGAACAGTGTTCTCCTCGATTTTATACTTGTAAAGTATAAAAGTTAACTAGATTTTGAGTATGAATGAGACTGTCTTCTAAACCTTTATTTTATGCTCCTTGAGGTATCAATGTTTATATTTGGTAGTCAAATTCATGCCCCGGCAAGAATTGAACCCGCATCCCTAGCTGTCCATACAAAGACACTAACCACGGTAAAAATATTTTTTCTTTCATATCGGAGTACATAACTTATGGACCGTCACTGACAAACAACGTCTTCGGGTCTTTTATCAGAAAAATGTTTCCTTACATAGAGTTGCTTTGAGAAAGAGAAGAACATGAGGATTTCAGAATGGCCGCTCCCCAATGTAATAATGGTTAAGTCTATGTTTTAACATTATTCAGGTGTTTGGCTGTTACGTTTATACGCTCATAAAGTTTTTTTATCTTTCAGGAATTATTGTTTTGAATGTCATAGCATAAAATTCCAAATGTCTTCATGTCTACGATCTTCTTAAATATCAGTATTTTTTATCATGACAAAAAAGAGTTGAGAGCTTATATTAATAAGGTTTATGTGTAGTTGTGAAGTAGGTAGGTGTAAACAGCATTGAATGAAATTGAGCGTTTCAAAAAGAACCGCTCAATTTCAAGATAGAGAAGTCTAGCTCAAGCTATATTGCACAGTGTTCATCCACAACTGCCAGGAACGGACTCATCAGCATGCGCATGAGGGATGACACAAACAATGAGATCATCTGATAAAAGAGCGCCCCATGGATATTTTAAGAGGAAATCAATCAATCAAATCTCCATTTATACATGCAACCCACTCAGGGGCATAGGAAATTAACAAGAGCTCTTCATTGCGCTCGATCTTGCGCAGTGCTTATGACCTCCTCCCACACCATATCTATATCCCTCAGCTCTGTTTCGAAGGAGCGGAACACGGTATGAAAGGGTCTTCCTCGTCTTCGGCACTCTGATGATAGGAAAAACAGCGCTCTCCTCAGCCAACTGTCATTCGACTCGGCATCCTTGACAGTCGGCCGAGAACTGATGGGACTACTCTGAGTGCGCCGGCGTATAGCGTCGTCCCTGGTTGCGCGATAGTACCATGTTATACGCAAACGGTGAACCCTGTTATGGGTTCCTAGGGTGTGTAGTTATGTAGGGTGCAGTCTTTCAAAATGAAGGCATGACAATGTTGTTTGTAACAATATTGACAATTCACATTCACCAATGTTTACAGCAGCGCCGGCCGAATTCGTAGGAAAACAGGCCACTACATTGGCCGAGGCTGAAACGGTGGTTACAATCGGTCTCTGTAGATGCTAGGGTCAACTAGTCGAAGAGAGTACGGGGTGCCTTGCATGGCTGTCCAACATGCAGATCATATCCTTTACCTGGATCCTATTCTCCTGCCTTTTATGAACCTTACCATCCATATTCACCTAGTCCAATATTTGGAAGGAGTTGACCTTTTTGCTAAAAAATCCCCAATCTAAGGTGTCATTCGATCCGTGCCAAATGGTGCATGACTAACGGGTAGGTTAGTAACAGATGAAGGCTCCCTGATAACAGGCAAACTCAGGGTGACTTTATGCCTTAACCCCACATGCAGGGATCTGTAGGGGCGGACTTTTATTTCCCTAGTTCTGGCTATGGAGGATGTTTATGGCACTTTCTAGAGCCGTCCTGATGTGTTGGATATAATGAATGCCTCCGCACCAGTGGTCAACGGGTAACCAAAGGTCATAAAAGCAGTTGTTGCAACTGGAAGATGGTTTTCTGTTACTATACTAATTGTGTTAAAAATGCAAAAGAAAATAAATAGAAAAGTGGTATAGAATACAAATACACAAATTATGGCTCATAGGAGGAAGGATAAATCGGGAGGAAAATAATGTACAATTGTATGCACATTCTTTACATTTTCATAAATAATCAATTGAATTATTACACATATTTTCCCCTGTAGGTATATTGAATGTAGCATTAAATTTAATGCCTTTGTAAAGCAAATTATGTTTGAATGTTTTACTATGAATTAGACAATAGGCACGTACTATATCTTGTCTCTTGAATAGTTTGTACCGATCTAATAGTTCAATGAAAAAATTCATAAATTAATATTGTTTATGAATTTTTTCTTCAATCGAACTTTGGCCAAACGGATAAAAATCATATTATAAGCATGCCTACAGGTCATTTTGTACTGACAATATTGTTATTTTTAGCAAAGTTTCACGTATTCAATAACTTCCTGGCACGTGAAAAGTGGAAATACATTCTTCTTCTACGTGTGCCGTATCAGGGCCCTTATTCTCGTAGCGGTCTTATTGCTATCGCGTCTTAATGATAAGATGCAGACAAGATCTAAATCGCGATAAGATATAAGACCGTAAGTGGCATTCATGAAACGGTCAGCATCTTGTCTTAATCGTATCAATTATCTAGCTATTAAGGCAGGGGGATGCTTATTAGCCAGACGTGGTAGCTAAAATGGGATTTCGTTTCGTGAATACCAATTACGGTCTTATATCTTATCGTGATCAAGATCTTGTCTGCATCTTATCATTAAGACGCGATAGCAATAAGACCGCTACGAGATAAAGGGCGCATGTCAAATCGACGTTGGCGATCATTTCGGCGAAAGCTTCTCTGTCTTGCGCTATCCGGAACAACTCCTCCACGCTTCTTATTCCGGTCCAGTCTCGAACATTTCGTAGCCAATCTACCTTCTCCCAACCCCTCTGCTCCCCTCAATTTCCCCCTTCATAATTAGTTCGAGTAAGGTGCATTTATCAAATCTCTGCACATGATATGAGATCTTACGTGTTTAATGAGTAGCTCACGGTCAACTCCAACTCTGCGCAGGACCTCCGAGTTTGTAACACGATATGTCTAGCATCCATCTGTGAACCCACATTCTAATTCATTCTAATTTATATTTAATTATTACCTTACATTTACCCATTTCACGTGCACTTCCGTCTTGTGCCAGCCTCTCCGCCTCTTCCCAGGTCAGTCCGATGCTCTGCAGGTCTGCGGTATAGGCTAGTACAATGTTAAGCCACGGTCTTCCCCTTCTTCTTGTCTCGCCCGAGTTGTAAAATAGGCTGGCTTGGCCAATGCTTTCGGGGGACATACGGAGGACATCCCTACCAATCTGCGATCAAGGATGACTGAGGTAACGGAGGGCTGTAATGTTCCTTCACATATAGTGATAGATAGATATACCATCTGATTCCCAAAATTTGTCACAGGAATCTGTTTTTAGCGCTGAGAAATTTTCTTTGCTGGGCTTTTGTCAAATACCAGTACTCACAGCCGTATAACAGAATTGACATAATACATGTGTTCAAAAGGCGAAATGTGGTTTTCGTAGAGAAATTGTTGGACCACATATTTAAATGAAAAAGTATAAGAAAACTATTTCAATTGATAATGGACCTCTGCAAGTAAATGAGTATGTGTATTTAGGAAGTATGTTTAGTCGGGAAGGAAAGTGTGAAAAAGAAACGTAAGAAAGTTGCTGGTTGCAGGGTGGGCACTGGGCAGTGCACTGAGACCTATGATGAGAAACAACACCCTCTCACTACAAGCAAAGAAACTAGTGCGAAACGTGGACATCGACGAAAAATGAAAAATGTAGTATAAACGCAGAAGAGATGACATCTCTAGGATATGGAAATGAATGAAAATATTAGGAAAGAATGTGGTATGGAAGCTAATATTGTGACAAAGATGAAAGTCAATAAGTTGAGATGGTTTGGGCATGTGGTAAGAATGGATGCAAACAGAATGACAAAAATAATTCTTTAAGGTGAAAGGAAAGGACGTGTAAGAAAGCGTGGCCGTCGACGAGAATGACGTGGATCGAACACATCGATTTCGTCTTCAAGGAAGGCGAGGTATGAAGTAAGAGAAATAGGAGAGAGTGTACGAGAAATCTTACATATGTCGGTGGAAGAAGCGAAAGCTATAGAAAAGAGTGGAGGTCCGTTCTCTCTACCTACACCTTACGGGAAACGGCGTGTTGGGTAAAAAAAAAAAAAAAAGAATCTGCGATTTCAGAAAGCAGGGCTTACAACTTCCATTGGCTCGGGTTTAAGATTAAGAACCTTTTACTTTTGAGGTAATATTTTCTATTTCGCAACTGTAGAGTGCCTCCTTGTAGTAAAATTGTTTAAGGGATTTAGAAAGCGCGACATTTTCAAGAAACACATTCGTGCTTTTTTGAAACCACCAGAAAGTCACTGAAATAATGTTGTTTTGCTCCAATTTTGCTTTCCCTCTTTCCCCTTTTCACTATTTTTCAACAGATGTCACTGCATTGGATTGAAAAATAATATAATTTCTACTTGCATTGCTTATGTACACGTAAAAGGTGTTGTCGTTGGGTCGGTTGGCCAAGTAGCTATCGTCTCTGGTTTGGGACGGCTAGGGATGTGGGTTGGGATTCCGCAGGAAGCACGAGGTTTTTAACATGTTTAAAATGTCAAAGACTTCCACTTCGGAATATTGATAAACTATATCTAATTATATTTAATCCACATAGATGATGAACGTTTTTTATGTAAAGTGATCACACGTATCAGTTTGCGAGACAGAAAATGTAACGAATGTATAAAAGACAGGACAAAAGTGACAGATGTGGTTCAAAAAATGCCATCACTGAAATGAAGCTGGGCTGTACCACTGAGTACAAATATAATTAGAGAACTTTTTTGGATACGCAGAACCGGAAATTGGTTCCTTTTATCGACAGTCACGTGACTGAAGATAAATTATTATCAAAAATAAATCATTTTACTTTCATCCACAAGCACAAGACAACACAACAAAATCCATAGGAAGTCCTTTAACTAATTGTATGATTAAAACATAAAATTCCTCAGTGTTAACGTTAAAATATAAAAAATAAAAAATCGTATGTCACACATAGGGTTGCCAGATGTGTTGAAAAAAAAAACCGGACAGGACTGGGGGTGGAGGTTTGGTATCTTGAAACATAGCTTTTCCAAAAAAAAAATAAAAGGTCATTTCTAAAAATTGGTATCTGGAAACATGCCTTTTTCCTAAAAAAAAGGGTCATTTCTAAAAACTAAGTATTATTTTTATTCTCAAAGGGCTGGACACGTGGTCAAAATAACCGAGAACCGGTAGCAGAAACCCAGGGATACCACAAATGCTATGGTCCGGCGATATAAGGAAAGTGACCGGACACCAGTGGCACAGAATGGCTGCCGACAGGGAGCAATCGAAGTTGGGAAGGGAGGCCAATACTGGACTGAGGAGGGCTGATGATGATCACATTGGGTCAGTCTTTGAAGCAGCAGAAGTACTAGAAATTTACCTCTTAAAATCGAACTCTGATGGATTTGATGATTGGCATCAAATAGCTAGTTGGTTCTATATGAATTTAAACTTCTGCGGTACCTACTGATTATGTTGAACAACGCGCTGAAATTCTTTCAACAACAGCGCGTTATTTTCAATGAAAAATAATTATGATGAAAAAATGAGTAATAATGACGTAAAGAGTCTAAAGTTGATATTGTTTGACAATAAACGCAAAATGATCGATTATAGGTTAATTATTATTTTTTTATATAATGGCAATGTTCAAACAACAATCGTCTAGCTGCCTGAACTTTGTAACTTGAAAATTTATTAATATTATTGATGAATGAAACATAACGGAATTTATTTGATTCGAGCATAGATCAGCTTCCAGGGGTCTGAAATTAACTTGAACTTGACGTCCGTGCAGACAGCAAAGCAATTACTTTATTCAATAATATAGCTGCCAAAGATTTCAGGTTTTTCTGAAGTTTGTCGTTTTCGTTAGCTTATGGTTAGATACCTACATAGATAACTTGGATTAAAGACGTTGGTTCGAAGGGAGGAGATTAGGGACTTGGGAGTGATCCTGGACTCATTTTAACTCGATTATTGATAAAACCCAAGGAATGCTGGGGTTCGTCATGAGAATGAGTAGGCCTTTTAAATCTCCATTCACCAGGAGGATCTTGTATTACGCATTTGTCCGTAGTCGATTAGAATTCTCAACCGTGGTATGGAGTCCCCAGTACTTAACATATGACGTATCGCCTGGAATAACGTTGAATTTATACATTAGGTCGAATTTCGGTTTTTTATATCATTCGACAGAGTAGACTTTTCTCTATCTACTGGTTTTTTCAAAAATTCAAATATCTACTTCTTACACTGCAAGAAATCGGCTCAGTGCACCTGCTAATGTTAAACGTTGTGCCGTGGGGTTTATCTAAGTTTGATATGGTATATTTATGACGACTGAATTTCACATTGAAAGAATATTGGGTGTGTCGTAAATTAGCTTTCTTAAAAATAATAGTTGACAGTTTTTTTTAAACAAAAGGGGTAAATTTCTGAAAACGCACTGTAACGAAAGAAAACAAATTTGGCATTGTTCCTTAATTTTTAAGAGAAACAATTGGCTGGGATATTAAAATCATTGTTCGTTTCTTTCGGACTCGTAGAAATGAGGCATGACGAACTGATGTAATATAAAAAAAATCAAACTCTTTTTAAAATATTAGATAATACAATATACACTCGTTGTATTTTCGAAACAAGAGGGCTAATAAATTAGGACTTTCTAAATCTTGAGAAATCGTATGACGGGTTTGGCATTGAATATTTTTATGGACAATAGAGGAAGCAAGCACATAAAAAAATAAAATGATTTTGAATAGGTCGAAGTATACAATAAAGAGCGTAGTTAAAAAAAAAACAAAAATAATAAATAAATAAAAGGAGACTTTGGCCATTGTAATAAATTTAAAGACGAAATGGATGCACATTGCACAGCACCATTCTTAGAAACATATGCTGGACACATGTTCAGATATTAAGTACTTGGTTACGATATGGAGATAAAGAACGAAATAATTGTAGAATTAATAAATTTCTTATTGGATTAATATTAAATTTAAACTGTAGAAAAGTCGCACCCCTCTGAAGGCCGTAGGTCTTGACTCCCATGTATGTAATAAATATCTATTGTAATTTTTGTACCAGTTCCAATTTTTATTTCGCAAATAAAAGAAAAATGTAAATCTGAAGGCCGTAGGCCTTGATTCACATGTATGTAATAAATATCTATTGTAATTTTGTACAAGTTCCAATTTTTATTTCGCAAATAAAAGAAAAATGTAAATTGCTATAGGTATGCATAATTAAGTAATTGTTCCGACGGTTTAAAGTACCTAATCATATGTAATAATTTGAGTGTACCTAGATTACTGAGAAAAAATAGTATCAGTTGAGCTTTAAGTCTAAGCGTAAACTATAAATTAACTTTTGTGAAATGCCTTAATCCTCCAGTGATATAAACAATATTATAAGATTAACATATTCATGTATTTTGTAAATATAATAATTCACTAAAATTTAATAATAACTCATTATAAATTGATTAGCGTAAGAGATGAATAATTATTGTAGTAGTAATATAGGTACCTACTGTAGGTAAACATAGCTATGTTCTAGTGCTTAGGTATAGTTTGTTTATTGAATATAAATAATTATAAGTGTTCGGTATAGTCTCGTAGGTTGATGCACACCCCAAATAGATATTTAATTCGAATTTTATTTTTGTAAATCTGATATCTAGAGTAAGTTATAAATTGTATTTTCTCTTAAACTTTATTACACGTAGGTAGGTCTTTTTCTTTTTGAATGTACCGCATATTAAATGATCCTGAAATAAAATTGGTCCACAAAAATATTGAATTATGGAGAGAGCCGGACACGAAGACATGGAACGGATTGTCCATAAATCATTTGCAAGAGTGAGGTTTCGACGAATCACCGGGACACCACAGACACCCCGCCCACAAAAAATTGCCCCTAGAATGGCAAGGGGTTGGTCCCGAGATATGGGCTATATAACGCCATACAAGGCAGGCCTCAGGGCAGTTTTTGAGAGTCCGTCGGGGCAGTTTTTTGAGAGTCCGTCGGGGCAGTTCTTTTTGAGAGCCCGTCGCGGCAGTTTTTTTGAGAGCCCGTCGGAGAACAGTTTTTGAGAGTCCGTCGGAGGATTGAGTATACGAAAAGAGTACTCCGGGAAGAGTTGCGAGGACGGTCGCGAAACAAGTTGAGTTCGTGAGAAGTGTAAATTGTACCTAAAGACGAAAACCGGTCAAACGAATGAACACTCCGAGCATACAGGTACTAAGACTTCACGATTACATTTAACGATGCCGACGACTAAGTGACAAAGTGATTAAAACAATTATAGTGGACAATAATTTAGTTGAGTATTGAGTAAAGTGGTTCCTGGACGACCCCCAAGCAGCGAGGAGGGACGACATACAAAGTTCCTGCAGGAGTGCGTAAGACAGCGCTCTAAAACGACCGAGCACCGCCTTAACAACCAGTCACGCATATTATTGTAAGTCATAAATTTATTTTTCACCGACCTGCCAAGTAGTGGAGGATTGCCAGCCGACCCAGGCCAGATGGACGCTCCCGTTTTCCATAGAACCTAAGGGCGCTCAAGTGGGACCAATCAATGCTTTGTGGACCTATCATAAAATTTGCGGATTGCTTTATTGCCCTCTTCAGTTTGAAAGATTTCTTTTTGTTATATTGTTAGTTTTAAGTAGACACTTTTACTTTTTATTGTAATATGCTTTTACTATCTTTCGGGGTGTGACATCTTAGGTATTTTTTTGTGTCGTTGATTTTTTTAAATAACCTAAATTAGTTTTCATATTTTTTTTTTATTTACAAATAATTATTCTCTTTGATAATTACTGATTCTATTGATTTTACATGTTTTATCTAATGATTTTCCCTTATCATTATCTTGTGTGATATCGCAGTTTGTTTTTTTTATTATTTCATTTTTGTTTTATTATTGAAATAAACTAGGTTTCTTTTGGGTATAAAATTAACCGGTAATTTGATTTAAAAACCCATGCATG